>JAOYMR010000010.1:2968913-2988929 GCA_025802075.1 Tenebrosternarchus preto | reverse complement strand
ACCCCCCCCTCCGCGGTGTTTTCGCCTCCCAAGCCTCCCCGGGGTTCTTCCTTCTCGTTCCTTCGTCTCGGCTCACCGCCCCCCCCCCCCCCCCCCCCCCCCCCCCCCCCCCTCGGTGCAGCTGCGAGGGCTCAGGGTGATTGACGAGGACGTGTGCAGTAATAATATAAATGAGGAATGGAAAAGCAACGGCTGGCTGTGTAAACACGACACAAGATGGCTGGAGATGGCTGGGCATGGTGTGACAGAGCGATAGAGACTGAGGAAAAGTAATGAGACTCACTCACAGCCATGACATTTTCCCATTACACCAGTGCAGCAGCTGCCATCCTCACGTAGACAAGGTATTTAAATCGGCACAATCGGCACTGTACGCGTATCGATCAGTGAGTTTATGTTACACGCGTGCATATGTGTTCTGAGCAGGATGCTGCACTCCAGTCCCGGGAGATGCACTGGTAAAAATCACATCAGTGTCAGACATCGCTGCAGTGTTTATGATGTCTGTAACCGAGACTGGCTAAACAAAAGCGTTCAAGGCTTTCGTTTTACACATAAAGTTTCTTTCGGGGTCTTTAAAAAAATAATAAAGTGAGAACTCTTTCCCCCAGTAGTTCATGACGTTTGAGTTAAGCTTTTATTTCTGCATCTGAACAAATTAACCTTTGTCCCAGTCAATTTGTCTGCGTCAGTTCATTCATCTCGGCCTTCTGTCTGACTCCATTCTTCCCTGAGTGAATGAGTGATGGACGCTGTTTCATTCAGCTAGCAGGTTAAAGTCAAGCTCTCTATCTGAACAAACATGTCCTTAAGGCGCTGTAAGTCTTTGCTACATTTTTTGGTTTGAGTTATGACATTGGTCTGGTATTTCAACCTGCCGCTTTGAGTGGACATCTACAATATGCAGCCTGCCTGAAAATGACTTAGTTCTGTATTCTTACCTTGAGGTTTTTTTTTTTTTTTTTTTACCGTCTTGTTCCTCAAAGCCATGGCCCTGTGTAATTTATGCATGTCTGTGTGTGTGGCTCAGGCTCTCTCTGTCGCTGGGCTAGGATCAGGCTTAACCGAAGCACTGGTGGTTAACCCGTTTGAGGTGGTTAAAGTGAGCCTGCAGGCTGACAGGGACTCTTTCAGAACGGTAAGACGTGATGCTATCCCCGGCCGTCTAAACACGCTCTCGCTGCCCGCGTCCTCACGTACAGTTTCCTGTCAGCACACCTCCCTGTCTCTCCACGCAGCAGCCGTCCACATTCGCTCAGGCTCGCACGATCGCCAACGCCGACGGCTTCGGCCTGCGCGGACTGAACAAAGGCCTCACCTCCACCCTGGGGCGCCACGGCATCTTCAACATGATCTACTTCGGCTTCTACTTCAACGTCAAAGATGCCATCCCAGCCAGTCAGGTAGAACAAGGCAGTGGCTTGAGCTGTTGGGGGACCCATCTGATGAACACTGGGAAAAATGTTAAAACTACTCTGTAGTCTTTTATGTCTTTGTCTGACTTTTTTTCATATTGGTCCTTGGTTAATCTCTTAGATCCCATAATTGTGTAAATGCCTCTGTATATGTTTGTTTCTGTTTCTGTTTAATTCTGAACTCATTCTCTCTCTCTCTCTCTCTCTCTCTCTCTCTCTCTCTTTTTTTTTTTTACGTGTAGAGAAGGAGCTGCTAAGATCAACCATTCTAGTACCTTCTCTAAGATCAACCATTCTAATACCTCCTCTAAGATCAACCATTCTAATACCTCCTCTAAGATCAACCATTCTAATACCTTCTCTGTTTGCTCTCCGTCACATCCTCGAAGGTTCACGTTACACGTCCGGCAGGGCTCCACTTCCAAACAAAAGTTAATTTTGTGTAATGGAAACAGTACCACACTCCTGCTCCACATGTACAAACTGGGACATTAGATTAACTTCAGCGAACTAATTGGAAGCAGCCAGTAGAAGTACTTTGGTGGGAGGGAGTTCCAGTGTCAGGCCTACTGAGGATTTCCTACCTCCCTGCCTCAGCTATGGCAGGGCCTAAGAAGTGGCCCTCCTGTTGGGGCCCGAGTCCTACGTTTAGGATCCATTAGGGTGGGGGTCCAGCAGACACAGCTGTAGCCCGCAGTGATCGAGGAGAGAGCACTTTAAGCTTTCAGTTGGAGACTTGGAATCCTCCACCCTCCAGTTGGGCTCGAGTCATCGAGTTAAGATTTAGCCCCACGTAACCAGTTCGGGATTAATCGGTGACTCATCTCCACCTGTGGTTTCTGTCCACACGAGAGCAGGGCAGCATTCCCCGCGAGGGCCATCCCCTGGGGCCGGAGAACCACCCCCCCCTCCCCCTCCCAATCACGGTCCGGTCACTACCATTGGCTGTGGTGGAGCGGTCGACTTGGTATGAATGGTGCAGAGATGTTTCCCCGAAGTAGGGCTGGGCACGGCTTGCTGAGAGCGCTGCTCTTCTTCTGGTCTGTACAGCTCGAACCCCTCGTTGACCCAAAACACTGCCGCTCAGGGTGTTCGGCGCTTCTAGAGAGGCCGACCGGACCCAGCGAGGCTGCTGTCATTTGTAAAAATATCCTGGCCAATTAGCTGTCAGAGCAGCACGGGCCTGGGCTTCGTTCGGTACTGTAATACCCTGGTGCCGAGTCATAGCCCAATTACCTAAATTGTCCCCATATGCCTCCCCAGTCTGCCTGCATGAACCCTGTTTATAAATCCTCTCCCCAGCACTCGCCTTGTGGCATGTGACCTGCCTCGGCCAATGGGAGCTCTGCACCTCTCTCAGGAAACTCTAATCTGCCCCCCGCTACCATAAAATGATCTGAGCTTTCATGCCAGCTTTGCAATCATATCCACAGTGCCCCCCCCCACATCACCCCCCCTCCTCTTCCTCTCTCAGTTTCCTGCTCTCCCATTTGCTCACTTTAGTCTCGGCAGTACTGTGAGGGTCCACCACTCACCGATGCTCTCCCTGCTCTTCATTGACTCCATATTTACTGGCCTGTATTTTCAAACAAGATAATTAAGTCGAATTCAGAACTATAGAATAACTCCACTGCATTCTTTAGTGAGCAGCTGTTTTCCGTTCTGTATGCCTGGTTTAGGCTTAATGTCTTTGAATGCTGGCTCTAAAATCCCTGCTTTTGTACATAAACATTAGAACAATACTCAGATTTCTAAAACAAAATGTACTTGTTTACAAACACCAAAGCGTTCCAAATTTCTCCGTCCTGAATGTTCCCAGTCCTGTCCTGAAACGCATAGTTTGTACCTTGTGTCATAAAGTCACTCGTTATACTGCAGCCTACCTTCTTTAACATTCATTACTCTCATCCTCTTCCCAATGTCTTCGTTTCCATTCCGCTCTAAAAGGATCCTCGTCTGGAGTTCATGAGGAAGTTTGCCATAGGCCTGCTGTCTGGAACCATCTCATCCTGCGTGAACATTCCCTTCGATGTGGCCAAGAGCCGTATCCAGGGTCCCCAGCCTGTCGCAGGGGAGATAAAGTACCTGAGCTGCTTCCAGACCCTGGCTCTGGTGTACCGTGAGGAGGGGTGAGCACCAGTCACACACACAGTCAGAACTGAACAGAACAGAGCTTTTCACACTCAACGATCAACAGCATACCTGCAGTATCCTGATCATGACTGTGGAAGGCAGGTTTTTTGCAGTCTTTTCTGTCTTTGGCAGGTCATATCCTCGACTGCTTTTAGAATTGTTTTGTGTAGCTTAGTTTTTAATATTTCTATCTGGTCTGTGCTGCAAGCCATGAAAGTAACAAAGAGCAACAATTGTTTACATGCTAAATATTGACTTCCATACAAGATACCAGCATTTCTCTACATTCATCAGCTTTATTTGCACAGTGTGCCACTCCCACTTTGTTAGATTTTTACTGCATTGGTTTGTTTTGTTACCTATGGCATTAACGGTAGGGCCATTTATTCTGTTTATCTTTTTTTGGGCCCTGAGGTCATGTGACCCACCTCTGGAGCAGATACAGGGCTTCTTTGGGCTGACAGCCCTCATGGGAAATGTTGTTTTTATGAGGCTTCAGGCACTTGATTTGCTCCATTCACTTGGTTCATGGAGACTGTTGAGGTGCTCCTTATTACACTGGGGCCTGGTTTAAGGTGGGGCAGGGAGTGTGGGGTTGTGGGAATGTGTTTGTGTGTGACGCACTTTTTTGGGGTGCTAAGAGGGTGCCCCTCCCCCTCTCCCTCTGCCATCCTGTCCAGCCGTCTAACGCGACACAGCCCTGGCTAATTAGTGGTCCCTCTGGGAGACGTCGTTAAGCAGGTCCTAACGAGGCACGCGGCGCTCAGCAGGTCAGTTTAATCAGACAGCGGGGAAGGGAGGAAGTGGCTTGAGCCTTATTAACGCCAGCAGAGGCAGGGCACGGAGGCAGGGCACAGAGGCAGGGGACAGGGAGAGCAGCACACCCCGAGCTTGAGATCAGCTTGAACACATTAGGGGCAGGTACACAACACAGGCACCTTTGAGAGCCGTATACCTGCCTGTGTATGAGAGAAGTGTGGGAGGGAGGGGGAGAGAAAGAAAGAAAGAGAGAGAGAGAGAGAGAGGGAGGTAGGGAGGAAAAGGGAGTGGGGGGGGGTTGTTGGAAGTAAGAAAAGTAAGGGAGGCAGGATATAGCTTTTAATAATAATCAAATATATAATAATCCATCATTTATGAAAATGTATCAGTACAGTGATTCATTAACTCATGGTAACTTGTATTGTTCTTTTGTTGTTTGTTTGTTTTTAAAGGGCAGGTGATGTCTGAATGTTTTGTGTATGTGTATATGTAAATGTATTTACAAGTGAATGTATACTATATATCATAAGCACCAAACTTATGGACTTTGGTCAAAACTTGGTTATGTATGACAGAGGCCAGTAGAGGTTGACAAAAGGTACACAGCGTACAGTCGACTAGTGGCTCCAGGAGTTGTGAATAACAGTTTTCAATTAACTGTAAAAATATATTGCAACATTTAGGTAAAATTTGTCATACAGCATTGTGGAACTTTAGAGCTCAGTTTCATCCAGTAATATTTGAGAGGTCAAATATTTACATAATTATTTCTCATTTCTCTCACTTCTGTAGATATCTTGCATTGTACAAGGGTCTCATTCCCAAGATACTGAGACTTGGACCAGGTAACCTGAAGTCATTGTGTAATCCCTTGTTTCATCTACGTTAAAACTCTCGTGTGCTGATTTGGTAGTGCTACTTGTATGCAGGAGGTGCAGTCATGCTTCTAGTGTACGAGTACGTCTCCGACTGGCTGCAGCGAAACTGGTGATGAGATTGTCCCCAGTCCACCAAACACAGCTCGGTCTGCGCCTCAAAAGCCCCTCACCCCACCACCTTCCACCCTCACTGCACTTCATCTTCACTGTAGCAACATTAATTCCACATGTCATTCTACAATAACATCATTGCATCAGATTCCCGTTCCTCATTGATTTGGGTGGAAGATAATTACTGGGAAACTCTCGTGAAGTATTGTTACCTAAGAAGCAAGGATGTCAAAGGGGAGGGGGGAGGGGTTATTTGCCATCACGGCTAAACTCACCCACAGTGCAACCACAGCAGAGCTCCACACCCAAACGCACTGCAGTCACACACACTTTGCCACTTGCTCACCAGAAAAACTCAGCCAGCAGGAAAATGTGAACCGTTTCAGCGGGCTTCAAACTACGTACAACTATTTGTGAAGGAAAGCCACTTCCGCTCAGAGGGAAAGAACCCAGTGGAGCCAAATCCCAGAAGCTGAACAATAAAGATGGGTTTGTGCTGTGGAACGGCTCACGGCCAGGTGTGTTGGAGCAGAGTGGAGAGATTGACTGTGTTTGTTCACGAACCATCAGGACTGACATTTCTTGTCACATGAGAATGAGGCAAAAAGTGATTTGTACTCTTTTTAGTCACGCTTACTTGTACAATAAGAGAGAGCTCTGGACAAATTTCTATGTTTTTCCACATAGAAATAAATAGTTTTTATATAGAATCAGTGACAATAGGCTAGTTGTATTCTTTTGCATCAGGCTGCTTCCAAAGACATCAGTGTTTCAATGATATTTTACATTACATTATATTTTAGATTGTGGCACCAAATACTTGAAAATACTTTTTCATGTGATATTGAAAATTATAGAATAGAAGAACTGAATTAAGCATTATTATGACTGACATGCAAATGATAGATGAGTTGAGAATAATGTGTCTTATATACATAACAGGCAGTTAAGAGGCAATAGTCTTGTAAACTTTGTACAGATCTTCAGAATAAAGTCGGCTTTAAATTAATTAATTATGGGAATTTTGTATTGTTTATACAAAATTGTTTTAAAGATAACTGTAAATCAATTTTTAGCAGTAAACAAGTCTTTAAATATAGTGAATGCAATTCCTGTTTTTTAAAAGCTACTTTAAAAACTGTTATTAAAAGCTGTTTAATGACCACAATAAAGAGGGAAAGTGCCATACTAGAAATGTAAAAGTTTGGCATTTCATCATCAAAAACAGTGGTGGAAGGACAAGGCCAGTTATTTTTATAATCAGACATGAAGCACCTTTAATAACCATAATTAACATGAATTAATAATCATAACTGTTCATATGAATATCATAATTCATATGGATTAATCATAATATGAATTAATCATCATAATAGGTGATGGTCTTATTTATTATTGTTATGCTTTTAAATTAACTATTAATAGAAATGTTGTTATGGGTTTGGTGAGGGTAAACACAGCATGCGAAAGAACAATATGAATATAACATTTAGTGCTCCTTAAAATAATATAATCAAATTCTGGTTTAACCAGAATACCTTTTTTTATTTAATGAATATCTGTTATGAAGTCATCTCCAGCAGGTTAGTTTGCTTCTTAAATGTTTTTAATGCATCTGTCACGTAGGTGCTGATGCAGACGCTAAGAATGAAGATTTCATTCGATTTTTTTGTTCGTGTCCCCCCCTCCCTTCCCCCTTCACCTCATGTCCTTTTCTTCGTGGTGAAGCTCTGCACATGCCTGTCAGCCACCACAGCTGCCCGAGCTCAGAGCGAGCTGTCAGTCAGGTCTTCTAGCCTGCCGGGAGATGCCGCACAACTCAGCACGAGTTAAAACAACAAAACCGAGAAATGCAAATATGTGAACAAGGAATGGCGGCAGCCTCTCTCACCGCTCTCACTCACCTACGCTTCAAAGATCTTAACCAGAGATATACGGTCTATGATCTTAACTCACGGCGTTCCTGGGATGTTAAATATTGATCAAGAGTTTTTTTATGAAATGAATAACGTTTTAAACCACTGATATCTGTAAAATATTAAGAACAAAGCAAAAACTTTTAGAAAGTTGAGATTTAAGACCACAAATGTAAGACCACATTAATCATACCTTCAGTCTTTTTTAAGGACCATATCAAGTAATATGTTTGCAATACAATGCAGATCATCTTATGTACACAGGCTCTTGTAGGAATTTTATTCGCTGGTATAGTTAATAATTTCATGCCTGTTTGAAAATCCCGTCTTTCTTCGAAAGATGTAGTGATACCAAGTGTTATATAATTTTTTTTGCAACTTTTATTTTAGTATTTGGTAGGGGAAACCTTTAACAAAACACACGTAGCCTTGCTTTAAAAAAATGCTCCTCTACTCTCCGGTACGCTGCGTGTCTGTCGGCTTCATCTGCATCGTTCCTCCGGCCGCCAGCTCGTCACTGTTTACACGTCTGAGGTGACTATGCTGCTAGACAAAATGGCTCGGGTAATCTACTTCTCTAACAGGCAAGACACATGGGTAGCGACCTGCAGTTTGCATTTACTTCTATTCATACCTCTCTGGCTTGTTTTGTTTTCAGTTGTGTCATAAAATGAGTCGCTGGTTTCTGAAAAGGGGGAAAAATTACTGAGACAGAGAGTCCTGGGGGTGTTATACATATTGGGCCTGACCACCGAGAAATGCTCGGGCTTGATGGATGGCTGGAGCAGTCACACGCTCCGCTCCGCTCCGGAATGCTGTGTTGTCAGTGTGTCTTGGTGTTTCTGCATTTTGTTCTGTCATGGATTTTGAACTCTCGTGCCTTCCATCCATTGTTAACGAACCTTGTTAACGATCCTCTTTCGGATCTCGTGCACAATAGACACTCCGACATAACTGCATGTAAATCACAAATTCGACATAACGACTGTTATTATTAAGTCACCCTTCCTCCACCCGCTCTTCGACTTGATTGCGCTGTATCTAGGCGCTGGAGTTTTCTGCCCAGCATTAATAAACTGAGTCGTGTGAAATAGCTGGGCCTTTGTGTTCTAGCACGGCCTCAGTTAGCCGGGTTGTGCTGTTCATGAGTGGATCCACTCAGACTTAGAGGCTCAAGCTCACGTGTGTGTGTTTAGGACATGCTGTTCTAATGCGCAAGGGAAAACAGTCTGCTTATAGTCAGCGGCCCTGCCATTCAAGCTCGCACCTTCGCCGTGTTCCCCGGTATCGGCTCGGGCCCTGTTTAGTGTTAGTCTGCCCGGCTGTCTCGCTGTCTTAAGCCTGATTGCACGCAGTCAGTTAAAGATAACCATGTGACATTTGTCTTGGCTTTCCATTGGAATTAATTCGGAGCAGATGTGCGTGCGTGAGCGCGTGGGGCTTTCTTGTTTCCCCCCGTTTTCTGTTTCAGCGGTGGCTTCGAGATTAAGGGGATTGCCACGGGCCGCTTTGCCATGCTTTGCCCGGCGTATTACAGCCCCTCAAGAAAATCGACTTGTTTCCGGGTTGTTTTACAAAATTTTCACAGAGAATAAAGGCATGCTTTAAGTGAATTATTGCTCATGCTTTCTCTCCATGCACAAAGCCAGGTGCTCTCTTCTGCATTTGTAGTATATTTTAGCTGAAAGAAATCCAGCATTAAGTCTCATAAAATTGCTGAACCCATGACATGACCGAGAATTGCTTTCTTCTGGGACACTGACATCAGCGACGTCGGTGCCGTTAATTCCAGATTGCGTTGCAAAAGGCCATATGTGCATATTAGACTGGATTTACTAAACATGTTGATCTCGTGTAGAACAGAGCCCGTACGTTGAATCCATGCAGGTGTGGCGTCAACGTCTGTATCAGTGAGCGCACGTAAATGGCATTCAAAGCTTCTCATTTGAATAGAATGGGGTCGCAGGAATGTTCGCGGTGGTGGGCTACAGTGCGCTTTCCATGCGCCACTTTTCCCCGGCGGTTCGTACGTGGTGGAAACGCCGCTGCGACTCCGAAAGCAACGGTCCGTGACCGCCACAGCAGTG
This sequence comes from Tenebrosternarchus preto, assembly GCA_025802075.1. NCBI lineage: Eukaryota > Metazoa > Chordata > Actinopteri > Gymnotiformes > Apteronotidae > Tenebrosternarchus > Tenebrosternarchus preto. Next base: position 2,979,630 of record JAOYMR010000010.1, on the reverse strand, counting down.
CAGCAGTGCTTTCCAAGTCAAATGAGCAGCAGCACTGGATCAGCTGTTCCTCATGCAACATGTGGGGACTGTTTATTCTGCAACACCAGAGCAGCAAGCAACAAAATGCGATGGACAAATTCCGCAAAATAATCGTAATTTTAATAACAATAATATTAATTGCTTGTCCGGTTTTGTTGTTGTTGTTTTTTGTTTTTCTTTTTCTGTTGGATTTTCAGATACTCTTGAAGAGCATGGAGTTGCAGAGCCTGCTGGGGTTCCACTCCAAGGTTCAGGAGAGCTTGTCATACAGGTCAGATAGAGTTAAGGTGCCTCCAGAGCTGAGCACTGTCCATTAGCTCTGGATTAGGACAGTGGAGCTCAGAAACAAACCTGCTTTAGAAAGTACTGATCTTTGTTAAGTATTCAGCTGACTGAAGAGTGAAAGAAGTGTGGTCATGTTTAATATTTCCCTAGAGTTGATTTTCCCTAGTCTAAAGCTAAAATGGACTTTTAAATCTGGTGATTTATTTTATGTAAAATCTCGGTGGATTACTACGCACAATGGCCAGTCGCTACGATGAAGTGCGTTCAGATTCATCAAATAAATGCTTCATGTTTTTTTTTACTACGCAATATGAATAGTACATGCAGGTGTGTGAGTGTCTCATAAAGGAGTTCTGGGAAAGGCATGAAACAGAAAGATGCATTGTTTAGTTTGTTTAAAGTTGTTGTAAAACCATAAACCTTTGGTCCAGTTCAAATCCTCAAAGCCTGATGTGATAATCTGCGTGATCCTTTAAGGTTTGAAAATAAGGGCCTAATTCAACAAAGATGCCAGATATCTGGAACAAATCAGGGATCACAACAATGACACTGAACTACTGGGACCCAAAAGTGACGGCAGCACATTTGTCATTTCATATAGAATCAGTTACCAACAACAGCCAGTGTATTTGTTTGCAACTTAATTTGGTTAGTGATTAGCTGCAAACCTTATTTAATATAGAAATACACACATAGCCATTTGGTTCAGCTATAATGTCATAGTATTACAAATATTATATTTTATTAATTATATGTAAATCACCCATTATTATTACTGTTGTTGTTGTTGTTATATTTGGGGGGAGCGGGGTTGGAAAAATAATCCATAAATTGAGGTCTGTCATTTGTCTCCTTTAATAAGATACATTCAATTTCATTGTGCAATATTTAGAAGTGTGCAGCTTCACTGCTCATTAACGTAGCATGACTGAACTGTGGTCAGAATGTGCATCTCTGTCCTACACTGGCTTTACCTGCACTCCTCTGCAGCAACTGCACTGTGTTCAGCGTACCTTACAGTCTAATAAATAAATGTAACAACTTCTCCCAAAAGCTCAAGAATACATTATAAGGGGAGTGAAATTTGGCATTCTAAAAAATGTTGTTTTTTTTCTGTTTTATCAAAACGCGACATAAAAACAAAGCAAAACATCTTGACTTTTAGCCGTTTATAACATCCTGAAACACTTAAATGCAAACTGTCTGTTTCTTTTACACAATGCTTATTCAGTTAGTACTATTTGACCCATTAAAAAACAAACAAAAAAATATTCACAGAAAAGACCACTGAAATTGAACTAGCAATGGCACGTCAGAGAAAAGTCCAGAGCTCTAGATTTCAGTGACCAATGCACCCAAAACTGCAACAGTGTCTGTAAAGGTGTTCAATTCTGCGCGTTGGCCTGAGACAGCTGCCATCAACACACACTCCCTCTCGCTCACTAGTCTACTGGACAGTTCATTCATAAATACACCGACGAGCTGGCGTTAGTCCGTCGGCCGACGGTCTCTGGTAAGACGCGCGCAGTCGTTCTCTCCCCTGGCCCGCCTGCTCACGGATCACAGAGCGGAGGCCATGATGGGGTGCCCCGAGCCTCGGGCATCCACCGCGCCCTTGAACGCCAGCGGGGTGGCAAAGTCACAGCTGTGGGGAGAGAGAGCACTGCCACTGGGCGGCTGCCATGTGGGGGCGGTCACATAGGCCGACGTGGTGGCGCTGTACCCCGTGTAAGGCGACACTTGGGTGGGTGGATGGTAGCGATGGATGCTGGGAGCTGTGACATAGTTGCTCACTGTGGGCAAGCCATTCAGCATCTGTGGGAGCGGAAAAAGTTGGGGTGAGTCGGCAGCAGAGCTAACCGATAAATAAACAAACAAACAAACAAATTAATAAACCAGACTGAAAGGCAGTGAGAGGAAGAGAGCAGCATACTGCAAAGGAAAGCTCGTAGTGAAAGGGGGAGGGGATGCATTCTGAAGTATCATCTGTGGATAGAATTGTCAGGAAGGGATGATGAAAAGTGTTCAAGGTGTAATGGAGAATAAACCGGCTGTATAGTAAAGACACAAAGGAAGAGAAAAAAAAAGCACTTGGCAGAGAGTCTCTGGGGGGATTTATCAAACTGCTGCAACATAAAGGGAGGACATTCAGAGGCTGGGTGGTCCCTGACTACTGGAAATCTTTTTCACAGATAAATATTCTTTAGTCATTTGCCCATTGTTGGCGTGAACCCCCGGTCGAGTTTTGCCTTTTCACCCGCACGTATGGCTCAAGGACTCAAAAATACTGATGTTTTTATCTGTTATCAACAAATGTGTTAAACATGAATCTTTTACAGATCCAACCTTTTTTTCCCCCATCAAGTAAAGGATTAACGTTATCTAGTTACACAACCCACATACGCAAAACCTGTTATCAGCTACTTGGCTTTATATCTCCTGATGTAATGCACTGGGATAAATCACAGTAAAACAACTAACTTAAAATGATGGCGCGAGCTTTTCACTATTGTTGACCCCCCCCCCCCCCACCCTTTTTTTCTGAATTGGTAAGTATCTATAGGCCAAGTCATACAGATCATACAAATAGGATTCAACTAATATTCTTACGGGCTGTCTGTTAAATTCACTTTTTTTTTTTACTTGCTGTCCCTCCCTAACTTATCACGGCTGTTGAGGTAGTAGCGGGGATTTCGATAATAAGAATAAAAAATAATATAAATCATTTATAAATAAAAAAAAACGTGATGGAATATTCCACTTTTTCGAAATGCGAGTAATTGTAATACGTTCCAATAATACTTTAATTGTAATATTGTGAATGTGAACATTTATTTTTGTGTTCCGCCTGAATCCACCGCAGTTTTTCTGCTAAAGGCCCAAGTTTTAGGAAATTGGAACCTTTTTAAAGATAACGAACTGTAAGTGTTGACTCTTCTGATTGACATCATATTAACAGCAGATATTGACAACACAACAACACACAAAAAACTCGAGTTGAAAATGTCGGTAAGCTTTTGACAAATCAAACCTGAATTGTGTTCGTTGTACAGGTACCATACTTTTGTTGTCCAAATTCGTGTTATTTTAAAATATCCGAATTTATTTTTTACATTAGAAATATTAGAATTATCGACTGAATTCGTGTCACCTGGAACTACGAATGCATAGATTATCACCTGTATCCTGTCATGAGAAAACTGGAGACCCATTCATTTTAATTACTAATTTGCGTATCCTAAACTCTTTCAGTTAGATTACTTTAGCACTGTTAACAAAGCATTTATGACTACACTGTTGCCAGAATGTTGATCTATCTGACAGACATAGACTAACTTAACTACACTGGTGTCATCGGTATGCGTCTGAATTCTTAAAGCAATCTAGACTAATTAGTAATATCAGATCATTCATATCTCCAATAACCCGATAGCACACATAACCTGTGCTGCGTTTCAACATCTCACAACATTCAGAGCAGTTAACAAACACTGAACCTTGGAAACAGACCGAATAGTTGCAAGCGCGTCTAGGCAATGCTTATGTACTAGTAATAAAGATTTATTTCGTCGTATTCCACGAGACATAAACCTCTATGCCCTATAATAAACGATTAATCAATCGCCTGGTGAAGTTCCAGCGAAGCGAAATGGATAATTCGATCGCCTCCCCCTTAGTACACACGTCATCCTGGCTCTGTTCTCGCTCTCTTTTATTCAAGCATCCACACAAAGAACCGCGTGCATAAAAATATGCTTGTGCGCGATCACACTTACGTGGGTACAGATTCGACACTGATATGTCACGACTGAATACAGGTTGCTTTTGGTGCTGTGAATTTCCTTCAGGCCAAGAAAAAAAACTAGAATTATATATTTACTTGTTAGTAAAGTAGATGTATAGTCTAATACAGGAAAATTTAGTTACATATAGGAAGACCGAGTTTTTGATTCCGTTAAGAAGGAAAACGACCCTTTGAACTACCAAAAGATATTCAGACGACCCAACTGCCAAGAACTGAGTTACCTTCTAATATTTAAAGATGGCATTAATGTTAGCTCTGCGTGTTAGTCCTCTTGGACAAAACGTTACAGCGGGCTCCTAATACATTTCAGTTTGTCATAGCACAGACATAGTTCAGTCAAGATAATTATTCAATTAGATCATTTTCAAAAATCGTTTGTAATGTATTGATGGATAAAAACCTATTTTAAGAGTTAGGCTTTTACTCTACATACCTTTAGCCCTTCGAAAAGGACTTTTACGATTTTTAACAACCTAGATGTTTTCACTTTTATTGCAGTTTAAATATGACACGCTATCTTGTTTAGTATAAATGTTCTTGCTAAAAGTGTTAAGCGCAACCTTTCTTCAGAGCTTTATAACTTATAAAAGTTCTCGATTGTATTGCTTACACAATATGTACATTGTAATTTTGGATATAAAAATGCAGTTTATTTTAACAAATAATGTAATATTTATAAAATACATCTTTATAAAGCATGAAGAATTTGTTAATTAACCATTACCACTACTATTACTAATATTAATAAAAATAGTAGGTGTAGTAATAATAATAATAATAATAATAATAATAATAATAATAGTAATAATAATAATAATAATAATAATAATAATAATAATAATAGGTTAATCGTATTAATAATAGCCCAAAAATAAACGTATACTACTTCCGGAGAGCCTAACTATGTGAAGGTCTGTGGACGCGTCGATGCTATAGTATTCGGATGCTTTCGAGAACACACACACACACACACATACACACACACACACACACACTGCATGTTATTGTCAGTTATAAACATTTACTCTTGGAATGGTTGTAAACACTGAAAGAATTAATAATTTATAGCAAAAATCTAACTTTTATTGTCCTTTCCTTTTAAGAGGGTGATTTATTGTTTCTCTTTGACAGGGTAGGAGATGATCTCTTTTACCTGTGAGTATTTTGCGTCAGCTTCTAAGTGAGGCTTATCCACGCCATTGACTAGTGGAGTGCTCGCTGACGAGAAATTACTCCTGCTAATTGCGCTCCATTCCTCTAGTTTGGTGCTGGGAAAGGAAGGACTGTCACTAACTGAGGGGCAAAACAGAGACAGGGAAGATGGCAGTCAGAGAGGACAACTGTGGGTTCAGTACTGCTAGAGCAGAATAGCTTATTTGATACTATCCTTCCAGTAACGATTTCGCACTCAGTAGGTATCTGAAGTACCAAGCAACAGCTTCTCTTGCTATGTCTGTCGGATTACTGCGACCTAATGCATGTGACGTTTTTAGCTTTAAACTTAAAATAATGCATAGGGCTGTTTTGTACGTAAACAGTTCACTTAAAAAAAAGACGACAAATGCAATAAAATCAGCCACATTTGTGTGTGTGAAACGCACTTCTGAAACAGTTCCTTAACTACGTTCAAAACGCTATGTGTGGCTCGCTGAACAAACTACGCTTAAAGCATAATGGAATATAAGACGATTCTTTCGTGTAACCACCACGAATCTACCAAGCGTCTTCCTGTGGGGGCAAATTAGATTAAGTAACCGTTTCCCCTTTGTTCCTGATGGATATTATATTATACATGGTTCCTGAAGTTAGAAATTGGAAATGTAAGGCCACCAGGGCTGTAACATGGGAGTATATTGACGTTGTTTTTTTCGTCCTTGTTTACTTATGACATCTATATATTTACTATTATTTTACAGCAGTTCACTGTGATTAACTATTGCTATTGGGGAGATGGAGGTCTTGATAAGCCGAAGGCTATATGCTACATGTGCTCAAATGGACAAATGAACCGAATGTCTGTCTCTCTCTCTCTCTCTCTCTCTCTCTCTCTCTATCAGAAATAACTCAAATATGTGTTTTACAAATATTTTACTTAATCGTTTAAATAAAAACTATGTTCCGGTAGTCGCAGCACTAAAGCATCTCACGTCACACAGAGTACGTTGCACTTTATTCGAGCTTTCAAAACCGGCCGCAAACATCTGCAAATAATTTGGAATTGCATAAATTGTTTAGAAAGTCTGTATTTGAGAACACATTCCTCGCTAGTATTTCTTGTTCGACACGAATGCCTATGTCGCCGTTAAAAAGGGACAAAGTTATATTGCATTGAATGACTGAGGTTAGGTTTTAATATGAATGGCCTAGACTTCGGCCTTCGTGAATGTGTTTCTGCGCTACTGTGTAATAACAGGGAATTCAAACAGCAAATTTCAGGAGTCCTCTTTTTAAAACAAATAATTAGATTCGGTTAACCATAACTGAATTCAGCGGGCTTCGAATTCCGTTAAAATGTATTTAGTAGGTGGATATATGAAAGGTCTGGTAGACTGCTTTTCACTCATCGCCATAGTTGTGGCACTTCTAACGTGTGATATGGCTCTAGCAATGGCGTGGCAAACAAGTTGAACATCTCTGGATTTTTAAAAGTTTATTTCACATCCATAAAATATCTTAGTAAACAAGTAGCGTGATCTCAAATAGATCCGACAAGTATAATTTTTATTCTGTAATGTATGTCTGTCTGAAAGATCACAACCTTCGAACAGCTGCACTGGGCAGATCCTTCGTTACCCACCTCAGTATGGGCTCTTACATTATTCCTACAAGGCCTCGCCCATTGGCTTTAATTAAGCTACGTGAATTAGTCTACAGTGAACAAGAAATAGGTCATGGCTTCCGTGCAAATCCATGAGAATAACACAGCTGTCCATTTTTTACGTTTACAGAGGAGCTTGCGTTTTTAGACGATCTCTGTACTTCCCAGCAACTATGGGATGCATAAAATCGTTCAATCTTTCAATTTAAACAGTGTCATCGTGTTCATACGAACCTAAGTACTAGTCTATAAAGTTTATTATCTGCTCTCCACGCACAGAATTATATGACAGTGAAAATCGCACACATTAAGACTACACAAACACACATCAAAGCCAGTCTCAGAGACCTTTCAGACACACAAACATAAGCACGCACACATGCATACGCACACGTACATACATGCATACATGCATGCGTACAGACACACACGCCAAATTATTTTTTCCAGTAAAAGCCAGTTTTCATTACCAAAAGCTAAGAGTGTGCTTACTTTGTTGCTCCGTTATTGATCGGATGCCCAAAATATCTGTGACAGAGTGCGATGAAGGCCATATTCTGTGCATAGCCATATGTCCAGGAAGAGTTGGCATGCCAGGGGGAGTTGGTACTTTAGTCCCCGTCGCTGCGATCGGAGTCGGGTAAGAGTATAAGTGGTTATACGGCAGTGTGGGTTGTGGCTGAGGGTGAGAAGTCTGTTTGCTCGTTTCGTATTGATTCTGTTGTGACAGATTTCCGATCTTGTTGCGGAGGATCCGGCTGATGGAGCTCACTGAAGGCAGATTAAATTTATCGCATACGCCGTCGGCAAGGAGCCTGTCTCTAATCTCCCAGGCGAAAATGCCAGGGTCCCGCTGTTTGTAAGTCCTAATGTGCTTTACCACTGTAGGAGTTGTAACCCGTGGCTTGCTGCCTCCAATTGCGCCGGGTAGAATAGAACCAGTCTCGTTGTAGCGGGCCAGAATCTTGCTTACGCAGCCGTGAGAGACTCGGAGTTGCCTGCTGATGTCACAAGGCCTGATGCCCAGCTGGGCTAACTCTACAATCCTGAGCCGGATAGCGTTGGGCAGCGGTCTTCCGTTTACAAAAACACCACCTAGCTGGTTCACCTCCCCAAAGGCTGGTTCTGTGATGAAGACGCACACAAAAGAAAGACAGCAAAAGCAGAACTGGTTAAAACGTTATCTAAGCAATGCGCGTTTATTAAACCGTTCCGTGTGTTCAGCGCGAAAATCTCGTGTTTAAATCTTGCCCCACGGTGTCATTAAATAGCCTGTTCTAGAGAGGCCCAGGATTCCCGGAATATTCATTTCTTGTGTCAGTGCTGGAGTTGTCCCATGTCCAAGCTTTGCGCTCCATATCGCGGTTATCTATAAAGGATTATCGTACATAGCACTGACTAATGATCTAATATAGCCTGTTTACTGACACGCCGTTTAAATATTCTGCGACATTATACTAAAAACGTCGCACGATCTTTAACAGTAAAATTATATACTCGCCCCGTTCAAACATTCACGTTCAAAGTGTACGAACCTTGTAAGACCAGTAAACTAGCGAAGTGCTCATGCATAATTCAGAACGAGAAAAACGCCTTTTTAATGCTACTGCTGAACTGAACACTTTAACATGCGATGTAAGAATCCAGTTTAACGTTATCATCTTTGGCGGATTGTTTATGTAAGTTCCGGCTTGAGAAGTAGAAAAATATTCTTACCCATTGCGCGTAACACTCCGATGATAAAAGAAACTCCAGAGTGATGTCCTCTTACCAGCTCTGAGGGCAGTTTAAATAGATTTTATTGCCCTGCAGTCGAAGCGAGGGAAAAATCAATCGTCTCTCGGGCAGATGCGATAGCGATTAGTTACGAGGGAGGCAATTTCTCGTTCTGTTTCCTGATGGAAGGGAGGACAGGCTTACATTTCATCCGCAGAAATCATGGGACGGCCTTTCAAACTTTTCGCGAAAGCGAACACTCACCATCCAATCATGTTCTGCCTTTATCTGGCGCTGTGTGTCTATTGGCTTAAAGAGTTGACATGACAAGCAGTCGCTCCGGTGAAGACTTCCCTTCTTCCGTTTGATCTTATAGACACATTTCATCAATGTCGAATTTGTTTTAGACAAAGCAAAATATGGTAAGTTTTCATAACTCTGTTTCATAAGCATATATTACATTTTCATAATTTAATCAGAAAGAAAATGCATTTTTACAAAGCGATGTTTTGACCAGCAAATAACGTTAACATACATAGGCCTAACTTTAATCTGTAGGGATAACTGTGTACGTTATATTGTACTTCATTGTGGCATGTAAATCCATTGCATTTACCTCTATCGAACGTAATCGAAAGCAAGCGTGTTAAACAAACATCAGAGAGCTGGTAATAAATCAAGTCATCTGTTAAAGTTTAGGAAACCTTTTAGGTTATGGCGTTTTATTTTAGACAGAGTCTGCGCTTTTGTACTGATCACGTTTGTTGGTAGTTCTTATGCAGATGCATCCATACGTTTGAATCTTGGAAAATAACAAGGGTTCACCAGGGTTCACCAGCTGATATATTCTTGCATCGTGTCTGCTTGGTTTTCATTGGATGGGGTGGGGGGGTATAATATTCCATTGAAAATAACTTGGTCTTTGAACTCTCGAGAGCGCAGTGATTGTCATTTGTGAGGATACGTGTTACCTGTAACAGGTTCGTTTGAATTTCGCTGGTAACGCTCCTTATTTATCTAAAGTGATACATCCAGGTCACATTTAAGCAAACCACCCAAATTTATTCTATGAACAATCTTAGTGCTTCTGCTTCTCTGAGACCCTGGTATCAGGTGTAGGGGGCATTGTTCTGCTGCACTTAGGTCTGTTTGAACAGGGTGACAGTCTATTCACTTGATGCCTAAGATATTCGCAAGCCATTTGTATCACTGTTTCCTGTTTACCCATGGGAACATTTAAGCGGCGCTTCTACCACCGTTTGATTTGCTCTTGCCCGTCTGAGCATCTCTATCTTCCTTCTTGCGCCATGGATCACTTTACTCTTTAGACGTCTCTGACCTCAATCACAGTGCAGTTAGCTTGGTTCTTTTTTTCAGTCCGAGGTAAATTCGTTTATCGTTTCATTTTTATTTTTCTAGTTTTTATTTTGTTTTTATTTATTTTATTTTATTTTTTTAGGTTAATTTTTTTAGAGGTTCAATTTTACAAACATACATACTGCAGTGAACATACTCAGTGCTTCTCTCAGTACTTAAAAACGTGTTTCGGTGTGACAGGATGCTATTCACTATAGGTTAGTTTTTAAGGTTTTTGTATATAGCCGATTAACTGGCTTTTTTATAACTCAAAACATTTGCGGAATCTAAACAGACAATCATTTACGAAAAAAGCTGTACGAACTAAACTGTACGAGCTAAAAATGGCGCGATTAGCCTTGGCCTTCTATTTCTTGATCTTGACAGAATGCAGCAAGGGACACTGAAAGAGAATGATTTAAACCGACCTGCATACAAACCATACGGTGAGATGTATCTGGAGGACCGTAGCCCAGAGAAAACATCGACGGAATCCTCGTTCGTGCCTGTGAAGGGCCTTAGAATTTCTTGGTGTATTTATTTGCACGAATAGTTCCTTGAGCACTGAAAGGTAAGGAAACGCGCAGCCTCCGTTAATGACCCGTAGAGAAAGACGTCAAAGAGACAGCTGGCGGTTTCCGTATTTTTAGTCGTCGCAGGAACCATAACAATGACTTTATTTTTAGTCGTCGCAGGAACCTTAACAATGACTTTAT
>JAOYMR010000010.1:2941412-2968813 GCA_025802075.1 Tenebrosternarchus preto | reverse complement strand
TTTTAGTCGTCGCAGGAACCTTAACAATAACTTTATTTTTAGTCGTCGCAGGAAGCTTAACAATTATTTTTTAGTCGACGCAGGAACCTTAACAATGACTTTATTTTTAGTCGTCGCAGGAACCTTAACAATGACTTTATTTTTAGTCGTCGCAGGAACCTTAACAATAACTTTATTTTTAGTCGTCGCAGGAAGCTTAACAATTATTTTTTAGTCGTCGCAGGAACCTTAACAAAGACTTTATTTTTAGTCGTCACAGGAACCTTAACAATGAAGTTCACGTAAGATGCTGCATTTTTCTATTACTAGTACTCGGTTACTCAAAAATCATTAAGCAAGTATATTGTCGTAAGCAAATCATTGTTTTAAATGTATTGTTTAAGTTAAATTGTATTTTTTATTATGTATTTGTTGTATATTATTATTATTATTATTGTTGTTGTTGTTGTTGTTGTTATTGTTATTATTATAAAATATCCCATGCCAATCCAGGCATTGGGCATCAGAGCTTAATAGTACTACTACTACTACTACTATTACTACTACTACTACTATTACTACTACTACTACTATTGTTATCATCATCATCATCATCATCATCACCATCACCATCATCATTATTATTATTATTATCAACAACAACAATAATAATAATAATAATAATAATAATAATAATAATAATAATAATAATAATAAACTGCAGCTTAAGTCTGTAATACGCAAAAATATATAAACGAACTATTTACAGACAGACTTAAAACACATAAATTCCAGCAAATGAATAATCGTAACCTACATAATACTTATAGATCATCTGCAACCATTTGTTGGCAATTTACTCGCGTTCTAATGTCGCAACGCAAACTTGCAATGCATGTTTTTAGCAACAAGTTATTAAAGAAACATTCTTATTCAGTTTGTGTATATTTTTAAAGCCAAATCTCTAATGCATATAGTGTAGCAAGGTATACTATGTACATATGAAAGCGAGTAGTTTGAGAAGTACGAAGCACAGATGTATTAAGCGAGAGGCTAAAAAGCTACTTATCCTGGTTTGTTTACATATTTCATAATTGAAAACCACAGTAGGGTGCAAAGTGCTAAACTGATTTTATAATTGATATTTAAAATGTTACTAGATGAATAGCAGTGTTATTCTAGTATTATAGCGTGATATATGTATATATATATATATATATATAGTGTATGATCTGCACAGTTTACCAGATTTAGAGTTAAACCTAATCTAATTCATTACTGTACTTGAGTTATCAAGACCAATGCTGTTCAGTAACTCAAAACAGTAGTTGTCTTTCAGGAGCCTATAGCATGTGCCGTTGTCTTCTTTCCAGACCACCACAAGTCGGTGCGTCACATCATTCTTAACCGGTGTAATTGATTATCTCGGTTAAGAACCGTAAACGATACCTTCACGTACTGCTCACTTTAAATATTTTCGTTTCTCTCTGGTGAATACCATCAAACCACACTGACAGCCTTCATTTTACGCTAGTGATTCGGCACAACAATTAGAGCCTTTTTCATAACTTATGGCGCACCAAAGGACATTTTCTCCGAGTAAAGGACAGAAAGATTGCAGGGAGCAAGTTGTGAACTCTTCATAGTCTCGAGTCGTGTGGCCACTGTATTTAGTAATCACTTTATCCCCAAATATGATATTTTAATAAATGTTAATTAATCGATCATTTAATAGAATATTATTAATTTTTAATAAATTAAGGAATACTTACACTTTATCCATGAGCGTTGTAAAAAGCGTATACATCGAGATAGTATACCTCGAGATAGTATACCTCGAGATATGTTTTGCTGATAGGGCGTTCAAGTCCTTCATGCGTTCAGGACTTGGATATGCACCCCTTAACAGATACTGATTAATTTATTATCCCCTTTAAAAATAAAATAATTTATTTTTACACTGAATATTCCTCATGCTCTGATAATCATGGACTAATATATTTAAGGGCCGTTGGTACCTCTTTAAAAAGTTTTAAATAATTTGTGGAAAGAAGATGTATGTGTCTGCTGCCATTGGCGCTCAGAGGTCATGAAGTTGGTTTTGAAGCTTCATAGTTTATTATAATTAATGTTACATTAATTAAAGATCCAGGAGAATGCTTACTCTTCTTATGACCTGCAGTCTGCAATCAATCAAGGATGTATAAAACACGCGAGAATCAAACATTCAAATGCAACATTCATTTGTGAACAAAACTGTTGCCTAGATGTGAGGATGGTGTATATACTAAAGTAACTAAGAATAACAGTTCTGCAGCTCAATATCAAATGCCAAAACCCAAGTTAAAGTAGATGTCAAATTAAGAATTACAGTAGAAGTTTTTTTTATTATTATTATTCTAAAAAGGCCATAGAGTAGTTTTTCATTTTTACTTCTAAACATCATATGTGGCTCCCCCATGTTTAGAGGAGTGTGATGGATAAATAAGCTCATGTTTGCTTTCTTGCGCATTCAGATTTTATTTATTTACATATTCATCAGTTACTGAAAATTCCAACCACCATGGTTTTTTAAATTCAACTTAATCTATGCAGCAAACTCCATCTCTTACATTAACTGTATAACCATTTTCTGTGCTACATGCACCAATGGCACAGTATAAGACGAGGAACTGGCAAAATGTCACTTTACTATAAATAACTTACTGTTATTTTGCTACAATGAACAAAGAGGAAGAAATTGGATGGATTTATTCTCGATTTATTCTTAGCTGATGCTAAAACGTATCACATGGGTCATAGTTTTCAACCTAGAGAGTTTAGAGTTAACATCATAATATCTTGATAATTGTCTTGATACTTTCTGAGTAAATTACCTGGACTTTGTCGTAACGTGTGTATGCGCGCCCGTGCCATGAGCTATATTAAAACAAATTACGATTAAATGATTAAACGAGTAGAAAAAAAGATACGCAGTACTTTTTCCAGTCTCTAAGGCCAAATGCGAGTGTAGGAAACTGCAAACGTATTAACATGTTTCACTGGATTGTTTCACTATTTGTTTGAAAGAGGCTAAAACTATAAGAATACCGCTTAAAGTTTGAGTTTGTTTAATAACGCTGGTTATTAAAAGCTACAGTATCTCAAGGGATGTGTCGGTAACGCCAAGTTTAGCCCCAGAGCAGGGAGCTCATTCAGCAGGGCCTCGAGTGATGTGGGGAAGGAAACAGTTTTATGCTACCGCAAAAATTATTTATCTTGTCCGGTACAAAGTGACGGAACTTCAGTTGTATTTCCTGTACTGTTGTGTAACACAATATAGCCTTGATTGATGAACCCAAGTATGGACTACATGTTGTATACCTAATTCTTGTGTACAGATCAATTAAGGCAAGGCTGTAATCAAATGTGTCCCAAAGTCGAAACAAAACATTCAATCTAAAACATAAGTTAATTATTAAATAAGATCCATCTGCCATTAAATATATGCAAGTTTTGCAACTCGAAAAGCGCATAATATTGCAAAGGACACACCACTCTTGGATTTTATATGTATTACCAAGTAGGCTAAAATAACCTTCCATAATCTATTCTTATACATGTTTAAATAACCCAACCATTAACGTCTTCTTGTTTTAATAAATACTATTTATACGTATGTGGTGATTTTCCATTATGTTGTTTTAAAAACTAAACTGCTGTGAAAGTTTACTTGTCTGATAATCATTATAGAGTTATTTTTGGCATAACCAAAACCAAAAGAATAATCGAAGCTCTAAAAATCATAACGATTAATTTGGAACAAACTATAATGGGATATGTCTTCGCACGTCAGAAATACATTATACTACATTATATACATTATACCTTTTCAAGATCTCCATAGACAGCCTGTGTGTTCCCTATATTATTTTGGCTAACCTGTCTGTTACTTAATGTTAAATTATACAATTTGATAAACCTGAGAAGATTAGTCTTGAAACTTAAAAAGTGTAGTTTAGTTCCATGTATGGAGTAACCTAATGTATCGTAATTAAATCCTAATTGTGGCATGTTCATTACCATATTTGTTTGTTAATTTATTAGAATTCATAATTTATTAGTATTTATAATCAGGTCAGTGTTCTGCTTGGGGGTTTACCAGCAAAGGGAAGAGACAGGCAGGCCAGAAACTCCACTGAAGGGTTGTCTGAGGGGGTGGAGATACCATCCTTTCCATAGGAATACACTGACTATATTTATTCCGCTTAAAGGTGTTTAAATGAATAGATTCAAACCTTGATGACGCTCGTACTCACGCTGTAAATCAAGTGAAAACCGGTGCAATAGCGCACATATCGAATAGCGTTGCTTTTCAAAGTATGGTTTATTTGTGCTGCAGGTATTGTCTACAAAAGGTTTATTTAACCAATTAAGCTAAACTCTGACAGCTATAACACTAAACGAAGCGTCAGTAAATGACTGTAACCTTTATATTCTAAATAGGATTGACATCATTAACGTGTTAACACATTTGATAAGGTGACTGCTTCTGTTCCTGTGAGCATAATGAGGACGAGAGTAAGTTAAGACGCATTACTGGTGTGTCCTTGACCAGTTCATACCAGTTCCTTGATTCGATCATACTAACCGTTTTAAATCCACCACATTAGTCTTAAAGATTACATGGCATTATAATTTACATATTTTCCAGTTAAAGAATCCAAGATGATTTTATTTTCTTTTTGTCAAAAAATGTGCCGTTATTAAGATATTAAAAATGATGAATACCTATTTCATACTTCAAATATCTGTTTATTTTTTTATTATTATTTACATTATGTTATCACTATGGTTTAAAAAGAACACAATATTTATTTCAAATAAAGACATTTTCACAGTAACTCGCCGAGCTAAGTTATATTAGAGAGGTACATAAAACGGTAAAGCCTGATTATATATTTGATGGAGAAGCAGCGCCACCTGTTGCTCCTTATATCTCATTGCAGGGTCTTCCAAAGATAAGTAAATTCTCGACATGGCAATACAATTAATAGGCTACCCAGAATTCACCCCTGCTGTTGACTTAACCAACAGTTCTAAAATAACAGAGTTTAGATGAGTCAGAATGGGCCTTTATGATGTGCAACGATGGCAACATGATGTTTGTTAGTTGCACTTTAGACTATGTGAATAAGTTCAGCATTGTTAACAGGGAAGAACGAAGGATTTTCCACCTGGATTTCCAAATGCAGTGAAGGAACGGAGCTGTGAACAGACCTGTGTGGGTTGATCTGTTTGCTAGATCTTTGAACCTCTTAGTAGCACGTTGCCATTGTATGAACATCAGTAATCGATTTTTTCAGCTGCACAGATCCAGGTAAATGAAGTAGGTAAGTTTAGTGGGTAAATGTAACTCCAATTACGGACTATCTGAAGATGTATAACTTGCTGTGGCACCTCACGATGTCCAACAGGGGGCGGTGTTGGACCATGGATCTCTGATCATTGTTGGGTGAGTACAGTATATCACGCATATCTGAGAAAATTCACTGATCTTTAAACAATTATTTCTAGAGGTATGAGATTATATAGATGACGTATATTAGTTTCTGATAAATCACGTTTAGTTCAGTCGCACTTCAGTTTAGAGCTAATGACTACAACGATATGTTGAAAATACAACGATGTGTTGAAAATGTAGTTAATTGAGCATACAAACAATAATTAGACATACAAACATACAACATACAAGTTTATCAATCTGGCAACCTAATACTAAACAGGAAAACGTTTGTTTTCCTGTTTAGTGACTCAGTAAGTACTTAGTAACTACTTGCACTATTTGTTTACACATGCTGCATTATATATATATAACACCTTTTTAAAGCTATGGCATAATGAGGCGTTTTAGATTTAACAAAGTAATTTCAAGATGTAATTTAAAATGTGCTAATACCATTTATTCTCATCATGTTTATTCGTTTATTCATTGTACTGTATCGTCATTACATACATATACACACATATACACGCGCACATACCGGTTGCGAGTAGAGAACAGAGAAATAAACTGTAAATTAGGAGGATTTTACTATGCAGAACAGGTGAAAAGGAACGTGTATGACGAAATTGCATTATATTTAAATGTTCTGGAATGCATGGGAACTATTTGTACTAGAAAATATATTCATTCAATGTCGAGAATCGGTTTACTGAGGGTTTTAAATTGAAACAAGTTACCAGACTAATTTGTTCTGACCCGTGACGAATATCTGTTATACTGAGTATCTATTTGTTAATTCTGTCTGTTCGATGTTTGTTGCGGTACAGTTTTATAGAAGAATAGGCTACATTTTTGTCGGATTTTTTCGGATTAAGCTTTCTGACGGGATGGCTTTCTATGATGCTCTGCTTAACCGGTCTTGTAGGCTCCGGCCTTATTTGACTCTGAAGAGTCTAATAACTAGGGTAAATATTTGTCACTGAAGAGCTCTTGGGAATGTGAGAGCCTACGCTCTCTGTGAAGTCAAGACTCATTATGTATGTGGGTGTGTAATAGATTAAAGGGATATGAGAGGTCGTTAGAAAAATTGATTTTGTCCGTAAGAGTTTGTATATGCAGACAGCTTGATAAGATATTTTGGCACGTGTTGCGAAAAAAGTCCCCCGTACACAAATAATTATTATTAAATGAGGGTAAATATATTTCTAATGTGAACTCTGTTACGGTGCATCAGATGATAGTCTAACTGAAAATGTCTATCTCATCTTTCTGTTTTCTGTTTGCTCTGGATTCACTAGTTTTAATGTTTCGTGGTCTAAAACGTTTTACAGACACTGATTATGTGGTCATGATTTTTAAAAATGTTTCTGTTATTAAAGATCTTCTGTATGGTTACGAACTTGGCGTGTCGGAGAACACGATGTCTTTTGATTCCACTTCTAAACACATAACTAATAATTCGGTATAGAGTTGGGCGCTAGTAGACACGGAGCAGTAGATAGTGACCCAGATCCCATTCAGCTCCTTTCAAAACCATGACAACAAGGAACAACCACGGATTTATCCCAGAAAGTTAAAGGACATTGTGCAGGGGCGTCAATCAAGCATTATTTCAGGACTGAACAAATGCAAAATCTTGACTGGAACAAATGCTTCCAACGGGTCTCGGACGCGGGGCTACATTTCCCTCTTTTGTTCCCGGTCGCTGGTTGGCATGTATTTGTGTTCCTTTTTTTCGTACGACCACCCAGGACGACTAGAAGAGAAGGGATACCCACTCCGACTGAGAGAGTATACGCTGTCAGCCAGGCGCACTCTTAGGAGAGGCTTTATGAAGCATCGCACAGGAAACCCCCCAACCTGCCTCGTGCACGCTGCTGGTGAAGTGCGGATCGCGAGCCAGCATCAGCCCCCGCTTCAGACTTTAAGCACCCTCAACTCTATCCAAAAATAAAACAAATTGTACTATTTACTCAGCTCGTTCTGCTCGATCTCTTTCCAAACGTGTTGTGAATCATATTGCAGTTTTCGGTTTTGTTTAAATTGATGCACGTAGATTTAAATCGTAAAATATATCATGTCGTTTTAATTTTTCAAAAATATTCGTACAGTGGTTTTTGACAGATTGACGCAGTTTGACTGAATGAGAGTTTTAAGCAAAATTCAGAAAAACTATTATCGTATTATTATGATTACTATGTCCGATTAACAGCGTTTCCGCTTGTGTGCTTCTTCGAAGAAATCCTTAAATCGCCACCATCTCAATGTAAGAATCCAGAAACCAATTTCACAATCTCATTAATACTCATGTTAATGTGTACATTTATCTGTGGCCATCATTCTCAAAATATGGCAATATATCAATAAACGAAGACGAAAAGAAAAATCTAAAGCACTAATTGATCACTTTGTATGCAAATATCCGATATGTTTGGGCGGGCGAGGAGGAGGGGGGTCTCTTGTTGTCACTTGCCACCCAAGACGTGATTCAGCCTCAACAATTACCATTATCTGTTTCCCACTTTCACGAATTCGGACGAATCGGTAATGATGAAGAGTGTTTCTTCAGTCATTGTGGAAATAACGGGCTATTCTTCGTCGAGTTCACACCTACCGTCACTGGGACCTAAGCACTCGAGGCATTCAGGTGCTTAATGCCCATAGGGAGGAGAAGGCTCAAAGGCAGGCCACTGTTTAGCTGTGCTAAGTGCCGTTTATATAAACACCACCACACCAGTGTACACATAGTCACTTAGAGTCGCGTCCTGAAATCGGACGAATCGTCATTCCATAGCTCGTCCTTGGATAAATTATTCCAGACTGAGGATCAACACTGGAAGTAGAACAAATTAAACATAATGGCTTTTCCTGCCAAGCTGAGCTTCACCGTGAGAAGTATTCTGGATTTACCGGAAAACGACACAGAGAAAGCGGTGCATCTTTCTCCCGTTCATTCACTATCTGGCTCTCCGTTCTCCTCATGGATTGACAGCGACAGAGGTCACTGCATGTGTAAGTTATCATCAAACATCACTGAGGCTCTGTAAAGAGCAACATTTTATATTAATAACTATTACAAATTATAATTGATTATATAAACGAAAACTAGTTCGAAACAGAATATTGGTAAACTGAAGTAATTTCTATAAAAATGTAACATGGTTAAGTGTCTTATATTTTCAGCTTCAGATGAGAGCAATCCGGACACGTCACCTGACTCCACAAAGTCGAATGAGCCACCTATGGAAGAAGAGCAGGAAAAGAAGAAGAAGCGTCGCGTGCTATTTTCCAAGGCCCAGACGTACGAACTCGAGAGGCGCTTTCGTCAGCAGCGCTACCTGTCAGCCCCAGAACGTGAGCAGCTCGCGCATCTACTTAGCCTAACGCCCACGCAGGTGAAAATCTGGTTCCAGAATCATAGATATAAGATGAAAAGATCGCGGGCTGAGTGTGTCCAGGACTTCAGTCAACCTTCGGTGATGCGCAGGGTTATGGTGCCAATTCTAATCCGGGACGATAAACCATATCAGACCTATACCGCCGATGTCGAAAAGGTTAGCTGCATGGTCCCACCATCTCACGGTATTCAAGGGTTCCAGTCTTTTCAACACTTACCGTCGTTCGCGCTTCTCAACCAGTTCCAGCACTTTACAAACGCAGCTGCCCCGAGACATCATCACTTTATTTGGTGAAGTTCTGTGATGTGGATTTACAAGATTACGCACACGGATCAACGTTACAACAAATGCGTTACAAAGCATGTTGTGGACTATTTCAATATATACAGCAACTAAGTAAATGCAATTTGCACATATTTTATATTTTGAAAAAGTTGGGTTTTCCGATCTGAGGTTTGATGAACTGATTGTGTTGATTGTGGCACACAAGTACAGATTTGGGAATTTGACTAACTTTTAGATCCTTGCTTTGTTTTAAGTAAAATGTTTATATATTAGTCAAGAAAAAGAGATTTATGTTTTATATAGACAGAATGGAATGTTGCATAACGAAAACAAGTGGGGTTTTTTTACCCGGGGCAAATGGCATCAATTTGTAGTTTAGATATTCTCAAAGTTGATGTCCCTTTATTTTCTTTCTTTTTTTGTACAAAAAATAAGAATAAACTTTTGCTCTTTTATTTGTTGGCGTTATGTGCAGTTGTGTAGATTATAAAGATTGAATTGAAGTTGAAAATATTTTACATTTGCCAGAAAATTACTGATCGTTTCAAATAGGCATATTAAGAAAATCAGCTATTTAAAATCTCATATAACCAAACAGGTTTTGTCATATTCAGCCTATACATTTTGCTCACCCGTGTCATTGTTATTTAACATATTTGTACTGTATAATAAATTTCACGTAGTGCTTGGGAGCATAAATCGGCGCACAGCAAGACGTGAGAGGCTTTTCAAATGTTAAGACATTCACTTACATCCAGCAGAGATGAGCAAATACGGACTTAAAGGTATGAACTTTCCTTAAAGTAAGAGTGAACACAGAGGATAAAGCCTATGTTCAGTGCAGGAGCTGAAAAAGACAGGCTTCCCTGTCTGTCTTCTAAGCACTTTAGTTCAGTGTTATGTGTTCTATCTTATCTTCAGTATGTGTAAACATGCACGTTATTTTAAGCCTTAAAGGTTTCCGACGGTATTGTGGCGCATCGCGTTGTTCTCTAGACTATATCTCTCATTCTCTGCACTGTGTCCTGTTTGTCTACGATTCTCGCTCCCAGAGTTTTGACCATGACCTAAAAAGAAAAGTCTGCTTAGTGACGCGTCACCAAAGTGCACTTTCACATGCATCCCCGATCCTCCCCGAGCTTTCAGATGAATACAGTATTTAGTTGTCACCTGGCCTTTTGTCCTCGCTCCGGCCACCTTGTACCACATATGGCGGCTACTGACTAAAACGCTCTTCTCGCAGCATCTTCCTTTATGCACTTTTTGTGTGTCTCCATCTGAAAGGATCTTTGTGCGCGTTCCAAAGGGACCTAGACAAAATCCTTAGTGTTTCAGGCCTCGTGATGTTTAATCGGTCCCTAGTGACAAATTTATGGGGTTTAACAACACAATGGTGTTTAAAAACTTGGTGGGCCTTGGGAGTGACCAAGATAGGCTTATATATCTGTACTGTTTTATAGTGCAGACCGAAGGGGGGCACACACTGCCTAATACTAATACTAAATTGTAATATTACGTCTCTTAATGTTCAAAAATGATAAAAGAGAGAACATTTACACAAAACAAACAAGCATGATGTAGACAACGAATGGGGTTTTAAATCAAACGAAAATCTAGCAGAAATTTATGTCTTATTCGCAAATAATTGAACGACTTAGTTCGTCATTAAAAGCAAAATTATGAACATCTATATGCTGCAAATATAATAATTTAATTGAGATTTGGGATTAAATCTCAATTAAATTAGTGTTTTTCTGAGTCAAGATGTACTTAAAAGAACACATTGTTACACTATCCCCGAACTTTTGAATTCAACAGTTAAACACTAGGAATTTTGCCGTGTTGATCGATTGTGAAATAACAATTGCACTTAACATAGAAGGGGAAAGCAAAACGAACACAAGGAACTAGTATGAGATTACAGTACATCTTAGTGCATTGTAAACTAGGCCTAAGATTATTAATTAAAGTAAAATGACATTATTCCACGTTATTCGACAGTATAATGCACCGTATCCTGTGCATTTGTGGTCTGTACTTCACATGATGGATTATTTATATCAACGTTAATTTGTGGTGTACTTGAGTGCGCGTGCAGAAGCGTTCACACCTGAACTACAATCATGATTGGACAGTGTACCAGCTTTCAAAGGTAATTGTTTAGTGTTTTAATTAGAACATTATTACGGACATTAGAACATTATTATTGTATTAACATTTCATCTACTTTAAATTAAACGAATACTTTTACATTCCTTACCAACAGTATCACTAACCGACCTAAAGTATATTCTGTTTGACAAGTCATTGCTTGATTAAACTAATAGCTGAGGTTATTGTAGGCCAGGAATCCTTAAACTGTCGTGTAGTAGTCCATTAACAAGACAAAGATAGGCAATTCTTTATAACTGAAAGAAAAGCTACATGCACAATATGCTTTGGGTCTAACGCCCGATTTACTAGCTGTGTCACTGGCACCACCTTGAGGTCAGCTTGCAGAGAGGAAATCTCTTTTATTAACGCTTAAAAAAATCCAGAGACCCGCGTGATATTGCCCACTAGGTGTCAGGCATGTGTTGTAGTCGTTTATGTATCATCCGGGTCAGTTCTCGAACACAGATCTCAGAACTTGAATTGCAGTGTCCACAGTAAGAACAATTTAGACTAGTAATACACTGAAGAAGATACTGTCATCTAAATGATTTCCATCAAACGTTTTCTGAGATCAGCATAAACGCAAACAGCGACAAGATAAGAAGAATTTAGAGTTCACTGAGCGGTCATAAATGATCATTTTCTATCTCGACGAGATAAAGAACGAAAGATGTCGTTTACTATGCTGTTGTCTGTGAATGCAGCTACAGTGAAGCAGAATTTTTAAATTGATCACATCACCCGAAAGTGCCCACAAGCGCTTGAAATATTCCCCGAATTGTTCAGACGAACAAGAGAACGCATTCTGTCTAATTATCGTTAATTGACCATGATAATCATGCTCCGCACAGAGGAACAGGCCTGATTCACATAATTAAGAGAGCCTTTTGAAAACTGGATTAAGGAGGCCGAAGACTTCGACGGAAGCACGTTATGATTCTAATTGTCATAATTGCATGTGCGAAGTACACTTAATTATCACTGTGAGGTTCAGAAGGTGCGTTCACCTGCAACTAAGACGGATCAGAAAATTCACTGCACACGCACAACTGTGTGCCCGCGCTAGAGATCACATAGGCGCCAAAGTCCTTGCTAACAAAGATATGTGTGTAATTGGTCAAAAATAATTACTTTCGAAGTATTTTTTTCAGAAAATAACGCCCTCTCAGAAAATGTTTTTCATTTCTTTATTTACTACTTTATTTCTTCAAAATACGGCCACCAGAAGACGCTGTCTACCCTTGAGTCAAACTGTACTGCGGGTAGGGAGGGGGAAGAGTGATGAGAGGAGGGGGTCCTGGGTGAGAGAATGAGTGTGTGTCTGGGACTAAAGCTAATCTTAATTTCTGTATATTTTTCACACGCCCTTTGTAGCCGCCGTTTAATTTAAACTGGTATTGTTTGGAATGTCGTTCAAGAGCTGTTTCTCAGCGGGGTGTCCAAGGTCTTGCAACCTCTGACGTTAGAGTCAGACCTTCATAGATTATATTGTAACATTTCAATTTGTCCAAGTTTACGAGATGTTGAGCAGGATATTGATCGAATAAAAACTTGTTTTATATTAGATCTGTACGTCAACATTGGCTGTGCTAGGATAATATCTTAGCAAATGAATAAATCTTATTTACTTGTTACCGTAATATTTATTTTTGAACATAGCCTATATATGTCAGAAATAAAAATGGACATAAGATCAGGGATTCTGTCAACAACCCTTGCTAGTGTCTTGTCAAACATATCTGTCACTTGAATGTTTTACACCTTCCAATATAGCGCCTTTTTAAATAATCCGGTATGATGCAATTCGTAATAGCATACGTTGCAGGGATGCGACACCGCACAGGAGCGCTACTTTATACTTAAAAAAAAAGATGCTTAAAGATTAAGTTAGTTTTCCTCCCTTCTTCAAGCACATATTTTTAGCTTTCGTCAAGAGTTTTTTTTTGTTGTTGTTGTTGGTTTTTTTTGTTTGTTTTTTTTTTTGTTGTTGTTTTTTTTACAGTTTATCAAATCTAAGCTATATATTTTGCCATATATATGCATAAATATTGCTGAATATTTTATGGTAGTCAAATCTGGAAGGCAGAATAAAACATTTACGTCAGATTTAATTTAATTTTCTGCTGTTAGTAATTGTTTTTGAAAAAAAAATTGTTGTATGACCTTTTATTGCGGTGACTGCATCCATAAATATTCCCGTTCAAATATAAATGGGAAAAAACAGACAATAGCAAGTTACAGACAATCTATTCGGTAGAAGACATAGTAGGTAGAAGATACCTGAAAGAATCAGACTTGACAGTCTTTCCAAACAGTCTGAGACTGGGCGCCAAAAATACGGTTTACTGATACTCACTTGTAAAACAAACAAGAAATTAATCAATTGTTATAGATTATAAGAAATGAATAGATCTAAAATAACTATTAGCAATAATTTTTAGCCTAACAACAACAATAACAATGTACGAGCTAATGCAAGACTGTTTACCTATTCACATCACATATTAGCAGTATATAATAGAAAAAACTATTGTAAACAACAACAACAACAACAATAATAATCATAATAATAATTATAATAGTAAGGGGGATCATATATTATAGACTATTATATTATTCTTGTTGCTGTTGTAGGAGCACAATTATGTAGGCGCAGAATTATTATTAATAGAGTTATTAAGATATTACGCCACGTAAGAAATCATAAATATGAGGTTATATCATTTTCCATTATAAGCTAAAGCTAATTAGCGGTTTGGTCTTTTTAGCATTTTTTTTGTTTGTTTGTTTTATTTTAACTGCGAACTACTTTATTCCGTATAGGCCTACACTATGAAGACCAAAAAAAGAGAACAGCCTAGTTGAGTTCTGTCTAGCTGGCACTGAGTAACTGAAGGGCTACAGCCTACTTGAGCGCCGTTAACTTTACCTGAGAGGCTCTTCTCCTCGCGAGCACAATTCTTTAGGACTGCGTGTCTGAGCCGAGTGGATGGGAATTTGAACGACACGCTGCTCACGTCCAATAATATCAAACAGAAAAAGGAGTTAATCATTCACGCAACCTCTTAACACGCGCATATGTATTTATTTATTTATCAGTCATCGCTCCTTCCTCGTTGCAAGGGCACTTTTGCGAGTCTGAGTACGATGGGTCATAATGTAAACACGCCTGCAATCACCAGAAGCCTCTTGTGGCCATTAAAAGTCAGGAGTTCAACTCAAGCTTTTTTCAGGAATTGAGTGGTTCTCGAAGATTCAAGTCCGCGTATGCGCTCTCATTAAGGGGCCCTCATAAACATCACTCCAACTATCAATATTTCATCCATTTCTGTGTTGCTGGTCTTTCCTGTAAGCAATGTAGAGATTATACCTTGAACGTTAAATTAATACAACATTACGGACTGATGTGGTTATATGCGCAAGTGTTTTCAGGGTCGAGAGATGGCAGGGGTAGCTTGCGACCACGTAATAGAAATTATGCGTTGGTGTACAGATGATAGCGTTGCTTTGTATTGTTGCCCTAGCTGCTGACGCCCCGCCTCTGATGGTAGCCTTAAACCTGGCACCCAGCTAAAACAAACGAAAGTCAGCTTCGAGCTCCCACTCAAGCCAATTAAGGCGGACTTCAGGCTCCCTCTTACGTGTCCAACACGCTGCATCGACGCTGAAGCAACAGGAACAGAGGAGCTGGCCAAAAGAGAAGGACAGGTTGCTTTGCCTTTTAATTTCTCCTTCCACAACATAGAACAATGTCGATGAGCCCTAAGCATACGACTCCTTTTTCTGTATCCGATATCTTGAGTCCTCTTGAGGAGAGCTACAAAAAAGTAAGTATGGAGAGTAACAACTTGGGGGCTCCTCTTGCCTCGTACAGACAGCCGCAAGTCACGCAGGCGGCGATGCAGCAACACCACATGGGCCACAATGGAACGGTACCCGCCGCCTACCACATGACAGCCGCTGGAGTTTCCCAGCTGTCCCACACGGCGATGGGAGGCTATTGCAACGGAAATTTGGGCAACATGAGCGACCTGCCGGCTTATCAGGACGGAATGCGGGGCAGTACGACAGCCACCAGCTGGTACGGAGCAAATCCTGACCCACGCTTTTCTACGAGTAAGTGCACTTTGCAAATACATCTCAACGAGAGTGAAAGCTGTAGACGCAAGGTGCAACGGCAGTAAGGGACAGCGTAGTCGTAACTTAGCTAAATGCATTTAAGTTGGTTACAGGGTAACACAATGAACACGGAAGCAATTGCTTTGTCTTTGATTGTGTCTTTAGTTCGGGTTTTAATTCTCATCCAAGCGAATACCTATTGCGTTGCTCACGTTTTTAAATTAACAAAGACACATAGAGCAAGTGCATAAAACCATGTGTATACAATGTTTTGAAACAAGGCGACCATGTAACGCGAGAGTGCAGCATGCAGCTCTTTTCATAGAGTTAAATTAGCCAGGTGTAGGAGCTAAATAAAATCCACTCAACCCATTAACGAGCTCTCAACCACTGACCCTGTTTTTGTCGAATATGAGGAAAGGCTGCCGCACGAACATCTCCCATGTATAATTTGGCATAATTGTGCGTTATTTGCCACATTAATTACTAGCAGATTTTGTTATACAAGCTCTAGTTTTGTCCACATTAAATTATTATTATTATTATTATTATTATTATTATTATTATTATTATTACTACTACTACAACTACCATTAATAGTACTACTGTTTTTGTTCCTTTTTTAATGTTATTAATATTGTAGCTAATAAAGATCCCCTCCTTTCAGTTTCTCGTTTCATGGGTTCATCTTCCGGAATGAACATGGGCAGCATGAGTAGCCTCGGTACCTTAGCGGATGTTGGAAAAGGCATGGGCTCCCTGACCAGCACCCCGCGGAGAAAGAGGCGAGTGCTCTTCTCCCAAGCGCAGGTCTACGAGCTCGAACGGCGCTTCAAGCAGCAGAAATATCTCTCTGCGCCGGAAAGGGAGCACCTGGCGAGTATGATTCACTTGACTCCCACCCAGGTCAAAATTTGGTTTCAGAATCATCGCTACAAAATGAAAAGACAGGCTAAAGACAAAGTGTCCCAGCAGCAAATGCAACAGGAAAGTGGCTCTTGTCAGCAACAACAGCAGTCGCCACGGCGGGTGGCCGTACCGGTTTTAGTTAAGGATGGAAAACCGTGCCAAGGCACCGGCCATACCCCCACGAGCGCTGTGCAAAGCCACCATCCCCAAGGAGGCAACGTCATGATCATGTCCAATAACAGTTCGATGGGCCAGCATCAAAGTCAGCAGGTAGGCAGTGCGGGCCAGTCCCCAGACCTCGGTCAGCACGGAGCAAGCCCTCCTTCTCTCCAAACTCAGGTGTCCGGTCTATCACACCTGAACTCTTCTGGCACCGAGTACGGCACGGCCTTGCCCTGTTCTGCTCTGCTTTACGGCAGGACGTGGTGACACTAAAAGATCGACAGGCGGACAGGCAGCATCTGTAGGCCGTTCAATCTCGACGTCTGTTTTTGATCCAATCAACAAAGATAAGTGAGATACTCTGTAACTGTTTGAACATCGGCTTGCCGTTACTTCTGCCCTGTATCCCCTGAATTTCTTCTCTCCAGACTGGAGGGGGAGGCAAAAAAGCAAGACGTTCAGTGCAGACTGAGAGAGATATCCTTTCCAGTCTTTTATCATGAGGATGCGCGTCCAAAGATCACGAAGAAGATGGAATTATTTATGTAACATTTAAATGGAGACAATAAAATGACATATACTGCAGTTCCGACGGATTAAAAAAAAGCTTCTTTTGACACTTTAAGACGCCGCCTCACAGTCTGACTGCTACATGCCTGATTCTTATAGATTGCAATGTAAGCCGTAGCTTGTACATTTCTGTAAAAGGTTTGGACTGAATACATAGTTTTTAGCGATATGTATATTGTATAAAATTTTTATTGATATTGAGGGTTACATGTTATTTGAGTTCCATTGGTATTTGTACGTTTCATTTACTTGTAACTTATAGATATTTGACTTAAACGCAGTCATACAATCATATTAATAAATTATGAAAATGTAACACGCTTTTATTAGAATTGGTTGCAACCATTCATGATATGCTATTCACCAAATGAAATGTGAAAATCCTAATAGGTTGTACAGTTTGAAGCTTGATGATAAAAAAAATATATATATATACTATTTTTAAACAAAAAATCACATCTACTAATTAGGATCCGGAGTGCACATGCGCTACAAGATGTATGTATATGTAATAGCACGCTCAGGACATTTTTTTCTATTACAGTATTTTCCAGATGTTACTTTACATATGTGCTTGTTTGGAGAGAGCAGAGATCGATCCGCTAAAACAGGATAATGGCATAGCTGGCCAAATCGAAGAGTGTAGGTCGACTACAGCTCGTCTTACAGTCATGAAGTTAACACAGAGTGAATAAGAGTGTGAGGTGTATCTCACTTTTACTCTGTGGTTTATCGCTTTCGACTATAGGCCTACTCCATCCTGCATATCGGTAATAATCAAGTACATCCTCCCTTGCATTAGAAAATACTGTTGTCTTACTGATTATTACCACTCACTTACGAAACAATATTTTGTATGTTACGTTCATTGATGCTTAAAAACGTTAATATTTTACAAGATAAACCAAGACAAACCAGCTGCGCTTTTTTGTAGTCGACGTACCTTCTAGGTTTGCGCGTGAGTCAGAAAAGGTGAGGTCTCCACTCCTTGAAAGCTACGTACATCAAACAAACGCTCCTAAAGGCAAGCTTATCAATCAGATCCCTGGCCAAACAACATGATTCTCCAAAATAACCGTGCAATACAATATACACAGACTTATCAGAAAAAAAAACCGTATCAGTACGATGTGAGAATAGCAGGGCCCCAAATGTTTACGTATTGATAAAGTTTATAAACATCAGAGGGGGAGAGTGAGTGAGCGAGTGAGCAAGTGGTTAACTGAGTGATTTACTATAAAGTGAAAGACTAACCGAGGGTCCCAGAGTGCGCAGTTCTAAAACAGCAGCGAAAACGTGTTTAACGACTTAGCGTCAAATATAGCGTGCTTTAATTATTTATCCCATAAAAACTTAAGAATTACAGAATTACGACATGTCTCCAAAAGTAAACTAATATATTTCTCTCTCGGAATCGTAGTTGGGCCAAACTAGTGTGACAAGTGTAAAATCAAAACCATAGCTAGAGTTCTGTGAGCGACGAAGTCCAAGACTGTACACTGTGAAAAGTTCTGACGTATGTTTCAGTAGCAATTTTCTCAAAACAGGTGCCATTGACAAAATCATCTGACTGATCCTTTCCGTATCTTACAATCGAATGTCCCTTTTGTTAAGGACACTGCGCGTTCAGTTTGACCTGTATAACAGGTAAAATATATTAAACCTTTAAAAAGAGCACTAAGTTTAAATCATCACTGGGCATGTTAATCGTCATTGTTTGAGTAAATGTCATGACAGGCTTATTTCATATAAGGTCAAAACGGTTTCGTTTTAATGCTGCTGTAGTTTTATTTCTATCTCATGGATTTATTTAATTGGATTGATATAAAACATGCTCACGTTTTCTGAAAACGCAACAGTATGTATTAATTGCATTTTCTGAAATGGTCACAGCCCCGCATATTAGGTGGACATTGAACAAAACTGAATAGACATGATAGAAATAGTCTCCCTAATAGTGTGTGTACTAGGTGCGACCCCGGGGGCGTAGGCTACGTGTAGTGGGGGACTGGAGTTTCCTTTTGCCTCTGTGCTCATGGCACCCATTTAGAATTCTGCCAGCTGTTTATTCCACCTGGCGGTTAGTTTGGTGACAGCTTATTGCGGTTGCATATAAATGGGTTTTAGAGGGATTAATGCCTCCAGTCGTACAATGAAAAAGAATTCGACATTCTACTCCCGGTATCATTAAACTTTGTTGGGTTGCTCTGCAGTTTGAGGGCAGGATGAAATTGTCAAACTATAGTGAAAATAACACACATCTAAGCAAATATAACGTCTCTGACGAATAGCATAGCAAACTGTAATTCCGGCAGAAAATGTTTCTAAGTGTTTCCAGTATTTGGAATGAAGATATTTATGACTGATGGAGTGGCCAGCTAGCCGCGGCGACCTCGCACCACGACTTGAACGATATGGCACGCGTTTTAATGGGTCACTGATTGAAACAGTGCATTTACTTTGGATGAAGGTTCGTTAAATCAGCCGTTCGCTTTAAATTAACAATATAGTTTGTCGTTTGTGTCTGAAACGATCCTAGCACAACCCTATAGCCAAGAGCTCTCTTTATTTAGGGCGGATACTAAATTATCTTTCTTTTATAGTTTCTGTTATAGGATGTTTTACAGCGAGTTACCGTGCACTTCCAAAATTCTATATTTGTCTAAATATGCACTAAAATCTGTTCGAATAGTTAACAACCGTGCAGGTATACAGCTTCTACAATTTTGGGTCAATTTTTTTCATTTAGGATTTCGGATAATTGCACGTGATGAATCATCTCTTCAAGTACTAGTGAAATTCGAGTATGTCTCCTCTTTAAATTTGCACTCTAAATATAAAAGTCAGAGATTCCCGCACGTTTGTTGTAGGCTGCGGTATCAACAGACAGCACTGTTTCCTAAGAATGTCACTGAAAGGTGACAGGGTTACTGACTCAATTAAATCACTCGCTTATATTCAATCGAGAGGCTAACCAAATGCATCAAACATAAAACATATTCACTTCGAAACGGAAAGTTTCGCCTTTATATTTTTTGCGCAAATGTAACCATTTTCCACCGTAATTTTGATTCGCCTAGAGATTCTATTAGGTTTTTCTAGGGACTTTTTTGTTGAATCCGCTGTGAAAGACTACAGATTACATTTACATGTCTGAGGCTCGGTGTGTGGTCTTTGTGTGGTGCTTGTCACTATTGAAAATGACTCGTTTGGAAGCGTGTGTGCTCTCATCGCTGTCTTTCAACACATACGTTGTACAACTACGGTCAGTCCTTACGGTTGTATAAGCAACGGTCTCCGATGCCCCCTTCAATTAGACCCTAATCTCAATGCAATCATATGAGAGTTAGTTTTGGGGTTTGGTCTTCTGCTTTGCTCATTCTGAAAGCGACACTGTTTAGCAGCGGAAAGAAAACCTTTAGAATGATTCCTGACCACTTTTGCCATTAGAATGTTATCCGAACGTATACTTTAACGTTATTACTAAGATGCAAAGGGAGAATGGATTAACGGCTACCAGTTTACTAGTTAAAGAATTAAACGAATATTTTTGTATTGTGATGAACCTATGGTAAGCACGGGAGAGCTTACTGAGCCGCAGTGCACTTCCTGCAATAGCCTCACAGGATGTTAAATTCTTATTAGGTTCCTATCAGAGCATATTCTTATTAGGTATTATCAGAGCATTCTTATTAGGTACTATCAGAGCATATTTGTGCACATGTCCTACTGTGTGTGTCTAACTGCTTTGATATTGTAGATGGTACGTGTAAAATGATGAGGGTATCATAGTAAGTTTTTTTTATTTCATATTGCTTAAATGCCATTATCGATCTACTTATCAAAGGTGTGAACTTTTATTATATCATGTTATGTTTCATTATACCATCTCTATGAAAACCATGTGAATAGGTGTTTATACTTGTAGCCTAGTGTAAGTGATCGTATACTTTGTGGCGCTGTCCGAGGTGCTGAACATTTTGCTACCTGCTATATTTTGTTTAAGGTGTTTTAAATACCTTTCATTTACTTCCTTAGTCGACCAGATTAAATTAATAACAAAGAATAAACAAGTGATGTTAGATCTTTACTGTAACATTTAACAATAGACCAACGAGGCGAAATAGGCCTTACAGAAAAAGTCTATTGAATGTCCGGGTACACAGACAAGCACTGAACGGTGCCCATTTTATTTTAAACATTATTTTCAACTACAACTGTGATAACATCCACCCGTATGATTCAAGATTTCAATTAAAAAATTAACTTATGGAAGACCTTAAGATTTTTTTTAATACAGGCTATGAAATCTATTACCAAGCTGCAATAACCGGATCTATATTAGATAATAATCAAAATATGTTAAAGGGCTTCACGGAGAATCAAAATACATCAAAGGTCTAGCAAAGCCAAATGTACATCAAAGACTTTTAACTAATCTCTTGACTCTAGTGGGTTAACAGAGTCCGTAAAACACCAGATATTCAAGTAACATCATTCATCCAAATCTGCGCCTCTCTGTCTGTTGCTACCCTCTTTCGCTGGGTATGTAAAAGCTAGATATTAAAAGATGAGCAAACAAACTCTGGTTTGCCTCTCCTCCTTTTATTTATTTATTTGTTTGTTTATTTTATTGCAGCTTACATGTACGTCAAAATTGCGCAATTACACATGAACTGCGATTGCATCTTTTGGAAAATCTTACTGTCAACTAGTAGCAAAAATATCTTTAATTGTCCGGCATCTGCTTCTTGAGGCTGTTGTACTCCGCACACAGAAGCAGGTCATTTTCGAGAAAAATACTTAGCATGCAAAGCGGAATACAAGATGCTGTAATACTTGACCTTTCAGCGTAATTGTGGCAGCAGGGAAATGCAGCGCATTCAGCGCTATCTGAATGGAGCCTTTTCCATCCGATGAACAAAACGTGCATTTTCATACCTCCCTCTTTCTTCGGCTGTTGCTTTTGGTTTTGTTTCTCCTTAGAGAAAATTATTCTTTTAATGACTACAACTGTTAAACCCACATTTTAAATGGATGGATCTGCAATGCAAGTGGCCATGAATTGCACGGTCGTTCAGTATATACTTTTATGATTTTTCCTTTCGTGTTGGGTGGAGAAAGATTCATAAACTGATTTCCACACACGTTGTTAAGTGTCAAATCACTTGCGACAATCATTTGGCACATCCTTCAGTTCCTTTTGAAGTTTAGTTTGCATCTGCACAGATCTTGCGCACTTTTACATTCATTCATTCTAAAATTGTTTCTTACATCGCTTAAAACCAGATTTGGCGTGTTTGCTATTAGTAATGTGCATAGAAGAAACATCATCGCCTTTAATCAACTGCTTAATTATTTAGAATTGGTTGCATGTTCTGAGAGAGAGAGAGAGAGAGAGAGAGAGAGAGAGAGAGAGAGAGAGAGAGAGAGAGAGAGAGAGAGAGAGAGAGAGAGTAAACAGGAGAGGGAAAGAAAGATAGATCTTATGGTTTAAGATTTTAAAAAGGAGTTTGCACGATTTCTGGAAATGCTTATTATACGTTACTTCAGTGAACTCTAAAATTTGATTGAACTGCGTCATCGCGAGAGAAATTGTAAGCAGACAAGTGGTACTTTTTCCTGTTCTAATACTGTACCAGCGGGAGTCCTTTGGTGGTCACTGAACCATCACTAATCCTGTTAACACCAGGTCCCTCGCTAAATAGCGTGTAATCACCTCACCCACTGCTTTTTTGATCAAGTTTTTTGTCGTTTAAACACTGTTCGTTTGCTTTCGCGTTTTCACGAAGAAAACTCAATTAAAACAACGTGTATTTCAAACGATTAGATCCAGTATAATTGATCTCAACAACGCTTCTGTTCGGACTAACAACGGGCTTGTTGAATTGGATAAATGCATTAAGACTAGCCGCAATGAAACCTTCTCTCCTATCACCCGCCAGTGAGCTATAGTCCTATTGTAGTCTTCATATGTGTGCTCAGTCAGTTGAGGCTAGAAAAAAACATACTTCTACATTTTATTAATTTCTATATATGTCTGAACAAATTACGAATAAATAAATAAGATGGCCCCATGACCAGTGAATCTTTCGTTTATTCCCCCAAGTTGAGACTGTAATGTGATTCGCCCACCCCATAATTCTTAGTTGGATCTCTAATAATACCCACGCGCGGGTACAATCAATCTAAGATTTCAGAAAAACAGAAACACTTTAAATATATATATAACCAAGACATCGTTTGAGTTGCGCTTTGAATGGGTAGAAATAATAAATAAGCCACATTACGATTCTTGCAAGAACAAGAACGCAAAACTATCAAAAATGTTGCCTACCCTGGTCTGTGTCTATCTTAGCATTAAGACCTGTTGAGATTATGTCTTTTTCTGTAGAACCAAGAGGAGGTATGCTATTTGCCCCCTAATAAAATATGTCATTAGGAAGAATTCATCTGGCACAAAAGGAACGGCAGTCAAAATTGCCCCACTGCTGTTCAGTAATTATATAGTTTGCCCGGGCAGCGGGCTGTCGCGCGTCGAGGCAGGTGGCAAGTCCATCATGCAAATGGCTTGGCGGTGCCGCCATAATTAGCCAGTGCGAAGTCGCCCAAATTAACAATTAGCTAACATGCAATTCCCTCTGTGCTGCACAGAGCCTCGCCGTTGTGTGACCATTGTATTACGCGGGCAATCGCACGTATGGCGTATCATTTATCATTTCCATGCTCCAT
Source organism: Tenebrosternarchus preto (assembly GCA_025802075.1). Classification (NCBI taxonomy): domain Eukaryota; kingdom Metazoa; phylum Chordata; class Actinopteri; order Gymnotiformes; family Apteronotidae; genus Tenebrosternarchus; species Tenebrosternarchus preto. Next base: position 2,945,020 of record JAOYMR010000010.1, on the reverse strand, counting down.
TCACAATTCGGTGGCAAAGGAAATCAGGGTGAACGTTCATCATTAAAGTCCCTCTGATTGGTGGTACTGTTTCCGGGATATTCACAACAGCCGGCAAATCAAATGGGTCTATTTTACCGGTCTAATAGATACCCCTCATCCCCCCTCCTCTTTGTGAAAGAAAATGCGAAAAGTTAGCCTTGAGACCAAATCTTAAACTGATTAAATGTTGATGAATAACCTCTGACAATTCTATATTAAGAATGATGCTTCAGACTTAAAAAAACCAAAACAGTCAGTTATCCAAAATACATTATTTTACTTTTGGCTTCGAATCTACTGGAATTTCGGGTTTTTACTGTATGATATTTTGATCGGCTACATTAGATTTCTTTCTTTCTTTTTAAAAGATGTCGAGGAACTATAGTAATTACATAATAACCAGTAAAACGTTGTTAGTCTTCAGAAACATCTGACCCCGGATGATATATTGATTTTTATAAGATATTTTACTTATTGCCTGAAGCCTATAGCTTCGTGTTCCAAGTCTTGCTCAGTGGCGCCACATCAACATAGAGGAAGGGCAGAGAAAGTGGCATTACAAGCGCACCAAAACACAAAAATCCTCTGCTGACCCGTTCAAGATTCAAATTTGCAGTAGCCCAGATAAACTAATTGAATTTTGCTGTGGATTTAAAGCAGGTTCTTGTATATATCATGTGTTCATATGAGATCCCGTAGCACGGACACTATAGGTAGGCTAATCCAGATTTTAGAGGTCCTGCTATTCTAACCCCTCCACAGATCTCCTTGTATCCAGCAGACAAAACGCCTACATCACTGATCGGCAAAACACAGCCCACCCACCTACTCATTATTGCAGCTGCCCTCCGACATGACACGAGAACAAAGTAGACATTAGGCCGTATTAGACCTAGGAATGGCAGTCATCAGTAACCCGTTATCTGTTAATGAAGGGAAACACATGCAGGGCGATACACTGGAACCGATCAATAGCGCGCTTGGACAATGAGAAGCGCTCACAAAAAGGTGGAAATGCAAATCAATTTCAAACTGTGTTTGCTTTGAGACCGTTGAGTCTATCCCAGGCAATTACATGTTCATTAAAGCTAATTTACCATGTATGCTACTGCGAAAGCAGCAACGGTTGTTTGTGTCTCTGGTTTCTAAAAAAGGCGGAGACGGACAGCTTTATTCTGGCGTCTAATCCATCTGGATACTGAAAGATGCGAGTTACCCATTTTCATCGTAGCTATGCTTAGAATATTGTCAAGGAACTCGGACGTAAATATTTAATAGAAAGATATAAATCATGACGCCTAACAAAATAAGGAAATATTTGTTATTTCCGCTAGGCTATAAATAGCCTATATATTTTTGTATAAATTGATCGAACCTCTATAAAACGTTTTATAGCGTCTTTACTGAACCAATGTGTCTGATTCGCCATGTATGCACATACAGCAAGAACCACCTCCGCACAAGCGACTTTGGCACTGAACGTGTGAACTTGAATCAGCCCTTTCATACTGTATTGTGAGCTGATCTTTGCCAAGTTCACAACCGACTGAGAGTCATTCTGAGCACTTGACATCATCCATGTAATGACACACTTAAATTCATTTGACGAATAGTAAACAAAAATGGTTAAAGTAAATAATTCAGATTATTGTAATGCTGTTCACTGTAAAAATCATTATATGGTGTAATAATGACAAACTGGAAAGAACAACACTTAGAACAGAAGCAACCTGATTTTATGTTTATGCCTAGCTTGGAACACAGTTTAAGGATTTAGGTTGATTGTTCTATGATTGTATATTTATCCTTTTTTTTTTTTTTTTTTTTTTTAAAAAGCCAGAAAAAGAAATGAACTTTTTGAGGTTCCTGAGAAAAATAGGTTGTATTTAGATATCTTACACATGGCCACACTGTTAATGTATTTTTAAACTTTTTTTTAATATTTTAGCAAAATGGAGGTGATATTTAGCAGACCATTTTTTGCTTCATGAACACATTGCACACCCCATAAGCCCTTGTCACCCTCCCAAGCCGAGTTAGCTTTCCAGTACAGGACCGTGCCATGCTGTGTTTTGGCAGGAAATCAATAAAGGGGAAAATCTGCTCTAATCATCCGTACATTTACCATCACAATCAACAATCAAAGCCAAGACCTGAGTCTTTATTTGTAGGCCTGAGCTGCCCAATTTTCCCACTGTGAAAGGCAGGCTAAATTAGAACCCTTGGTTCCTGTTAGCAGCTCTTAATGGCTCTGATTTGTGAACTGCTAAATGAGGTTATGTAAATTGATCCTGAGAGCAGGCAGGGGCCCCCAGGTGACAGGTGCAGTCACCCAAGAGCAGGGGCAGAGGGGGAGGTATGAGACAAGGAGGGAGAAAAACTTAGCAATGCTTAGAATCTGTAAGACCCCACCACCAACCAGAGAAAGCATAGATTAGATGGATTTTCAATTAAATTCCCACAAAGTACCTTTGATGTTTATTAGCGAATAAATAATTCTATATTTTTTTTCAATAGTGCAGACCAAGCAGTTAAGAGGTTTCTAAATGTGTAACACCTCATTCCTTTACTATAATAGAAGGAACAGTCAAGCCTGTGAACGTAAAATCTGCACCTGTCTACAGTCTTGGCCGCAGTCTCACAGTGCAACCTTACAACTTTCAAAAATCATGACATACAGAGATTAATAATAACTAATAATAATGCATGATATACATATATTTCCTTACATGTTACAAATGTACAAAGATTTTTCTAGTTTGAGGGATTCGATCATTCTGTTTTATTACCACATCTCTTTCGATGTAAACACACTTTATAAATCACCATCTCTGCTATATAAAAGTCTTCATCATTAATTTATTCCAGCATTAGATTTTGTAAATATATCCCAGGAACATCTGAAGATCTGGTTTCTTAAATGCAAGAATGCCATATAAAAAAACTGCTGGAGATTATTATATGGCAAATTTGCTTATTTTTTTATGTCCTAACATAAATGTTTGTAGGCAAAAATGTTCAGTTTCAGATCTAACAAGAAACATGTAACTTAGGCAATGTTCTGTACAGTTGCTTACAGATGTCTAAATCATTTCCTTCTATCAAGTAAAACAGAACCATTTAGTGTAACTAAACTAAAAGTAACAAAGCAGTTTGTCTAATGTTCTGAAATTATAGGATATTATCACTGGCACAGTTGACTAGACTGTGACATCAGACTGAAAGTAAAGATTTTTTCAAACTTTAAAAAATGTTATATTTAAAAAAAGTCGCTAAACACTCTGTCACGAAAACAGTTTTATCCACATTTTGGGAGTGAAAATAACACCTGCTTCTCCTTCTGTTATTACGTCATTCTGGGGTATTGTTCCTATTGGCTATTGGAGCTACTGTACTAGGAAATGCAACTCACCATAGAGAGAGAGAGAGAGAGAGAGAGAGAGAGAGAGAGAGAGGCTGTCATTTATACTCATTTGAAATGGGTTCTTAACCATAATTTAACAGGTTATAAAGTTTAGCAACATATTAGTGATACAATGATATTGATAAAGACCAGCTTACTTTTTTATCTTGACATCTAAAATTAT
>JAOYMR010000010.1:2912284-2936928 GCA_025802075.1 Tenebrosternarchus preto | reverse complement strand
GCCCCGCTCGGTCGCCCGGCGCCCCCCGCCGTTCCCGGGGCCGCCCGCCCCGCCCCCGCCCGCCCCCCCCCCCCCCCCCCCCCCCCGTCCGCTGAATGACTGCCAATGTTTGCCAGAGTGCTGATTTTCCACTGGCGAGAGGTCAGACTGCACCACTTACAGAGCAGACTGAAAACCCCGTTTTGGCCTGGCCAATTTGGAACTAGGCTCAAACTCTTCATAACACTCACATAGCAGCCAAAGCCAGCGAGTGTGTTTGAGATATGCCTTCTTCAAAGGTATTTTGAAGCCCACTGAATTTATATTTGCATTTTTGAGTTACTTACTATAGGTGCTGGTGCACATTACTCTTAATTCTAAAACTCACATGGTACTTGAATGTGTATTTTGAATATATTCTAATGCATGTTCAGAAGGATCTGAATGTGTATGAGTGTGTGTGTGTGAGTCTGAGTGAATGTGTATGAGTGTGTGTGTGAGTCTGTGTGTGTGAGTCTGTGTGTGTGAGTCTGTGTGTGTGAGTCTGTGTGTGTGAGTCTGTGTGTGTGAGTCTGAGTGAATGTGTATGAGTGTGTGTGAGTCTGAGTGTGTGTGTATGAGTGTGTGTGTGTGTGTGTGAGTCTTGAGTGAATGTGTATGTGTGTGTGTGAGTCTGTGTGTGTGAGTCTGTGTGTGTGAGTCTGAGTGTGTGTGTATGAGTGTGTGTGTGTGTGTGAGTCTTGAGTGAATGTGTATGTGTGTGTGTGAGTCTGAGTGTGTGTGTATGAGTGTGTGTGTGTGTCTTGAGTGAATGTGTATGAGTGTGTGTGTATGAGTGTGTGTGAATCTGAGTGAATGTGTATGAGTGTGTGTGAGTCTGAGTGAATGTGTATGAGTGTGTGTGAGTCTGAGTGAATGTATATGAGTGTGTGTGTGTGAGTCTTGAGTGAATGTGTATGAGTGTGTGTGTGTGTGAGTGTGTGTGTGTGTGTGTGAGTCTGAGTGAAACTGTTACAGATTTGTGAACTATTATTCATAATAAGTTTTATTGTTCCTTATTTCTCTACAGAAAACAGTTGTGCCAGAACAGATGCAGTCTTCACACCTTATCCTGGTTTCAAGAGTCACGTCAAAGGTCAGACTAGTCTTTATAGTATTTTACTTGTTTGTCTTTTTTTTGCTAACCAGTTTTAAAGAAAAAGGTTTCTGTAGTGAAATTTACGACTTAAAAGAGCAAAACATTAAAAGGTAATGGGGTTTCTAGATTGTCCTGTTAATTATTTGGTCTTGCAGTTACACGGGTGGTAAATACATATGGACCCCAGACCAGAGGGGGGCGCTCTGAGCAGGGTGAACTGCAGTCAGGCTTGTTCAGCAGAGACTGTGGAAACCCTGCCATTGAGGAACGGTTGCAGAACATAGAGGCTCACCTGAAGCTGACAGCTGGTGAGCAGGCTCTGCATGCTCTCACTAGCATTTACTTGGGTCCACAGGCCTACTTTTACACATGCATTTCACTTCATGAAAATTTCCCTGTAAATATGATCGCAGGTTGTAATTCTTGATGGCCTCTGACAGCTTTAAGGTGACTTTAAAGTAATTTGTCTGTGTGTCTCATGCCCTGCAGTGGGACCTGTGCCTCACAGCGTTTACCAGCGGCTGAAGAAGCTGGAGGATCGAATCTTGGAGCTTGAGGGCCTTTCTCCGGAGTACTTCCACTCCACAGTGAGTGGTGGGGAGGGAAATGAAGTGGACGTGTTTGTATGTTGAAAGCAGGGAGCTAGATACAAATTGAATTCTTCAGTGAAGAGTAGCACTCTGCAATTGTGTAGGTTTCAAATCTGTTTGTTTGAAGTAACTGCAGTACATGCCGAAAAGCAAAAGTAATTTCTATAGCAATAAGAGTTATCAAGAAACATGTCTCGAGTGTCGTGGAAGGATCCCCAAGTGTTGCGTAATATATCAAATCCTATACAACTTGCTCAGTATAACCATACAACATATGTAGGAAGTGGCACAACAGCTAGGAAACTGGCAGTAGAACATCACAACCTTCCCCAATCCACAATGGTTAATGCCTGAGAGTAGAGGAGGTATTTTGAGGGTTTATATAGACGTGCAGTAACAGAATGCCATCCTAAAGCCAGTGGATACTAAAGTACGTTGCGATGTGCCACTTTTTTTCGTTATCCATATAGGTTTCATCCTGCCTGTGTTTTTTTTCCTCCCCTCACGACAGTCAACCTAAAAGTTCTTCAAAGCCATTAAAAGCTGATATGGGTGATATTTTTTCCCCTCTCTTCAGAATTTGTTATCCATGTCAGATTGTAGCCCATCAAAGTTAGCCGAGTAAGTGCTCTCGAGCTGCTCTCCGCCTCCTCCCTCTAGCTTCACTTAGTGCAGTGTAGAGCTGAGAGCTAGCTGATTTCCATGTGCTTTGGTAAGTGTGTGTGTGTTGCCTGTAAAGGGGGACATTGAGTACACTGTAAAATATGCTGATCTTTTTACTTTATGCCACTGCTTTTAACGAGTCCAGTGAATTAATTAAACTATAGCGGTGAGGGGCAGCCACATTAGATCTCAATGTATGTTTATGTCCGGACCAAATAAGTGATTGGAATGAAGCCCAGTTGCTGGTGCTGATGAGAGGAGATGGACGGAGCGGACGAGGGGGGCGTGGGTGTGGAGCAGACGGAGATGCCCTCCTCTCCACAGTGCTAATCAGAGCAAAGACTGCCCTCCCTGGCTCCTGGTGATGGAAGTCGATTAGTGGTGGTTGTTGATCATGATTGCTTCGCTGTAATATACGTCACCAAATGCCGCATGAATCGTGAGGTCAGAGGCACCTTTTTGCTCCGAGGTGTTTGTATGTGCTTCATATTTGTAGTGACAAGCTCTTGATCTTGGCTGAGTCCTTTGCTTTGAACAGCATGGCATCTTTGACCCTCTTTTCTACATAAATGCTTGTCGATGGTTCAAATAAATAAATAAAAACCCACGTGTTTTTCCTTTGGTGGGTGAAGCCCATCTCATATACTGGTATTATGTACTGGCAGCTTTGTTTGGTCTGACTCTGCAGAATCTTAAGCAGTTTTTATTTTTTTTTCTTCATGTTAGTCATCATCATTTTTCGTTTCAGAGCTACCCACACAAGCGTCCAAAGGCCTCTGTATCGCAGGTACGTTTCATGTCAGTAGTACATATGAATTGCTATGACATTCCCATGTTCCTTTTACATTTTAGGTACACACTAAAAAACTTTTTTGTTTTTGTGTGCGTGTTTTTTGCAGAGCTACAGCCTGAGTGAGTTGGACGGGAAGATCAATGCGGTTAAAACAGCCTTGCTGAAGAGAGCGAATGAATTCCAGTCCACAGATGCGAGGGAATTTCCATTTTGACATGTGCACACATGCACACGTACCAGAAAGGCCTTCACTATTTAAAGACAAACCACATCTCCCTGGCCAGACCCGTTGTGACTCTATAGTGAGGACCTTTTGTCCAGTAGTGGTTATTTTGAGTTGTACAGATGAAAATGGAGATCAGTCTCTTTGAGAGAATTGAGGGAATCGGTCCATGTTGTCATTTTTCTTTTTTTGTAAATACATATTTTCTGCAATAAGTATTTTGAGTATTTAGTGTTTTTGCATTGACATTCTTGTACACATATGGAGTGCCCATTTCTAAAATGTAATCTTCAGCCTTGAAATACCAGGGTTTCATTTTCTAATACTGAGCTTGGTTTCCTTATTGTTAGAGTTGGAGAGGAATTATAAAAATGATGTCTGTAGGTATTAAAAAACAGTCAGGGCCAGCAGTAGGCAGTCCAAAGAAGAGTGCTACTTGTACTAAGTTAGTTCTTGTTCAGCTCCCAAGGTCTAACCTGTCCAGAAGCCCATAACACACTGTACCTTTCACAGATTTATTGGATAAAGATAGATTCCTTTGTGATATAATGAGATGTAGTTATTGGTGATGACCAGGACTGAAGATCTGTTGTCTGCCTGTCTGAGAGAGAGAGAGAGAGAGAGAGAGAGAGAGAGATGAAGGTTGATTGTTGGGAGGCAGGCAGTGTGTGATCAGACTACTGCTGTGCATCTCTGCTCACCTCAGCAGCCTGTCATTGCAACAAATGACCTGATTACAGATTCCCCAAGCTATGAACAATTAGTCTGGGAAGATTGCTCCCTTTCTCCAGTGCAAGAGCCTGCAGGAGGCCACGTGCAAGGCAGTTCACCAGTGCTCTATAGTAATATTCTGACCCTCCTAAGCACATTTGATTACAGTGATTTTAGTAGAACTGTGTTCATTGCATTATCTACTGACCAACATCTATTGTGGCTGAAAATGATGTAGGAGAGTTGGAATGGTAATATTAGCATAACAAAGACTAATCAATGGGCAAATCACATCTGAAGTTGATGGAAGTTTGTGCTGTCAGATGGAACAGGTGGATTTGTTAAAGAGAATGAACAACTGTATGTGAAATCTCACATTCCTCTTTAGTCAGATGTAATGTTGCCCACTGCTTATATGATTGTCATGTGGATATAATTTACAAGGACTAAGGCAAGTAACTAATTATAGCTTTGTGTGTGTGCGCACAGATCTTTTCATGGCTAATGTTCTACTGTATGGTTCTCCTACCAAGAGTCGAGCTGTTCATTTGGGCCCTAACTTCTCCACTGACAGGTTATCAAATGTGCCTGAGCACGGCCCTGTCAAAACATGGGACTTGTGGCGGTTCTCTGTGTGAGGGCTCGTCAGCGAGAGGCGAAGTGAAAGCCGTCTCTTCCAGGTGTTCTGCACGGTCTCTTTCCTTCTCCCCGCACTCTAACTTCTCTAACCACCCCCCATCTGCCCCTACCCTCCCCTCCCCTCCTTTCCCCAAGACCCGCAATGCACCATGGGAGGTGCATACTTGAGCCTGGGGACAAAGCAGACGAGGAGCTGGCCATTGTCCCCGCTGCGGCTTTTGTCTCAGTCTTGGGCCTCTTATGTAGCTTAACGAGAACAAATTGGTTGGACAATAACGGATGGATTATGAATGTGAATAAAAGCCTTTGTTCGGAGATATGCCCGTCTAGGATCTGTTCGATCCACGGCCATTGAGCTGAGAATGCAGCTTAATAGGCAGGTGAAGGACCTCTCACTGAATGTCAATTTTGTCTTTTGTGTAAAAAAAAATTTGCTTCAGCATTTTGCCACTAATTTTGGCAGCTACTGAGGCATGCAAATGTCTTTTTGATGTTGATATGTGCACATAAAATATACAAAACTCCACTGAGGACCAGCTAAGGGTTTTTTCCAGGTAGAAAAACCAAAATGTGTGAACCATAAATATACCAAACATTAATATAAGTCATAGAATAGCATTTGTTTCACAGGGCACTGCTGTACGTTTTAAGTAAATGGTTGCCTTTGTTATTGATGAGAGCTAATATTGTTATAGATGTTAAAGGAAGGAAGAGCTGTTTTTGAGTCCAGAAGGATTAACTCTATTCCTCACTGCCACCCACTCCACTCCAGTCTGCTCCTCCTTTCTACTCATGGCAATAGGTGTGAGCGCCCTGATTCGCCCTCTGGTGTCTCTCTGTCCTGTAGGGTCTCACTCTCTCCCACTCCTGCCATCTCTTCAGTTCTGCCTGTATGTGATTAAGACTTTTTTTTTTTTTTTTTTTTTTTTTTTTTTTTTTTTGAAGCCTCAAAAAAAAAAAAAAAACCCAGAGAGATAAAGCCAGGCAGGATTTCCTTTTTGCCAGTGTCCCTCTGCATTGTGTGTGAGAGAGGGACTCATAACCATTTATAACTCGCAAACTCTTAATAGGCCTCAGACCTTCAGAAAGGAGGAGTGAAGACCCCCCCTCTCCTGTGACTAGTCAGCTTCAGTCTTTCTTTCCCTATAGCACTGTGTCAAAAAAGGCTGTTGCTCGTTGGTGCGGGGGACAATGAGGAACAAGGGCTGAATCTCTAGCGCTGAACAAAGGGAAGAAAAACAGGTTTTTCATTCTGTGGAACATTAGATTCTGACACATTTTAGCATGTGTTTTTTTTCTCCCCTCTCTCCCCTCTGGCCTGAGTGCATTGGCTGGACTCCTTAAACAGGACCACCTGTTGGCTAGCAGGCTGCTCTTCATTACGGCAGCAGCTATTATCGCAGGGAGAGGAGCTCCGCAGGGGAGTTCTGAAGTTAACCCTGCCAGTCGGAAGCCGCACGCTTCCCGCCAAGCATCAGGAAGTCACGCGTGCGCGCACACGAGCATTCTTGTACCTCTGCACTTTTTTTTGGAAGAAAAACTCGGTCTCTGTCATTTTCTATTAATGAAACATAGAATAATTACATTTTTTATGTCACACTTTAATGTGCGTTATGCTGTTAACACATCGACTAATGAAGGTCTAAATTTGATGAGGAATGGAATTCATTCCAAATGCTTGTACAGCAGTGTAGGATACATGTAATAATAACAGACAATAACTGGGATATTTTGGTTCTGAAAGAACAAAGAAATTTACGAAAGTTCTTACAAATGTATTATTACATATAAATGAGATGTTATTATATATTATTATAAATGATCGTTTCCAATATTTTTTTTCCCTCAGAATTAAAGCTGGAAAACAACAAAGCTTTTCAGTATTTGTAAAAGTTGTTATTCTGTCAAACTAAATTTATTAATGTATGAATCATAAATTCAAGTGGGAACCAGCAGTTTTATTGCTCGAGTACTTTCCGGTCTCAGGAGTGGATGTGACCCCATGAAAAGATGGTTTCAGTTTAATCCTGAATCCCAGACAGCTTCCACTCTGCTCTTTGTGTGTGTATGTAATACTACATATATATATATATAGATAAGTTTGACCATGCAAGACTGAGAGCCGCTCTGGCGGAGTTCGACACAGAGTGCGCCTCCTAGAAGCACTGGAGATATGTGGCTCTGGCTAGGCTTTCTGGGGTTAAAATGTGGCAGTTATATTGCCGGGCTGGAGCAGCAGGAGCTGAATTCAGGCAATTACAATCAAGTCAGGGCGCAGTTAGAGCGTGGGCCTGGAGCCTGAGTAGGATGCTGATGAGACACTTAGCCACACAGCTTCAGCCATTGGCCCTCTCCTCTGACTACTAACCCCCCCTGCTGGACAGCCAGTGATCGGATCCATGCAACTCCTTCAAGCACCACTGCACTGCCCTCGATGTCCATCAAAAGCTGGAGATCACTTAGAGATGGTCAGGATTAACGGTTGACATGGATAACCTTATGCATGTCATCTATCACACTTCAAAAGCACTGTAAAAGCGGTTTACATAGCTTTTTAATTTGTATTTTCTTTTCGACCTTTCCCACTTGTACTCTTAAGAAATGCAGTTTTGGCAAATTGCAGCCCAGATTTAAATTTTCCACTGTAAAGAAAATGCTTCACATTACAGAAGAGGCTCTGATGTGTTATAAAGGTGCTCCCTCATCCTTAAACAAAGTAAAAACTATCATCCATGTTGCACCACGTCTACAGACACTCAGTCCCAGATATTCCTGTAGTGGGTGGGGGTAGGGTGGGTGTAGCACACCTGAGGCCCAAGCACGCTCAGTGTGAGCTCTCATCTCTGGGCCATTTCGCGGCAAGGGCCTGCATGACGTACAGCACTGAGAGGTGGGGGTGTGTTCCCCATCCTGATTACTCCACCCTACCACCCCCCACCAGCCCAGATCGGCTCTGGCCTCCTACAATGTCGGCATCTACACAAATCACTTCTGCTCCCCTCACCCCTCTGGTGACATTGCCACAGTTTGCCGAGAGGAAAGAGCAGGCAGGGAGACACCTGAAAGCAATTAGGCTGTATGCTTGTTAATTTTCACCAAAGAAAACTGTGATTTTGGAGAGCTCCTCGTATTTTTAGTGCGCTTGCCTCACGGCGCTCCGTCTGGCTGGTGTTTTTGTCATGGCAAGTGGCACACACCTGATTCCCACAGCTCATTTTCAGCCTAAAGTGCTCCAATGTGCAAAGTTAGCATCGCCCTATTGATTTTGTTAGGAATTTCACAAATATTTTGTTGCGGCCGATCTCTGTTGACGGTTTTTATTCTTCGTTTACCACAGCAGCGATAGGCAGCTGTAGGTCCGGGGCGTGCACAGACGGGGTGTGTATTGGATAAGCCCCTCCACGGTCATTCCAAAGGCCCATTTCCCTCTAACACAGCAATAATCAAGATAAAACATGTAGCCACATGGTTTGTTCTTTATTTGCTGTTCCTTTTTTATTTATTTGATTTTTTTTATATATATATTTTAGATTGCTGGTTTGGTACCTCAATTTACCCACGGCTATCTACTGCCCGATGTGTTAGTGAGAAATTCTCCACCTCCTGTTGGTATTGCCGGCTGTGGGTAAGGTTGTTGTCTACCTCCTGCAGCCCAATTTCTCTAGTAATGGCTGTTTTTAACAGTGGTTTATCTTTCCCTAGACCCCAGACACTGCTTGCTCTCTCTCTCTCTCTCTCTCTCTCTCTCTCTCTCTCTCTCTCTCTCTCTGTCTCTCTCTCTCTCTTTCTCTCTTTCTGCTTGCAGCTCTGCTCTGTCCCCCTGGCAAATTATTCCATCTTTGAGAAGAAAGTGAAATTGGAGTGCACTGATCCTCTTTTGGTGGCAGCTAGGATGGTCACAACATTATCCTCGGTTGACACTAGTGACGGAGAGGCAATCACACATGGCCACATTCTGACAAAAACACTCCAGGAAATCACAGCACAGTATGCTCTGACTCTGCCTACAGGCCAACTATAGTCACACACACACACACACACACACATACTGTAATTATTGCTACTATGACTATTACTATTATAAGAGAGAAGGTGCCAATGCATTCTTATTGGATTTGTTTAATATGAACATCAAACGGGATTTCAGACCTACTCTGGTCTTTGCAGGTCTGGTCTTTACGTATCTTTGTGATTGTACAGTGACAGCATTTACTGTTATATGATTCTAAAGACCTGCTGTAAATTGATGTCAAATTAAAAAAAATCACTAGTAGATTTAAAGTGAACAAAAATGCATTTCTGTTGCATATTTAATATGTATTTAATATGTATTTTAATCTTTTGAACATGATCACAAAAATATTCTAAAACAGAAGATACGTAACAGAAAAAAAATGTGAGATATGAATTCTTTACTCTTTAATTTGCTACATTTAAAAATAATGGAGTACAAAACAGGAAACTCAACAATGTGTGTCCAGATTTGAAGCATCTTACATCTGTTATGCACCTATCAGTGTATTTGGTCAGAGATGTAGACCAAGCAAAACTCTTTGTGTGAGAGCCAAGAACCCCTGCTGTTAACGCATACTGAGGTTCACACTCATGCCATGCTCTCAGCTTATAGCAACAACACACACACACACACAGACTTGTGATTACCTTCTCTTTCCTTTCTGTTCCCGTGTAGCTGCCTATTTCCCCAAAAGACCTTAATCTCTCGTCCATTAGGCACCACCTGTTAAACTTTTTTACATGCTGTTTTCCTCAGAAACCATGTGTCTCTCATGAATAATTGATAGTATGCCATTTTATATAAGGACAAGGTGCGTTACAACAGGTTATTGTTGCTTACAATTGCTTTGTAGATCAGAGTGAGATCAGAATTTCTATGTGACAGCTTCTTAACCTCTCTATAAAATTAGCAATTAAATATATATGTGGCCACAAATAATTAATTTTCTTTAACTTTCTTCTTCTTAAACTTCAAAAACCTGTATGGACTTGGAAAATCACAGACTGTTTTGCACCTCTGTGAGTCCACACACACTCAGTTAAATATACACGCACACACACATACATAGAGATACAAGGGCAAAACCCAATTTCATCTGTCAGGGCAGAAATCAATCTCATATCTCTCTCGTTAATCCGCAATGGCTCTCTCCAGATCCTGACACTAATAAGGTATTGAGCAGGTGAGGCTAGGGACTGTGGGCGAAACAGCCAACCTAGGGGGGCCTGGAGTCTGGCACTGATCCAGTTCAATTATGTGACTTGTATATAGGAGAGAGGAGCACGGGGAAGGAGAGAGAGAGAAAAAAGGGGGAGAGAGAAGGGGGCAGAAGATGAGAGAGAGAAGCAGAGTAACGGGTGAAAGACTTTGCAAAAAAAAGGTTGAAAAAGACATGTAAGGTTGAGGGGGGGGAGTGGAAAAGGGTTGGAGAAAGAGAGAGAGAGAGAGATAGAGAGAGAGGGATGGAGGTTAAAATCGATCCCATCTGTGGTATGATGGTTAATTAAAGCAGCTCTTGAGCAGGCTGAGGATGAGAGGCTTGGCTGGGCTCCTGCAGGCTGAGCTCTGATTGCTTGGAGAATGGCTCCTTTCTCCTGCACAGGGAAGAGGAGTGCTGCTGCTAGCATGCACAGACCCACTCATGCACACAAATGGAAATGCATAAATGCATGTTTGGAACAAGCACTCGTATATGCACCCCTCAAAGATACATGTTAATTTAAGGGCAGCGTGTGGGGAGGGAGGGGGTTCTCCTTGCTAAACATCCTGTCGTCTGGTCATACGACATTGACCTTTGATAAGCCCAGGATGAACCTCTGATGATCTGTTATGATTTTAAATTGCCGAAAAGCTTTGATTTGTGATAGACGTGCATGTGCACTTTTGCAGCATTTTCACCAGGTTTGATAGCTGCTGTAATAGTGAGATACAGGCTGCCAAAGAGAGCACTGATAACCTGAAACTCTGTAGCCTTGAATGCTGGGTAATAAAATCTCAAATAAAGAGCTTGCTTACCTTTCTAGCACATAGGTGAAGTTTGAAATGTAACCCTCCACCCCTTCAGAAGTGAGTACAATATCATGCACACTGATGCTCTGACCTTGCAACTACTAATATTCAGAATATGAAAAATGTCACAAGCTATTACCTGTTTTATTTCATCGGGTGCAGTCATACTTGCATTACACAAAAAACAGTTATTGCGATATATGCCCAGTACTTACGTTGGGAGAGAATACAAATGCTCAGTTCTACAAAGCTCTGTTATAATAACTTTATTATGAACTCTTATAAACAGGGACCATGTAAGCATGTGTTGCTACGTAACCGGTAAACCAGATCGAGTGTTGTAACGGATATTGTGTTTAAAAAAAACACAAAAAGATCTTAGGCATATGTCTACTGGAAGCGTAAATGCGTACAAAGCAAAGGCGCGCCATAAGGTTATCATATGCTTTGTAGCAATAGAAATCATTCGTATTTAAGAATTGCTGACAGTCGATTATGAAGAGAAATCTTCCTGTCTCTCCGCTTCCATGTAACGGGATACATGCTTTTGCATAATCCATGTAAACACTTAAATCGACTCATTTCCATAACTTGAGTTTTGGCTGTAATTGGGGGAACTGAGTGCTAACACAATGTCTGCGCATGTGATAGAAAATTTACATTTTTAATTACCAATATCAATATTACTGCCACGAAAAAGGCAGCACAAATCTTGCCCAATCGGTACTGCGATCTCCCTTAGAAAAAGTTATTTTCAAAGGTCAACGGCTAAATAGAACACCATTCTCAGTAATTAAACTGGTTGAATGCGGTAAAAGGAGAGGTCTTTGTAATACAAGTAACTGGATACATACTTACTCTGATCATATGCAGTGTTTTACCTAGTACATTTTAAGATTTTACACCATTGCAATTGTTCACCAGGCGAGGTTAGCTGGCATGTCACATGTTGGTGGGATTAGGAAAAGTCTTTACTAGCCTGTGATATTGGTCTAATTCGATACAACTATATAATTGTAATCGTTTTCCTTTTAAAACAAATGTGATTGAACTAATAAAATAATGATTAAAAACTACTGGCGAACTTTGCTATTTTGTTAGCTAGCGCGAGAGTACTGTAAGGGCGCTAGTGTAACACGCTTCCCTTGTTGAGTTAAACAGTGGTTATCTCAAAAACATCACACTCATAAATACAACACCGTATCCACCGTGTCCAAACTTTAGCAGAAACTTTTTACTGATTTTATATAAAACAATTTCACAATTTACTTTAAAAATCGTTTCTTGTTTCTTGTCCTCACTGGCTTTAGTGACCGTGCAATCAGGGTTTTATGCGTAATAATAATAATAATAATAATAATAATAAACCCTCCATCAATATAACAAAGACTGGTATCAACATCAACAAACACATAAATCGAAATAAATAAATAAAAAAGTTATATTCCACACAAAAATTTTCAGGTGTGGTACAAAAACTGGTATGAAAAGTGCACAGGAAACATTACAGTCTGACAGAAACAGAAATCTCAACTTGATAAGAAAGGAAACCCAAAACACGGCCTGTATCTGTGAATTCTTTTTCTTTGTGCTCCAATTTTATCCAGAAATGTTGGAGAGTTTCTTCTGTTTTCAGGACTGCAAAATTGCAGTCTGAATAGTACTGGCTACTGAAGAGGGCAGCATGTGGTTGGAGACAAAATACATTAAAATGATTTACATTTTTCTGCATATCTCAATTGAAGACAACTCATAAACTGCTTTTAAATGTTGCAGCTGTATAATCATGTTTGTGTCCTTCAGATTTCTTTTTGTTATATTGCAGTTTATTTCTACCTTGCTTGGTCTCTATAATCACTATAGTGTCATGTAACAGGAGCCAGTAAACCTATTTTGAACATAAAGTAACAATATTTTTGTGGCCTCTGAGCCGAAATGGTGCCACAGCATGACGGAAAGTACCCGCGTCTAGCCAAACGTCAATAAGGACGTCAGACGTGCACAGCACAGTTTCAGGAGGGAGGCATCCGAGGATCCTTGTCTTCTTCTGATGCACTGCAGAACCAGGCACATTAGATCTGTAATCATACTCTCCATGCTGCAGAAGTGTGGCAATAAACCTCATCCCTTCACAGGTGTATGAATTATGTATATGGAGATGATTTGATGGGTGGGAAAGCGAGAGGGTCTGATTGAGGCGCTGTGTGTCGTGCATTATTGCCATCTTCTCTCGCGCACCGCATGGAATGCCAGGGTCAGAGCCCCTTGCTAATTTATGAAAGGCTGACGGCTCGTGAAAGAAATGAGAAAATTATACATTGGAGCCTAAATCAGCCATGGTTCTTTGGGGCGTGAGTACAGTGGCGTCTGCGGCTTTGATGGCCAGACACCTGCCAGCCTTGCAGCCTCTGCGCACCTGAACATAGAAGAAACTCTATGCCTGTATGATGAACGCAAGTCAGGGAGAAGCGCGACACACAGACCTGAGATCAGTTTGTTTCTTCCTAAACATAATTTACTGTTAGGCACAAAGTGTGAATACAGGCACTCTAACATACACCTCATAGCTCATTTGAACTTCCACGTACCACATAAAGTAGGGCCTCCCTGCAACCTGTTATTTTATAGGGTATTAGCCATTGAGACTGTGGAGGAGTATAAGTATTTGGCCACTATTATTGACTCCAGACTCAGCTGGACTTCTAATACACTGTTGAGATGCACTAAACTAATGGCAACAGCTCTATTTTTAAGGAAATTCGTCATTTTAATGTAAACACAACAACACTGAGGTTGTTTTATATAATCTTCGTACAGAAGGTGGGGACCTGTGCTGTTTAGTGCTGTGGGGGTGTGACTTGTCAGTCCAGAATATGAATATTCAGGACAAGGTGATAAAAATGTGTAAGAAAATCATTGGTTCTAATGTTAAAAGTTTCCCAACTCTCAAAGCAGTAAACTGTCAGCTTTGATCAGAGGTTTTTATTGGTCGATGAATCCCACCCACTTCTCACATATCCTCCCCCCCAGGACACATTTACTGAATAGTTTCGACATCAGCACATAGACACTTTAGTTTATGCACTTTTTTGTTTTCTCTCATTGATGTTAATGTCCTTAGTTGTTTGGTATTTATTTTGGTTTATTTATTGTTGTTTGCAGTTTAACATTTAATGTGACTCTTTATGTGCAAGACAAATTTCCTTTGGGGCAATAAATGTTTTCAATCAATCAATCAATCAATCAATCAATCAATCAATCAATCAATCAAAGTACAGATTCTGAGATTTTCCACTCATAAGATGATCTTTCACATCAAATCATCAAATCATTTAGAGGCACACTGACCCACTTAATTCTTGAGTTAATGATCTTTAATAACAGAAGTGAAGACTAAAAAATATTGGAAGGGTTTATAATACAGCAAAACTATCAGTATGTTTTTTTGCTCACTGCTGTTCATCTTCACATAGGCAGAGGGATTTTACTCTACAAAAATCCAAAGCTGCTTCGAATAATAGCACCCACCCTCTCGGCAGCCTGAGAATGGCCATCAACCCTGGTCCTGTCGCATCTGGGCCCCAGGCGCGGTCACCTAGCGCGAGAACCCGCATCTTTGCCGTGGCAACACAGAGCGGAAGACTGGAGAGGTCTTGAGGGAGGCTTTAGAGAGGGGCGCAAAATCGCTAAGCTGTGCATGGGCTGCGTGTTGAAGCACGCTCAAAAAGGCCAGAGCACTACGTCTGTACCCTCACCGTATTAATTGTCACTTCTGTTGCCTTTAATTGCCAAGTTTTTCACCCCTGCTTGCTATTCAACCCTTATCCCTCCTCCAGACACTTATGGGTTGCTAAGACAACAGCCCAAGGATCCAAGCAACGTAGTATTTATGCTTGTTAATCTCCTGCCCAGTGCCACACACACACACACACACACACACATATGCAGACTCATGCGTTCAGCTTTGAAATGTCAAAACACCAGAAACAGGTTCTTGGAATTTTTTTTTTGATCAGTTTTCTCTGAAAGGCAGAACTGGGTACATGTCAAAGTCAAGCTTATCTTGTTTGGTTACTAACACACACCCTTGACTGTACACACACACACACACACACACACACACACACACGCACACACATATATATAGGTCAGGTCTATCTGGGCTACACTAGATATTCCAAGTATCCCTAAGCACTTTGTAAGTCGCTCTGGATAAGAGCGTCTGCCAAATGCCATAAATGTAAATGTAAATGTATATATATACACACACACGTATATGTGTATATATATATATATATATATATATATATACACACACACACACACACACACACACACACACACACACACACATTTTCCTCAGAGGGTTTAGCTCATTGACAAGCTCTGACTTTCTTTCCTGTCAAACCTTCACAAGACTCTTTCCTTCCACAGGGTTCACCTACAACAGCTGCAGAGACAGCTGAGGGCCAAACGCTCACAACAGGGCCCTGGCCAGTCATTCACCACCGCTACGACGTTCCGCACAGCCTCCGTCACACCCGACAAACCACCAAACCACGAAAGTTCTCTTTCACTCTCTCGCTCTCTTTTTCTCTTAGAATGAACGAGCCTTAGCTGAGCGAGGCCTGTAATCTTGAGCAAACATTGTTAACCGTTTGCTCCTATCTGCTGCAGCGAGTGGGCCAGCGGCCTCTTTGTGTTGCTATCAGTGCTTTAAAGCGGTTCTACGCCGTAATGCCTTGGGCTGGCGTTTCATGTCCCGCACCTCTCACTCAGCCCATCCTGCCTACGGAGACTGCAGCTCTACAACGCTGGCACCGCTGAACAACAGTTACTAGGGGTGGGGGAAGGGCACCAGGGAGCAGAGGTGATTTGTGGACGGTTTTAGCAGTGTTTGGCCTGGGCTAACACAAGCCAGAGGAGTCCACAGCAGAGATTAAAGAAGCTGATTTAAGAGCGTCGACCTGCTCTATTTCCTGTGTTAGCTTCCATGGATGCTAAACATACAAATGCACTCACACACACAACGATACAACGTTTCGGTTTTTTTGGGGTCTTTTTATGTAAACCCTAACTCTTTTGGGGGAAAACATTACCTCACACACACCACCCTCATTCATCACTGGAGGTCACACACTTGCAAACATACACTCACAAAAAACACACATTCACACACACACACACACACACACACACACATGCACTGCGCATAGTGCACCTGTCTCTACTCTGACCCCCATTACAGAGGTCAAGGAGAAATATGCATCAGATTATACATCACACAGATGATGGAGGGATGGAGAAAGAGAGAGAGAGAGAGAGAAAGAGAGAGAGACAGGTGTTTAGACTGAGTGCAGGACTGTTCACATCCCCCACAGTGGTGAGTAAATACACCATAATGGCCACTGATTAATTTTCATTGCACTTATCGGCCCAGCAAAAGAGAGATGTAATGACCTGCACCTCTCTCTCTCTCTCTCTCTTTCTTTCTCTCTCTCTCTCTCTCTCTTTCTCTCTCTCTGTTTCTCCCTCTCTCTGCGGCTCAATTTTTGATTATAAATTAAAAGGAGTAGTAAATGGCGTAATGCTGCTTCTGGGCTCCTGATTGCCGTGTCTGATTAGAGAATGTCACTGGGCACATTTCCCTTTCTCTTACACTGGAACACAATGGCCCTTCTGCTCCACACTGCAGCTAAACGCTAACTAGCACTGGCACTAATCAAACACATTCTTTCTGCCTTTCTTCCTCTCGACTTAGTCTGCTCTGTCTCCCCTCCTCTCATTCTTCCTCAGCTTGGCACTTTGGTGACCCCCTTCCTTGTTTACTTCAGGTGTACGAAAGGCAACAAGTGAAAAATCACCAGTAATTAAACAGCATTCACGCTCGTAGGTAAGCAGACCGAGGAACACGAACGTCTTTGTCTTTCTCCGGACCGGTGGAGTTTCGTTTTCCTTCACAATCCTGCGTAAATTGTTGTGTGCTAGCCTGCTTTTAGAACAATAAAGATAGATATCTGTATCAGAAGAATAGGGATGGCTATACAAGAGGGATCACAGTCTATAAACACAGGCATTGATTCCCTTTGTGGTTGTAAACAAGATGTCTTCCACAGCAAAAATATCTTCCACTGCACTCTGATATGGCCACAATTACTTATTATCATCATTTGAAAATTCTCACTATGAGCCCTGACAAGGTTCCACTTCATACTGCTGCCTAAGGTGAACATATGACCTCTCTCCTCTTTCTCTCTCTCCCTCTCTCCCCACTTCTTTTTACGTCTCTCTCCTCTTTCTCTCTCTCTCACTCTGCCACCTCCATTTTATTACCCAATCGTAGATTTAGTGCTCTGTTTTCCTTTGTTTGCATTAATCTTAGATATGGCTCACTCCTGGTGCTACAGATCACCCGAGTTGGGAGAGAGCACTGGGATAATGGGGCCACGCTTGCGCTCGCTCACCTGCGCAAGCACGCCCACGCGCACGCACACACACACACGCCCGCCGCCTGTCACTGGGTCAGATCAAGTGTGTACAAACGTGAATCAATTCATCTGGCCAAGGCGGTTGGGGTAGAAAAAACGCATCCAAGGACATTTTTTTTTCACTCACCAGAGAGAGAGAGAGAGAGAGAGAGAGAGAGAGAGAGAGAGAGAGAGACAGAGACAGAGACAGAGAGAGAGAGAGTTGCATGAAGGAGCACATTAAAGAAAGCACACAACATAGCAAGGGAAGGAGGCTAAGAAAAGGAGGGCATCTTTGGTGCATGCAGGCAGGCCTTTGTACACAGGAAGGGGAGATGGTATGGAAGGCAGTGAGGTCAGCCCCTTTTTCCCAGATCTTTTGTGTGGGAGGGGGTGGAGGTGGTGGGTGTGGGGGTGCCTCATCAGCAGAGCCAGGCAGAGTGGGGAGAGGAGAGAGGGAGCAGCTCACAGCCCTCCACCACCAGTGAGGCTGCCGCTACTGCTTCGTTGCCCAAGAGAGGGTGGGTTTGGGTGACGGGGAGAAGGGTTTGGGGGGGGCGGGAGGTTTGGAAGGATGGGAGAAGATGGAGGAGTTGGAGAGGAAGGAGGAAGCGTGCTAATGGGGAAAAAAGGAGGTGCTGATGTTGTCACCCACTCGCCCTCCGTCACCCCACTCCTTGCTGTCTCCAGTCCTTCTTGACAGTCCTTTAGAAGGGTGTAATGGTTCTCTCCCAGCCTGGGCTCCAGGTCAGGTATGGAGCCCCAAAGGAGCAACTCAGTGCCAGGTGAGAGGCGGTGAGAGGACGGCCCTCACAGGCCCTCCTGCAGACTCCTTCTGTCTAATGCGACATATCTCCAAGGCTTTGTCTTCTTCATCCTTCAGCGTTCCCAACCCCCACCCACAGCTCATTCATCTCTCTTTCTAGAACTCCTGCCTCTCACCCATAACCTTGTACCTGACTCCTCTCGAACCTTCTCTCTGCCACCATTCATTCTGGCACTTCTTGATGAGATTCTTGCAAAGAAACACATAAGCACAATATGACCGTGTGAGGAAGGTAAGCTGGTCTCTTGCTGCCGTCTCCCCGAGTGGTGAAACAGACACAGGCGGCTCACTTCTAGAAAAAACACATTTCCTAATAATAAGTCAGTGCAGTCAATTTGAAATCTCTAGCATGCACTGTATAGCAAAGTGTAGGATAGTGCCTTTGTCCTTAGAAAGGAACCTTGGTGTCTCGGTCATAGTGGCGCTGCCTGTGCTGGAAAATGAAAAACCCAGGACGAAGCCACTTGTACACATCGCCGTCTGACGCTCCTCGCGCTCGCTGCGTTCCACCCCTTTTAAAAGTATAACCGTGAGCACCACCAGAGGATACAGTAAGGTCTCTAATCAAAGCAATCAGTGCTGTTTTCAAACGTGTGCAGAGCAGGAGCATGGAGTCGGCTTCATCGGTGTCTGCGGTTTAATTACTTGTTTTTGCATTCTGATGGAGGGGGGTGTGATTGTGCTTTGTCACCTATCTCTGAAGATAAAGGACTAGCCAATTACTTTGTTTGGATGCTAATGATCGGGCTTCATTAGTGGCCGCTCTTAGACCCCCTCACCCGGTAAATGGATGAATATGCTATGATTTCAATTATTGGAATTATGGAAATTGCTTTTAAAAAGACAACACGGGTATCATCAGCTCTCCGCTGTGACATAATGTCATTTTAATTTCCATAATAGTTTTAATTGGCGGTGGTCCTGTGGCGTGTTAATCATTTAATTGTATTGTCTTTTTCTTCGGCGACACCTACGTTCAGACGCCTCTCAATCACACTAAATCACAATCAGGATTAACTGAAGAGTTGAAGTCCAGTTGAAGGTGCAATTTAAAGTTTTGAAGCAGGGCCTTTGAGTCTACTCCATCAACAGCCTGGAGCAACAATTCAACCAGCAAATTAAATTAATGAAGGGAATTGTTTGAGTCACGCTAATCTTTATTCAGAGCTCAAAGTCCTCCCTTATTGCCTGTAAGCACGGGCATGATTATACTTTTTCAGCGCTCTCTCTGAGCGCCATCCAGAGCCACATCGAATGGGTTGTTTGTAGAATTTTGGCTCCTGGCTTTGCACACGTGAATGTGGGCTTCGCTGTGGCTGAAAAGCAGTTGCTGCTGGTTGGGTGCAGAGAGCCAAAAGCAGCTTCACCTCTGCTTGTAGCCCGTTCAATCTTTCATCTTAAGAAAAAATGGAGACATAAGGACCTTGAGGTGTGAAAAGGCAGACAAATTACAAACCTCCACACACCAGCGTGCAGGGGAGGGCCCGGAAAAAAGACCTCCACACACCAGCGTGCAGGGGAGGGCCCGGAAAAAAAGACCTCCACACACCAGCGTGCAAGGGAGGGCCCGGAAAAAAGACCTCCACACACCAGTGTGCAGGGGAGGGCCCGGAAAAAAGACATGTAAATATCGATATGTAAACCATTATTTGCTTCCTGGCCCGTGGAACAGAGGTAGAGTCCTCCTCTCGTCTCAGTGCCCCCGGGGGCTGGTGGAAGGGTAAAAGGAGAGCTCAGCAAACAAAGGGACGAGATTTCAGACACGTGGCCCAAAGCCCGTGGAGGCGTCTGAAAACTAACAGTACAGTGACCTGCCAGGTATTTTCCCCAAGGCCACTGGCTTAGTGGATTCTCGTTGTGTTGTGTGAAGGGTGGGAGAGGAGCCGGGATACTGTAGAACGTGCTCGAAACCATCCAAACCAACGGGGGTGGGCTGCTAGCAGAGAGTTCAGGCATGTACAGGGGCAGCCGCTAGCAGAGAGTTCAGGCATGTACAGAGGCAGCCGCTAGCAGAAGCCGTGGGCAGGGTGTGTGGAGCCGGGCTCTGATTCCAACAATACTTGGCGCGATACATATGAAGAGCGCTTTGCGAGCGTGTGGTTCACAGGTGTGTTATTTTCATGCATGAGCGCTGTGGCTTCTTCATCGCCATGGAGATGGAGTCCGAGGGTGATCAAAGGATGCACCGAAGGATGAGACGTAATCTTCCGCCACGCCGAATGACGAGGACGGATTTGAGAGGTTAAACACATGCCTGCCTATTTCACTCTACGAACACCTGTTACTACCCTTGAAAAACACAAGCAACAAACCAGACACTGTTTTAACGAAGGCCCACCGTTCAATCCAGTAAAGAAGCTGGAGGTGATGTTGTGACTGGTGCAGCAGAGCCAGAGGTGGCTGAGTCGTGGTGGAGACTGGGCGGGTGATTGGCAGCTCTGAGCAGCTCTCTAACCTCTCTCTTCTGTCTCTCAGTGCGCCAGAAAGGGGCGGTCAAGTGAGCCCCTTAAAACCGGAGGAAAAAGGGAGACATTCACATGCAGCCATGCAGAACACCTCAGCGTCATCTCTTCTTAAGCAGAAAGGCTTCTCTTGAGTGCAGGCCAGAATATGAGAAAGAGAGAGAGGGAGAGAGAGAGAGAGAGAGAGAGAGAGGAGAGAGAGTAAGGCAGGGAGGGAGGCAGAGAAGAGGCTACAAGAGCTCTTTCACCAAAGTCTCCTAGCCGTCTTGAGTTCTCCTCCAGTAATGGAGAAGGGGTTTGATATGGTATGATTTTCTGTCTGTACATGTTATTCTTCCCCTCGTTGTTTCTGTAAAAGCAGCGGGTCACGACTCCACTGAACTTTTGGGACTAAAACAGTATTTACCGCACACTTCATTTTAAAAATTGTGTTATCTATGCCTCTGCACTGTAACTGCTGTCCAATGATCCTCAAATGGGATAGAGAGTGTCAGAGAGAGAGAGAGAGAGAGAGAGAGAGAGAGAGAGCAGTGTCTGGTTTATGTAGACTCTTTGCAGATACAGGAACTTTGCCAATGTTATGGGATTCTTCCTTGTACGTGTAAAGTCAATTCAGTACGTTGCTTAGGTGGGGAGAAGGAGAGATGGGTGGATTGAGAGACCGAGGTGGCTGATTTTTCAGTGCTTGTACAAGTGCGCCACCTTCTGGTCATCAAGATAGTTGCAAAACTGCTCACAATTCTGTGCTTCAAAAAGAGCTCATCTTGAAACATCGTATTAAAACGTGCCTCGTATTAAAAACATGGTAGTAAATAAATCATATGTTCTCCTGCCTCTATTTTTTTTTCTTTTCCTCTATTTTTCTCTCTCCCTTTCTCCATACTGGCCTCTATTTCTCTCTCTCTCTTTTTCTCTCTCACACACACATGCACGCACACTCATACCTGTCTAGCATCTGGTTTATCACAGGAAGAATGCTTCTATCAGGCTCCATTGTGAAGCAGGCTTGTGAGAGGCCCTTCTGGGAGCCTGAGGCAGGGAGAGAGGGGTTAGAGGCCGTGGAAGAGCAGAGGGCTGAGAGCGATTCAATCGCTCAACAAATGGACCTCGCTAATAGAGGTAGCCTCTGATCCTGGCCGCCACACAGCTGGGGGCCTCACTAATAAGAAAGGGCTGAACAGGAGAGAGGAGACACGGGGGAGTGAGAGAGAGAGAGAGAGAGAGAGAGAGAGAGAAAGAGAGAGAGAGAGAGAGACGTAGAGAGGAAAGTGTAAGGACACGTAGTGGTAACTATATGGCTCTAATAATAAACTGTGGTAGCATTATGAGTGCAAGGGAAGCTGGGCCAGGGATGGGGGTGGTATGAGTGAGAGTTAGATTTGATATACAAGAATCTAATGTGGATCCAAAATGTTGAGTTTTGACACGTCTGCTCTGCGT
Organism: Tenebrosternarchus preto; assembly: GCA_025802075.1. Lineage (NCBI taxonomy): Eukaryota > Metazoa > Chordata > Actinopteri > Gymnotiformes > Apteronotidae > Tenebrosternarchus > Tenebrosternarchus preto. Next base: position 2,914,972 of record JAOYMR010000010.1, on the reverse strand, counting down.
TAGGTAAAACTGAAAGATGCCAGTTTTACAATTATTACTAATTATTACTGACAAAATGTACTAATCTCTTTCAACGTGGTGCCGATAGCGAGGACCTAACTAACTCTGATGGATAAATAATACCTATGAAATGTAGCACTTATGCTCAAGTCCTTCAGAAAATGTGTTTTGAAGCAGGAAAAGCATGTTCATTCACATCTATTTATGACTGAGCAGTGTAAAGCACAGCAGAGCGGGGTCACAGGCCAGGACCGCCCTACTCCAGACCACGCCCCCTGGTAAGTGATCCAATTGCGTGCCCAGTAGGCTCCGGCTTGGCCCTTTCTCGGGCAGAGCCTACTTCAGTGTGGGAGATGGACCGAGCTCTTCCCTGCTCTCCTCACGCACAAAAAGCTGCTTAACATCCTCCCAGCAGGACAGCTTTGGACTGTGGCCCTGAGGTGAAAAGGAGCGGGGATCAACATAGAGTTTAGAAGACTGTCCTGATATCCTCATATGGTAGATCTACCTCTCTACCTATTATTACTACAATGTCTGTGGTTCCCGTTGAAAAACATTCCCCACTTGTCAATGACCAGAACATTAAATGATTCCCCAGAGATGCACGTAAACAGCAGACCCACCCACTGTGTTTCTTTTGTGTAGGCCATTGTAACAGTTTTGTCTTGGACATATGGACGGGTTTAGGCGACTGGGAGCCCCAGCAGCTGAGTCTTTGTTCCAGGGTCACAAAGGTTGCCAGGATTGTGTTCCCAGCTAATTCCCCTTTTCACTGACTCCAGAAGACAGTCTATAATGATCCAGGCGGTTCTGTGCAGAGATTAGACTATGGCAGTGACACCCACAGGGAGGAGACAGAGAAAGAGAGACTGAGGGACTGACAGAGAGAGAGAAAGAGCCCTTAGTTATTACATGACTTGTCACTACCTCCCAGTATCATTGGCCAAGACACACTCTCTCTCTCTCTCTCTCTCTCTCTCTCTCTCTCTCTCTGTCTCTCAGTCTTTTTAGTTCTGACTATTTCTCTTCCTTTTTCTCTCTCTCTATCTCTCTCTCTCTTTCACACACACACACACATCATTTTCCACCTCATTTCCCAATTGTGACCTGAGTAAACATGATTAAGAGGGGAAAGTGCATGTGCTGAAGAGAGCTGGTGTAATTACCTCAGTAATGAAAGAGTTGTGAAGAGAAGCCCTCACTCCCTCTGGGCCTGCACACACACACACACACACACACACACGCACACATACCCACACACACAAATACAAACACACACAAACACACACACACACGCACACACACACACACACACACACACATCTCAATCAGTAAACATAAACCAAAATCATCAAGTGTACCACAGCCAGTGTTGAGTCATTAACCAGCTGGCAAGCCGTGACCTTCAGACTGTGGCTGGCGAAAAAAGTTATTTTTACACCAGATCCTGTCTAGCTAAACCTCAAAGATATGCATACGTGCTCTTTATTCTCCACAATATCCACAAGTGTTCTTTTCTCCACAAGAGCTCGCGCAATCGCTCTCGGAGCCACTCGGAGTCTATATGGCAGCCGCGGGCGAATGAGAGCTAAATTAAGAGCTCTCTGCATTCACTATTGTTAATGTTGGCTTTCTGCTGTTGAGTTTCCCTTCTGTGAGCTGCACAGTAAAAGTTACTCCTCCAACCTCACCACAGTCTTGATGTTAAACGTTCATACACAGAGCTCAGCTTTTACCCTTTTCTTTTTCTTTTCCATTCCTGTCCTTCTCTCTCTCTCTCTCCCTCTCTCTCTCTCCATCTCTCTCTTGTTCTCTGTCCCTTTCCCGCTGTCTCCCCTGTTATTCTCTGATTCTCTCATTCAAATTCATCCTCTCAAGGACTCTGTGCATGCAAGATCCAAAGGATAATAACCCAGGCCATTTATTGGTCATCTTTGTTTTCTCTCTCTCTCTCTCTCTCTCTCCCTTTAGGAGCATCAGTGAGGCTGTGTTCAGCACAGGATGGCAGCTGTCTTGTGTCCATTAACATTGCAAATGAGCTTCACTAGGCAGAAGGGCAGTTCTCAGCCATCAGGGGCCACAGGGATGCAGCATCTTCCTGATGGTGTCTGTGTGTAGTACTTGTGTATTTGTGGGTTTTTTTTTAATGATATTTCTACTTCCCTTCAGCAGGAATGAGGTAGCTATGGTATCTTGTAGATGAGCTATATCTGCTTTGGTACATATCAAACTATCAGGAAAGGCCATCTGCTCCTAGAGCTAAATGCACAGACCTCAATGCGCAGCCAGGGCAAAAGGATTCACAGGTGATTGTTCCTCCAAGCCCTCACTCAGCACTATTGTCATGGTAACCAGCCAGTACTTCAGAACAACACAGGCCATGCAGGCACTCACACAGACACATGCAGGCTGCTACTCCTTTACCTTATACACCTTACTCCAAATTATTAAAGACCATTTTAGTACATTGTGTTTCAAAATATTTAGTTTACAAAGTAACTTTACATGAACTTTACATGTTATATTTTTATATGTAATTCTGATATTATGCTATTAAATGCAAAGAAACCCGCATCATCAGTACAGAAAATCAGAATAATAGCCTGGCTCAGGTGGGGTTCCTAAGATGCAAAATAAAAATGCAAATAGTATTTAAATAGCCAGGATTACTGATATGTCCTGATATAT
>JAOYMR010000010.1:2827145-2892469 GCA_025802075.1 Tenebrosternarchus preto | reverse complement strand
CGCTCTCCATCCAACTTCACTGAGCTCGAGCTGTTTTGCAAGGAAGAGTGGGCAAAAATTTCAGTCTCTCGATGTGCAAAACTGATAGAGACGTACCCCAAGCGACTTGCAGCTGTAATCGCAGCAAAAGGTGGCGCTACAAAGTACTAACGCAAGGGGGCCGAACAATATTGCACGCCCCTTTTTCAGCTTTTTATTTCTAAAAAAAGTTATCCAATAAATTTCATTCCACTTCACGATTGTGTCCCACTTCTTGTTGATTCTTCACACACACACAAAAAAAAACAATTTCATATCTTTATGTTTGAAGCCTGAAATGTGGCAAAAGGTTGAAAAGTTCAAGGGGGCCAAATACTTTTGCAAGGCACTGTATGTATTGTGTTGAGCAGCACCAGAGAATTGACCTTTACCTGAGCCTCACCTCATGTATTCCAATCACATGAACATACTGTGCACATGACAAGTAAACTTTGATTTGACTTTACATCATTCGTAAAATGTGGTTTTATATGCATTACTTAAAGCAACCATAATCATATAAAATCAGATCTGTTAGGGTAGGATCAAATACTTTAAAACAATACAGGCACCATTTTCTCTAGACATCTTAAGACGTAACTGTGTGAATAAGCTATATATCATTGTCTTCAGGAATAGACCTAGTAACCCTCCCAGGAAGAGGTTTACTTTAATCTCTTAAAACCATCAATCTTAAAAAAAATCCATACAGTCCACGGCAAAGAAATGTGTAACAGCTATACTGACACAAACACATAAGCCGCACCTTACAGCTTTGTCATGCACACAAACAACTGTTTACAGGTGCAGATAAGGTAGGCCTATATGATAAATAAAGTAACTTAAGTTAGTAACATTATTGGTGAAAAGTTTAAGACGACACTGTCGTACTCTCATACGACACTGCAAAAACGTTAAAGGTCATGCAAACCGCTCGAAGAACAAGCAATCCGCTCAAAGACTAGCCAGCTAGCCGACTACACAGCTTTCAGCAAGCCAAAGTAAGCTAATTTAACAAGAGGTCCTTAAGTCTTCCCGACTGAATACGAGGGTGGTTTTATTTATTTTTTTTTTTACTTGTTTTAGGCCTAAATTCGGCGACTATAGAAAAGGCAGGGCTAACAGTTATCCAGTTGTTCGGTAAAGGTCATCCAACGTTACTGTCAGTTCAGCCTACAAAGCACTTCGTCTATTACAATGTTATTAAAAACCATTCATGCGCTGTGTCTGCCTGCGCGGGTTATGACAGTTCAGATGGCGGTTTAAGCTAGCTCGCGTTCTTGTGAGCTAGTCGGCTACTGCCAGCAACCCGTAGCTGCCAAGTAAACCGTGTGCCTTGCTGGAGACTTAAATTATCAGTCGAGAATCACGTATGGGATAGTAACATTAACTTACCGTTTGTAAGTTCGTGTTTCACAGTAACCACGTCGCCTTCTCCAGATAAGCCTTCCTTCGAAGACGGCATTTTAGACCGCCAAGCTATGGTTTCCTTGCTAGCTGCGAACGATTCTGCTAAATTAGTCTGCTGCCAGTAATAACGAATTGGGTGCCGTATATTAATCCATAAACTGGGTTACAATAAAACACTTAGGACAAACAATTAGGCATACATATTTTAAAGTAACTGCAAGCATACTCGTAGGTAGCTAAAGGACAGTTAGAGAAACTAGCTACATCTGTAATGTTAGCTACTACTGCACTACTGTTACCAACACTGAAGCACTGCCCATTGAGATAATACTCTATACACACCGACCAAGCCCCCCTAAAAGAAACGCCTATTGAAGTTGTTAAACGAAATGTCAAACAAAGCCCAATTGGACAGTGCAATTTCTTTCGCCCCGTTGTTTGACCTCATGTTAAGAACAGTCCGGCAATTTCCTTGTAATGAAAGTTTGTACACGAGTGAAGAAGTTGGTCCTAGATCACGATAAAACAGGCAAAATTATTTTCTGCTTGGTAAACTTTCAGTCAGAGCATACTTATACCTTTCACTGTTTTTTATGAGATAAAAAAGAAGGCCTGGGGTTGCTGTCAGTTGGCTGTCAGAAGATGCAAAGAAACAGAAAACCTATTTAATCACTTTGTAGTTTCTATTGTTTGGTTATATGTTTGTTTTGGGTTTTATTTAATTTTTTTCTTGAACTGAAAAAGACTGCTTTACTATGCAAATATTGATACGAATACGAATGAAATCCCGGGGCAGTTATCTTGCACATTATGCCAGTGAATTTGTTTCATAGTTAAATTATTTTTCAATGTTTAAAACAAGGCTTAAATAAACAAGAAAAACGAATTAATCTCACTTTGATGAGAAACAAAAATTGACAACACTTTTTTGTGTGCCATCTCTGTTGTGACTCGTGTTACATTCACCATTTTACTTGTAGTGTACAAAGACGTTCACAAGAAAATCTAAATTGTGAAAATAACACGAACTTGATAGGATACATTTATTTTATTAAACGTTGTCTACCACCCCTATTTCTGGAATACCCGTAAGACATGCATTTTACATCCAAGATTACCTTTTTAATTAGCTACCTAGTTAACTGACAAAATGAACCGTGAGTAGGTAAAACACCAAAATATATAGGGTTATATAAAATATATAGTGTATAAATATTACGGGTAGTCAGGAACAGACATACGGACGAGCAAAAATGTGGATATAAAAACTGCAAAAAATGTGCATATTGAAGAACAAGTTGAAATAATGTTCTGAAAAACCGTAAAATGCATTTAGATTTCTTATGCGTGGTCATTTCTGCAGTGTGAAACCAAACGGAAATGTCTAAAACTTTATCGATGTGAAATATTTCTGTTATTTAACTTTTCTAGCATTAAACAGAGCAGAAGCATAAGCTTTTATTTTGAAAGAATGTGTTTGTTATTGACTTTCTTGTTGTATCTAGCGTCACATTGCACAGTACAGAATGGCGGCTCTTTTGGAATCCTTGCTTCACAGAGAAGTGGAGTTATACCAGGCCTTGACGTGGCTTAGAGGAGAAAATGTAAGGAATTCATGGTGTATTTATAACCTACGTCCTTTTTTCTGTAAGAAAATTAAACGGCAATGTCATCGCATAGCTGGGAAAAAGTGACTTAGTTTTCAACTTAAGATACTAACAAGCAAGTAGCTAGCTAGGTAATTAGCTAGCAAGATAGCTAGCTAGAAAATATATTATGAGACAGACCTTTTGAAGAGCAAAAAGAAAGTGATCAGAATAAATTGATCAGGACTGTAAAATATAAAAAAATATGGCATGTGTTCTTGTGCAAACTCAAAGTTTTCTTTCGTGTCATGGCAGGAACGCAGAGGCAGTGGTCACGATCTGCTGCTAAAAGTTAGGAAGCAAGAGTTTGTGCCTTTTCTTCTGAATTTCTTGAGGGATCAGAGCAGCAGCGCTTTAACCCATGGTCCCACCACTCCTGCCAAGACACCTAGCACCGCCAGGTCTTCCGGAGCCCGGCGCTCCTTTGCTGACCGCCAGGCAGGCAGGTCATCCGCAGGGCACGGCTCGCGCGGTGCTAGTCGGGTCCAGCTTTTCTCGCCAGCTTCCTCCACGCCCCAGGCACACAACCCAGGCGACCGCGATGGCTCTCTGACCAGCTCTCAGGACCTTGGCCTTAGTCCGACGTTCAGCTCCGGGTGGAGCCCTGCCCCAAGGCACGTCCCTTCCGAGCGGCGTTCCGCCCAGCGCCACTGTCTTGCTGACTTTCTGATCTCTCCTCCAGAGAGCCAGCCAAGCACCACCGTACAGCAGCATCGAGGCCGCAGGAGGTGCGGCCCACATGGACCATCCTCGGCAGGAAGGCAGGCCGGTGCTCGTAGCGGGAACATGGAGGAGGGGGGTCGGTGGGATGGTGCAGGGCGAAAGGGCAGAGGTGGAGGGAGAATTAGTGAGCCAGTGTCACCACCCACACAAGTAGAGCTGAATTTCAACAACTTGGAGGACTTTCCCCCAATGGGGGCAACCAATGCTTCACCTCTGTGAGTGATTTGAATTAATTCTTTAAAATGAAAATATTTTACTGAAACTGAATTTTTTTTTTTTTTACAATTTAGTAATTGAAGTACTGTGAAATATATTACAGGGTTGGGGGAATTACTGTGGAATGAGTAAACTATGGCAATATTGTTTTATCGATGAAAGGATATCACCAAATTTGAAGTGTTGGTTCAATCTTCCTTCCATTTCCCTCAGTGCAACCAAACCATCCCGTCGAATCAACCCAACACCAGTCAGTGCAGAGCGCCCTAACTCTAAACCCAAGAGCTGCTTCACCTCCACACCTCTCAGCCAGTCCTGCAGTCCTACTTCCATCCCAGAGACCATGGGTGCAGGCTCAACTGCTGGAGGTCCCCTCTGTCTGCAAGAGGAGAGGGAACTGCTGAAGAAGGAAAGGTATACAGGAGACGTGACGCTGTGTTTGTAAAATTTGCAACCCGTTCTTTCTCTGTTTCTCAGTTGACCATGTCTCCTTTTCTACAGGTCTAAACTTGCACAGCAAAGCAGCTCTCCGCTGAAGCCTTCCGTGGGTGTTTGTACCCCCAACAAACCAGTGGTTAGGTCGGGGTCTAAGGTCACTCCTGAACCCCAGACACCCTGCCCTGACCCCACCAAAGTGACTCATATACCTGAGCTTGACCTTTTAGCTGAGCTGTACTGTGCCTGCATTTCAGGTGAACAGCCACCAGGTGGTGCAGTAAACAAAGTGGCCTTGTATGAGGCAAATCTTGATTGATATATACAGTAGATTTCATTTTGAATAGATGTTTTGTTATAGATATGTTTTTAATAGATATATTTTAAGATATGTTTTTGAATTCAATAATATTTAAATTTTTAAACAGATATGTTTATTTATTTGCAATTGTGGCATTTGTATTATACTTTTTTTCATTATAGAGAACTTGGTGCCATGTGTGTTCCTGGAGCTGTTCTTTGTGCTGCAGCTTCTCACCACAAGGAGCACTTCACCCTCTGAACCCACGGAAGAGGGTCCCACTGTGTGTGGGGGAAAGCTAGGTTGGTGTACTGGCCCTCACCCCTACCATTTATTAATTACAGCTTGTTCACAGATTGTTTCTATTCACGTTGTTTTGCAGACGTTCTCGAGAGAGCATATCTGGGAGATGTCCACAGCTGTGTGTACTTTGCAGTTCGAGTTTTGGAGAATGAGTTTACGTATGTTTGCTTCCTGTTTACTCGCTCCTTGCTGCCAGTTCTCTGTGCTCTGCATCCTGATTGGCCTGTTGATGTGATTGGCCCCGTGTGTAATTTATGATTACCCCCCCCCCCCCATCTCCCAGGCTTCTCTCACACCTGGACCGCTGCACACTTCGTCTCCTGGTGGAGAACGAGAGGGTGGCTGCTTTCTCCCCAGCCCTGCGAGATCGGCTGGCACAAGCACAGGACACCTGCCCAGCCAGGGTATGCCATCCATTAATGTTTCGTGTTGATATTTTTGTTCTGATTAACTTTTCCATTTTAAAAACTTAAGAATCGGTGTTTTGTCTTTGTGGGCTCCTAGGTGCTCCCAGACACCAACACTTTCATTCATTCAGTGCCATTCCAGCCAGCCACTGACAACCGGGCGAACTTTAGCAGTGACAAGGCCTTCCACATCTTTAAGAAGCAGAGGTAGAAGTGCACCATGAAATCACAGTGTCCTGTGAAGGGGCAAAACCTGCTGCTTCATGCTGACCGTTCGCTGCGGTGTGCCTGTATTCTATTACAGAGATATATTTTATGAGCTCCTGAGAGAGTGGGAGGACTATCATAAAGAGCCTGGCTGGGAGTTTGAAGCAGCTCTGGGCCACAGAGTCAGGTGAGAGTGCCTTGTGTTTACCAACATGTGAGTAGGAGCAGTAGGAGCAACTTTTCTGTTGAAAACGCTTTCCAACATGAAATCGTTACCTTGCTAGATGTGCTCCATGCTACGTCCGCCTCATCTAATTTACTTCATGCAGGGCGATGGTCAATCAGCTCACTGTGGCAGGAAATCACTGTCACTTTGCCAGGCTTTTCCAGAAGCAGCTGGTTCAGGTGAGTAACAGCGACCTCCTCTCCCACTGAGTCCCTACTCTTTGGGTCCTGCTGTAGTACCGACATGCGTCCCCTGTGCTGCCTGACCTAGATGTGCAAGGGCCCCAGGGCTCTGGGTTCTCCCGGAGATGCCCCGGACGCTGACCTGCTGGGCATGGTGGGAGCAGACGGTCTGGGGCGCCTGCAGCGTCTGCAGGAGCGTCTGAGCCAGCCGCAGGCTCTGAGCGGGCCCTGCCCCCCGCCCTCTTTCCCAGGACCCCAGGAGTTCTTTAGAGACTTCTTACAGACAGCCAGCTGGTGAGACAGTGTCACGCTTTTTGGCTTGCATCCTTTTTACCAGAAGCACGTGTCAAATGTGCGTGATTTGATGCGTAGTCAATGTTTACTTTTCAAGCTCAGAGTTCTATTCTGATTTGATTCCAAGGTGTTCAGTTCTCACCACTACCTCCTCTTTACCTGTAACCCAGCTGCCAGTTGAACCAGCACCTGAAGGATGGCTTATGTCAGCAGCTCCTGCAGCTGAACGAGGTGTCTATCCTGGGTACGGAGACCTCCTCGGCCGCAGGAGAGGAGGAGGCAGATGGGGACATGGAACAGCAGGTTGGAACTGAATAGCGAAAGTGAATAACTGCCTATAACACCCCCATTGCTTAACTGTAATGGCTCAAATCTTTCTCCATCTCTCTCTCTCTTTCTCTTGCATACATTCATATTTACATATACACATATATGTATTAAGAGACAGATAGTTAGTTTTTTCATTTCTCTTCCTAAAACTCCAGTTGGTGGTCATTTCTTTTTCCTCACACTTTTCTACCAGATTAATCTAGTCATTTCTGGGATCTGATGGAGCCAGTCCTTCAGTTTAGAGGTTGCAGCACCAAGTACTCATCTCACCACTGGGACTCCCTAGATGTTACCATTCCACATTTCCTCTCTTTGTTCTCTGTTTTGTTCTCAACTTCTCTACTTTGAATGTTTCTATCACTTAGGCCTGCCACATCTATTACCGCTTCTGCTTGGTGTCCACTATCACGTTGTCTGGTTGGTTTTCACTACTACCTGTTTATCTGTCTAGATATGGAGGATGTTAGTCTTGTTCTCCACCATCCTGTGTAGTTCCTCCCATCTGACCGAGGCGCTTCGTCAGCAGCTCATCCAGGGGCCCATTGCTTTGATTTACTCATGGATGTTCCATGTCTCACCCTGAAGAGTGGAGCTTACCCTTTGTAGGCACCTTCCACTCTCCTGCTGCCATACAGTCTTTGAATGTTGGATCTTGGGTGGAGTGCCCCATGCATTGTGAAAAGTTTTCTGGGCTTCATGTTGGCAGCTTCCAGTTTCCCTGGACAGTCCATTTTGCCTGCTGGATATCTGATGACTGGCAGGGCACACATGCTTAAGACTTTGATCTTTTTGAACTTAGGATTATGATTGAATGATACCACAAAAATATCACTTCCAGCACGCTCTCTTTTTGCAGGATGAGAAGCAGCGGTTCTCTTCAGTGCTCCTCGTGGCTCGACTGCTTGCTAAGTTCCTGGGCTTCATCTCCTTCATGCCTTACCAGACATCTGAGGCTCCATCCAAAGAGATCCAGCAGGCTGCCCTCACTCTCCGCAGCAAGGTACACTCCTCCGAATCTCGAAAGAAAAAAGCCTTTAATTCGGGTGGTTTGTTCGTCTTGTGAGGTTGGTTACCTGAAGGTGTGTGTGTATGTGTGTGTTGCAGAGTGCTCCAGTGCTCGACGTGTGTGCGCTGCTGAGGAGCTGCGTGCGCAGGAGACGCACTGTGCTCACTGTGCCCTGGCTGGTGGAGTTCCTCTCCATGCTGGACCACACAGGCTCATCTTTGTCCATCTACAGGACAGCCCTGGTCCTGCTGCTGCAGCTCTACAGGTTTATCAGCGCTCAAAAAACAGAATCTGAATCAATGTATTTGTGAAGGTTATAACCAGGCGTGCTTGTGTGTCCCAGACACCTGAGGCTGGATAAAGGAGAAGAGCAGTTTTACATGAATCATCTGCTACTAGTGGCTACGCTGGGTTGGCTTTTTCAGGTCAGACACTGGCTTGAAAAACAGCAGCTTTCCATCATACAAGATCCTCCACACCCCTGCACCTTCCTCAACACCATTTTAATTCTCCATCACTCTCAGATCCCAGTCTTCCCTGAGGACCTCTTCTTTAGCACGGATCTACAAGATGAACTGGATTTGGAGGGTCATACCTGCCAGGGACTGGTGAGTAAATGCCTGGTACCCAGGCATTCAGTTCATTTTGCCCATCAGTGAACTCTTAATATCCAATATTAGCAATTCACTGATGGAAGTATGAATATAAGAAAAGCATTATTGTATGTTGTAGTAGTAGTAATTCTGGGTATTAATTGAAGTCTTACAGGGGTCTTTGTGCTGTGATTATGCTTGTTTGACAGTCGTTATATAATTATAATTACATAATTACTAATGTGAAACTTGCAAAATACAAAAATATTTAGATAAATTTCCTGTGTTTGCTTCTCAGGATAGTCTGCCCTTGGTGGAGCAGCAGCTTCTTTATACCTGCTGTCCATATTTAGGTGAGACAAACTGTTCAGTACCGGCTGTGAATCAAATCAGCAAATCAGTACCGGCTGAAAATCAGGACTGGCTGCACAAATAGACGGCTGCATATATTTAACTGCTGCTGGAACCTTCTTCAACATTGGTTTGCTAGGAGAGTTTCGCAAGCTGCTGGCTGCCTTCGTGTCAGGAAGTGCGTCCAAGGCTGGAGGTCTGATCCGCAAGATCACGCCCACATCCGCTGAGCTCCCAGGGCCCTCCACCCCTCGCTCCCAACACAAGCTGCATGTAATATTCCCAGTAACACCATCTCCAGGCTTTTATTTCTGTGCTGGCAGCTGCTCACCTAAGGTCAAGGGCAATTGGAGCACCGTGGAGCAGCTGGGCTCCTGGTTTAGTCAGGATAGACCTTCAGGAGGGTAGACCTTCAGGGGGGTAGACCTTCAGGGGGGTAGACCTTTTGCTTTATCTTACAAGCCTAAATGGAAGAACAGTGCATGGAGCTCGGCTGTTTTGACTGATTTGAAAAACAATCTTGCATCAACATTTATTAGTAATACAATTAGGGAAATAAAATGACCTGATTTGAGCCAAGTACCATCTGAATGTAGCCTTTGTCTTTTAATATAGTTGGATCTGGAGCAGGCGTTCTTTCATAACCAGCCTCCCTCACTTAGGCGTACAGTGGAATTTGTGGCGGAGAGAGTCGGCTCCAACTGTGTCAAACACATCAAGTCAGTCTCATTTGTCACTGTTCAGTATTGTCCCATTTTGTGCCTGATTGTATATTAGTGCGTGTTGGAGCTTGCAGTCTTCCTTCTCTCTATTTCATTTGCGTCTGTGTGCACTTGTGTCCTCCAGGGCCACGCTGGTGTCTGAGCTGGTACGTGGTGGAGAGAACTCTCTCATGGATGCTTTGGGCTTGGAAGGCGCTTGTCCAGCCAAGCTGAACGACTCTATCTGTGCACAGCTCTGTGGCGCAAGCATGCAGGCTCAGGAGAGAGCCACCAGGTCAGCGTCACACACACACTTCTGCTGGTCTGGATGGCAAGCTGTTGAATGTGTAGATGTTTATTCTTGAGGGGTGTGTATGTGTGTCCTGCGTTAGGTTTTGCAGCGAGAACGCTCCAAGAGCGGTCAGCATTCTTCTGCCTAAAGAGACCTCGCACGCTGTGAGTAGTCTTTTACGATGCCCAGTCTAATTACAATACTTATACAAGACTTCATAAGCAGAGTTCATGTCTGTTACAGGTTCTGACCACGGCGGAGAGCATCACCACACGCTTGGCCACAGAGAAAGCCTGCAGCTGGCTCTCCTCCAATATCACAAGTACTGAAACCCTTGAAATGGCTGAAGCAGGTTTAATAGTGTATTACTGGCTGACGTGGCATGAATGAGTTCTGTGTGAAATGTGCTTCTCCTCAGCTCTGATAAAGAGGGAGTGGAAAGGCGCTTTCGAGCGGATCATGAGGAGCGTGCCATGCCTCGTTAGCACAGACTCTGCCGACTCAGAGAGGGCTAGCAGGAGTCTGCAGACACTGAGGAACTCCTCAAGCCAGGGTTCTGGGTCCTCATGCCCTCCAGATTGCACCCACAAAGCTCCACTGGCATCAGATGTCATTATTGAGATAAAGGTACAGACAGGAAATTTAAATAAATCATTAAAGAGCCTCTTGGGAGGTGCTGTACAGGCTTATATATGTAAAAAAAAAAAAAAAAACAGGGTAAATTAATATGATAAAATATATAATTCCTTTTGTTTGGTTGTTCTGGACACGTTCATGTTGTGTTAAGACACGTTTGCTGTGTTTCAGGAGGTGCTGAGCATTGCAACCGGGCCCAGATCTGCAGAGGAGCTTTTCACAGCTCAGCATATTCTCTTCATGCTAGATAAAGTGACACAAACACTGAGATGCAGAAAGGTACAGTCACCCCTCTCCTTCCCATTCTCTCTCTCTCTCTCTCTCTCTCTCTCTCTCTCTCTCTCTCTCTCTCTCTCACACTCACTCACTCTCTGTGTTTCTAACGCTGTCTCTCCTGCCTGTTTCTTTCACTCTTTCTCTCCGGTGCTTGAGGCAAAATGACCTTCATTTACCTTCTAGTCATTTATTCCTTCCTTGTCCCTTTTTGCAGTTCATGTCCTCAGTTGCTGAGCACATGCTGATGCGCTGCACTGTCCTACTGGCCTGCAAACTAGGTGATTACATGTGGAATGGAAGTGTGAGCAGCTCAGTAATAACCCTAATGAAGGCGAACATTCCTAGGTAATATTTCATGTGTTTTTGTGTTTGTGTAGTATCTGGAGACCTACCTATGATTGCCCCAGCAGAGAGTGTGCGGTCTCTGTTGGATGAGTTTGTTCTCCTCTGGGCTCAAACCCCTTCTGTCCCTGTACCTCTTCACCTTCTCCTGAGTGAAGCTACTATTGCTGCCATTCTCAACACCAGTGAACTACAGGTGACAACAAACTGACCACAGTTGACCTCATATTACCCATCTGGCAGTGTAAAAATCACTCTGGATTTATTTTATTGCACACTTCCACATCCTATACATATGGCTGTTGACCATGCAGAGCAGGTTGAAAATCACTTTCTTCTTTTTTTTACAGAGGAATTACTACCTGCTCTTGGTTCAACTGCTCATGGAGAAACATCTTTTGAAAGAGGAAGAAATACGTTCTCACTGTACAAAGATGTCAGAGTTATCCTTGCCAGTGGTAATGGTCTGATACACACACATAAGAAAACAAACCACCACTGTGTTTATTTCATGTTCAAGGCGTTGTTGCATTATGATATTAGTGAAGACATCACTGTTCTCTCTGTTTTATTGTAGGAATCCAGTGAGAGGTTTCAAAAGATGTCTTTGGCGTCTCCTTTATCAGTGCCTTCAGTAAAACATAGTGACATCCTGCAGGTTTCACAGTGACCTGCAGAGGGCGCCATGAACACTACGAGGCGCAAAAAACGCATGCAGGAAAGCAAAGGAGCGATGAGCGAGACCACCTGAAGATATTGTTTTTAAAAGGTTTTAAGCACTCGGTTTGTGACATGTAGAGTATGTGAAACTCCAAAAGCATTTATAAGTTGTTTGCCAAAAGTGCCAAAAGTGAGTTGGGTGGATTTACTTTAAAATGCCTTCACTGAGTGAAGCCTTAAATGCCTCTAGAATCCATACATTAGTCTTATGTCGTACGCGACTGCTCCAGTATAATCTGGACATGTAGTATCATAATATAGATAAGTATAATTTTGAACAGTATACTTATAGAATAGAAGTTTACTTCAGTGTAGTACAAGTTAGCCACTCGGAGTAGCTGTTCCTCAACAAATAACTTGTGTCATTATGTGTTATAAAGTTGTCTGTATTCTGAAAAGAAGTGTTCAAAGAATTTTTCTGGGGTCTGTAAAGAAAGCTTTTGGACCTGTATATCGCTTCCAGCTCAAAAGGGAATACGGCAGATCCAGATATTACTACTGCTGTGATTTTCGAGATGGGCTATATCGCCTATGGATATGAATTGTTAACTCTTGTATGCGTCAGAAAGCTTTATAGATGCATAAGGCTTGTTCTGACCTTAATTTGCACCATGCTGTCCTACCTATTTATTGTGCTAGTATGTATGCTTTATTCACAGAAATAACTTCTAATCGCTGCTAGTTAGATGCATCTATGTATGTACGTTTGTGAGCCTTCTGTTGCTCTAAATGCTTTTGGGTGCATTATTAAAGGACTTGGTTCATGTTGGACAATGATATTGGTTGGTTTTAAACTGTTTAATGTCAAAGCTTGTTGAATATAATAAATTTGGTATGTACATGGCTCATAAGTAATACTTTGCTGGCAATTTATTGAAGGTCAACATTTTTGAAAACGGCGCCTTGGATCTTGACATCGCAAAGTTAAGGGGAAAACGCCTCTAGCGTCTCTCTCTGTTTTTGCTTGAATAATCGAGAAGACAGGAAGTTTCACTAGTTCGGTTGTGCGCGCAACGCTGCGTGCTGTGCGATTGTTCCACGCTGGGATGAATGGCATGATTTACTGTCGTCGATTCCACCCGTTTTGTCGGGATAATAATCTTATCGGGTGGAATATGATCGTGCTACATGGACTCTAACCTTAAAATTAAATTCAGCGATTCCCTCCGTCCTGTTTTAACTGAATGGCAAACGTAAAAGTCGCGATTCGAGTCCGTCCTCTAAACTCAAGGTAAGCAGAAGTTAGTGTTATTACACTGTGTGGTGTATGTAATAATAACGTGTTTGTTTTATTGACAAACTGATTTCTCGTCAGTTGTTTACAGTGTTGCTATGTGTGGGAATTGGACTTCGCTGACAGCCACCACACTGTAGAAACGAATTACTCTTTCCCTGCCAGTTGACGCAGCTTGCTAGTTAATGTACTGCTCTCGCTAAAGATATACATTTGTGCAAGCAGAAACTATTGGCAAATTTCTTTATGGCTATGAACGTGATGTGTGCTAAACCTCGAAATAAAGCAGGACATTCTTTTATGCAGTAAACTACATTCCCAACAAACTTTATTGGACTATCTTCCGGCCTTCATAGGGTTAACGATGACTGAAGTAACCTATTAACTGTTCTCTAATTATGTGCAAATGTCTGTTCTTTTGCGCAATCTTACGTCAAAGGCTTGATTACATGCTGCGCCAATAACTTATGGAAAAAACGTGTTTCTCTTCAACTCCTTAACAGAACCATAAAAAACAGACTTGGGGAAGCCATATATTGCTCTTGTATTAGAACGTGCCGCCACACCCACCAGTAGGAGCCAAATTACAACAGTATGTTGGGTTCAGATTGACTACGGTTTTGAGGAAACTTGGTGTGAGTAGAGGATGTTGACAAAATCCCACCAGGGGAAGCACAAAGAGCTGTCACTGATCCGGCCTTTGCCGTGTCTGGGCTGTCCGGCGTTTAAATAGCCCCGTAAAAAGTGTGCATAACAAAGGATGATCTCACATCTTACAGTTCCTGTTTTTCTAATAAAGATGTCCTTGTTATGAACGTGGGTTTACACGAGTATGCATATGACAGCGGACTTTGCTAACATTTCCCCATTTCCCCCGGATTCTTTATTGGTCAGAGTTAAACAGAATCGATTCCAATGTTAAGATCTACAAATGTTGAGATCAAAGGGGCACGTCATAGCGAGTGTACAGTGATCCAGACTCCTAACGTGTCCGTTTTCAAAACAAGTTCTCACACATGACCCTGTGTCGAATAGCTTTCGCTGACTCGTTGGGCGTCTGAGGCGCTGGGGTTTGGGGCAGGAAGAAAGAGAGAAGCCCATGTTCTACCACATAGCCCGAGAGCCACAGCTGGGGCGGTGAAATGGGTCCTCGCCACATGAGACGCCTGGCAGTCCCTAAGGCCTCTTGGACAATTATTTAATTCCACCTCATTCACGCTGTTCAGATTTCAGGTTCGTGCAGATCAGCACTGGCTTCAGATTTCGCTGTCTTGCATCACTTTCAGTGTTTTAGGCAGCTGGAGTACAACACACAGCTGTCCTCGCTCTTCTCGGTCCCGCTCTGGTCTATGATGCACACACCATTTTCTCAGCTGTCTGTGTCTTTGGCTGTTCTATCGTCTCTCGTGTTTGACCTACTTTAGGAGCAAGGACTCTCAGAGCCCCAGTCCCTCATTGTTTTGCTTTCCATTTCAGTCTGGATCAGATAAATGTATTTCTAATGAATACGATCACCAAATAGGAATTTCTTTCCCTTTTTAAAGTAAAAAGTATTTCAGCTATTTAAGTGAAGTCATTTAAGTGTCCAGCTGGTACTAGAGAGTAAATATCTTGAATGTTAGTTTTGGGTTCAGAAAAACTCTGTTCAGCCAATATTAAACTTTGCTTCCATCTCATAGGGAGAGTGTGGATGGAGGGAGGCTAGCTGTTCAGGTGGAGGACCAAGTGGTGAGAGTAAGAAATGTGAAGGTAAGTTCTTCTGCCAGATTGTTCTTTCACACTAGACTTCAGTCATGTCAATTATAATCTTCATTTGTATTTAATAAGTGCAATACAAATACATAATATAAATATCTTTTATATTTTGGTTTTATGTCCAGTGTTAAAATGGCTGTTTAGGGGAAGAGTGGAATGTTTCTTTCAGTGAATCTCAGCAACAGGAAGTTTACAGTGGAGATTGCCCACTTCCTGCATGATTGTGCTGTTTATTGAAAAAGTGCTCCAGCCGACTAGACACATAGACATCAGCTCTGTTTCATTAATGCTTCTGCACATACACAGACTCAACAGCCACACAGTCAAATACAAGTAAAATCAAGTGCACACTTTCTCTAAGATTCCAGAGGGAGAAGGAGAGACTGGAGATTACAAAGTAGTGTCTGTTTCTACTGATAAGGTTTCGAATAGACTCAAAATGCAAACACGTGATTGTACCGAAGCATTAGAACTCAACGGGTCTGGAAACACAGACCAATAGCAGCATTTAATGTTTAAACACATACAAGTAAATATCTAGCAACATACAAGTAAATATCTAACACTATAACATCCAAATAAACAGGTTTTCCCACTTTGCAATTAAAGTAAACAAGTCTCCTGTGTAGTTTGCCTCAGGCTTGACTAGTGGTTTCAGAAAAGAGTTGAAAGCATTTGAAGCCTTGGCACAAAACAGGTCAGCTCAACATATTATTAGTCTAATTATTTAAATATCAGGGAGGTTCAAATATCTTACCACTCACTTGATTAATGGCTTAATGAAAGGACAGATGTCTCACATCTGGTCACCCACTGCTAGTGTGGAAAGTGAAGGGACAGGAATGAAAACACAGACACTGGCTCACACTCATCCTAAGCAAAGAATTTAGGAAAGCTGAGAGAGAAAGGGGAGCGCACGTATTAGTCAAGAGTGTTATTAGAAGATATGAGGTTACAGAAAGTGACACACACACACACACACTCATGTTGTTTGATTCGGTGTTCGGTTGGTTCCATGTCTTTGAGGACTGGAGGGTAAGGTGTCAGTCAAACATGTAGCAGTTGAATGGGAAGCAGAGCCACATAACAAACATCTGACACCAAGAGTCGTTAACTTTCTAATGGCTCTGAGTGAGATAGTGTGGGTGAGATAGTGTGAGTGAGATAGTGTGGGTGAGATAGTGTGGGTGAGATAGTGTGGGCCTGTGGCAGTTCAGAGTTACTGCTTGCGCTGCCACAGTCCAGAGGAACTGGCCAAAGCTACTCCTCACTTCATACTGACCGAGGGAGAATCTAGTAGTATTTATGGCCTCATTCTAATGAATCTATAATACTGAGGAATCTCATGAGTAATGAACATCTAAGGTGAGTTGGTATAAGTTGCTGAGTATAAATTTCCCAGTGCAGTTATGAGGCTGTGGGTCTCAGCGCAGTGTGTTGAGGTCAGTGGCACCAGGGCTTGCCAGGAAAGTGCCGTTCCGTGGCTGTAAACGCAACGTTGCCACAGGCAACCGCGGTGGGCTGGTGGGCATTCGCCGTTTATGTTTCTGCCTGTTCCTTTTCCTGCTGTTTTATCATGTGGTGGAATCGTGTCAGTAAAATACACACACGTGCATGCAATGCACACCTGGAGATGAGGCTCAGGCATGGCGTAATGAAGCTGATAAAGTGCTGAGCAGCGTGCGTGCAGGTCTATTTATTGTGCAGTGATGCGTGTTACTGTTTTATGCTGACAGCAAATGGAATAGTAATTTCCAGTATGTTAGCAGAGCGTCATTCATGTATGGACAAATCTGTCATTTCTCCTGGTAATCTTTAGAGTGGTTTGTCATACACTACAATTCTTAGCCTGTTTCATTCATCAGGTAGACTGTCTATCTTCTTTTGCAAGGTTTGGAAAAAGACTGCATAGGTCACTGGTGTGATTATAAAACAGCATTCAAACACGTTCTTATGTCATGGCCCTTCCCATGTCTTCAGAGCAGCTACAGAGCCTGTACCCACAATAATCATAAATCTTATATAATCTTATACTGTAATTCCTCCAATACTGCCTGATATTGCCTTTGTCAGATCATGATAATTCTCTTTTAAGAGTAACTTGCGTCGACAGTTAAGACTTTCTCATCCATCATTACTGCAGGGTAAGAGAGAGGTAGCAAATACTGAATGTGTGAGTGTTTTTATCATTTTCCATTTCATGCTCATCTTCCATTTGTGTTTGCAAGAGTTCTGGAATAGATGTTTATTTGCTCTTGCACTTTCTCTTTCTGGTTTTCTTTTTCTGTCTGTGTGTTTCTATTTCTGTCTCTTCTAAAGCTGGACGGGCGTCTAGACGGGCGGCCAGAGGCTCCGGGCGACTGCAGGCAGAGGCTGTTGGAGTTCAGCTTTGATTACTGTTACTGGTCCGTGAACCCGGAGGCATCCAACTATGCCTCGCAGGAGGAGGTAAGTTCCATCCCATGCCTGCTGATCCATCTCATGCCTGCTACTCCATCTCACGCCTGCCGTGCTTGTGCTCTGCTGAGCGGGTTCAAACCTCCGGCACTTCCTGGGTGGAGGCCGGTGCGTGTTTGCCGAGCCGTTCCGGGACAAGAGGGAAGCCAAAACCTCGGCACTCATGGAAGTTCCCTAGCAAAACACTGCCTTTCTGAGGAATCAAAACAATCGTCTTTTTATAGATGCGTTTCTCTTGTTAGCTTCACCAGGCTCCCAGGGTTCTGGGACTGTTGCTGTTCTCTCTAGTTTTATTTAAACATTTACTCCACCCGATTGGACGATCAGCTCTGCGTGTGCCCAGACGAGCACATCTTGCTCTTAGCCACTCCCCAGGAGACCCCCTCAGATGACCCTTTGTGCGCTGTGCCTTTTAGCCCACACACAACGGATGGCACCAGGCCGCGAGCTCAGACAGTGGCCCCTTCTCTCTCCGTTGTTCGCTTTTGCCAAGTCAGGGCTTCCAGAGGAGGCCTGAAGCTCTCTTTCCTCCTGCGAGGAAAGAGAGGGGGAGTGAGGGAGACCGACTGCTTTGTGGAGCTCTGTAAGAGGGAGGAAGATCTGACCCAAAGATCTGGACATTCCCAAGATATGCTCTGCAAACCACTCAGAGTCAAACCCACATTCACTGCTAACAGGACCTGTACACAGTGGTAAAGGATAAAACTCAGATTGAATAATAATCTGTCTAATTAGTTTTTGGGGGATTGTTTTTGGTTCGTAGCGACTTCGTATCTGTGTTTCTGCGGTGTTGAGAAAGGCTAATTGCTTTCAGCTTTCACTCATGATGGTGTAAGTTGTTTCTCTTGAATGATGGCCTGCTTACTAGCTCCAGGGGTCTGCTTCGGAGCCGGAGCTGGTGTGGAGCAGCAGGCAGCTGCTCAGGAAGGTCCGTGTGTGTATGTTTCTGGAGCGAGAGGGAGAAGGGGAGGGTAGGCCCTGGGTGGGGGTGGTACTTGGAGTAATGGAAGCCAGCTGTTGTGCTGAGGGATCCAATGACGGATCTTGCCATGCAGTGTTTAATGAGCCTCACGTTTTTGTGTTTTCTATCTACTTCCATTTCAGTGTGAATAGGCAGATGTTTGAGCTTCATGCAGATGTGGTAGTGGGGATGGGCCATGTGGGAGAGCGAAGGGCTCAGCGGGTGGAGGGGAGCGAGTGGGGGCTGTGGCACTGCTGGAGACCCCCACCGTCTTCAGCCAAAAGTCCAACTGCTTCAAGGAAGGATTTTTCACACTCGGATTGCGCCGTGTGGACGTCATTCCGTGGAGAGCCAGCACACAATGCTGGTTTTCTTTTCCAAATGAAGTCAGCTCTTGTGTTTTTTTTCTCCTCTTCTATCTCTCTCCTCCCTCTCTCCTTTGGATTGACTGTGAGGTTTAATTATGCTGCTGATATTTCTTGCTCTTGCCTTTGAGTCTGTAAGCTGTGCTACACTTAAAAGAATAGCCACACTGTGCGTATACTCCATGCTAGTGGGAGGTTTTTTAAACAAGTGATGTCTTCCCAATTGCTCTGATCAGTGGTTTCACAAGTTAACATTTGAATTTGTAGCAAGTTCTCAATGACTGACAGATGATTGTGGTGTTATCAAGAACAAAAACCAGTCAGATCACAAAGATGATCACATGAAATAGATGAACTGACATCCTACTCGAATTATAGAGGTTTTGGACAGTGTTTTAGTACTTTTAGGATGCGTTTAGTTTTTTTTTTTTAGTGTTTCAGTTTTTGGCTATAACTCTGGAGGCCATGCGGGCCCCCTAGAGTGGATACGGAGCCTGCTGTGACATGGCTTCTCCATGGAGCCTTAATCACCCAGCAGGCCGTGGAAGTCATTCACACTCACTAGAGCTGCTGCACATGGCCGACTGGGTTCCCAGCTGTGGAGGAGGAGGAGGAGGAGGAGGAGGAAGGGCAGTGAGTTTGCTGTGCTCCGTGCCCCTCTCCCCATCTCCCAACAGCAGTGGAGACCAAGATGTCTGGTGAGCTCCCAGAATCCCCCTCATCTCTCTCTCTCTCTCCCCGCCACCATGCAAATTTGACCTACAAAATTCTGTGACTGTATGACTGATGAGAGGCAAGTTGAATCCCTGCCAGTGAACTCCGTCCAGTCTCTTGCTCCCCCCCCCACCCCCCACCCCACACACACACACACACACACTAGCTTTATTTGTGTATCGCCTGTGCTCCTCTTTTCCTGGTTCACATGAAGGCATAAGCAGACTTGGCTCAGCCTTAAACGTTAAAATAAAAGTTTTAAGCATAACTTAAAACTAGTAGGGGCGGGATCCAGAAGCACACCAACGTTTTAGTGACCCACCTATAATCCCAGGCCAACTGGCAAACTCCACATGTGTTTTATCATGTCAGCAGTTGCCCTCCTGGTTTCATGTTACTTGTAGTATTGGTCAGTTGTTCTATAGAGTGAACATGGAAAAAAAAACACAGAGAGAGGTTTGTTTCCTCTCTACTCCAAGAGTAGGCTGTGTTTGGGACCTGGTGCTTGCGCTGGACATGCTTAAGTTAGTTTTCCTGGAGGGATTCTGGAGTTTCCCAGGGCCTGGTGTAGGGCAGTGTTTCCCACCCCAGTCTCTAGAGCCCACCAAACAGTTCCACGTTTTTCCTTAGTCCAGGTTCCCAACATATTGGGTCAGAGCTAAAATGTGGAACGGAGTGGTGGGCCCTGAGGACTGGGTTGGCAAACACTGGTTCAGAGCAAACCACATGCACTAGTCTCCTCCCTGCAGCCCACCGCACATGGTGATTACAGGCCTTTCTCCAAAGTGGACCTGTTCCGCACATCCAGCGCGTATTTAATAGGAGATTACCATGCTTTCAGGAGATTGCATGCTTTCTTCCACTATCTGTGATCACCCATCATGTCCATAATCACTCCCTTATGAACCTGCTCGGCCTGAGCTGCAGTGCTCCCACTCCAGTTCACAGCTACAGCACGCCAGATGACGTTATTTCCCTCTCTTGCCATTTGGCCTTGAGTTCAGTGTTTTGACCCACTTTTGAACGCACCCTTCCCTCACTGACCATTCAGAGTATGTTCTCTTTTGTGTCTGGTTTAAAGCCTTTAGATTTCTGTTTCCCCTCCAGAATGGCTATATTCTGCTTTTCTCTCACACTGGAAACCAGTATGTGTTTGCTTGTCATTCTTCTTTTTAGGGTGAAAAAACCAAGGAGGTAAAAATCTAAAACAGTGGATATGTGCCATTGTTTTCAGATGGATTTCCTTTAGGAACACACACACATATACACACGTGTCCCAAATGCGTCTGCACATCACACACACTTAGACACACGCACCGGATGTGAGGGCTGTGGACTTCCTGTTGATGGTGGTGTTTAGTCTTTTTGGGCTTGTTTTCAGATGCTGGGCTGCCTCCAGGTTGGCTGTGCAGTGCTGGAAGACCCCGGGCAGCTCTGGAACAGCCGGCCCTCCTCCTGCCACATGCTTTGGAGAGCAGGCTGGTCCATCAGTGCTCAGCGGTGGACCTCAGAGTGAATGTTGATGTCTGATGGAGTTTGTTAGCATAGTCTTTGCGTTTGCAAATTCATGAATACAGTTAATCCAGCTGTACATTGAGTTCTACATGGAGCACTGTCATGATTCATGATATTTTTAAATGTGTGTGTGTGTGTGTGTGTGTGAATGGGCTGTGATGAATTGCAGAAGTGTGGGTTAAATACACAATAGAGTCCCTTTCTCTTTGAGCTGTAACAGGAGAAGCCCATGCGCGAGCCCTAGTTCGGCAGAGCGCTCTTTCAGACGCACTGCTCTAACTGCTCTGGCTTCTCTCTTAAGGCAGAGGAGTCGAGCTCAGGCTAATTAAGAGCGAGGGGGACAGGAGCTGTTAAACTGTCACTAATCTGCTCCCGCTGTAACCAGCGCGCCAGTTAGTCGTCGTTCAGAAAGCCTTTCGCCCCGCAGGACTCCTGCTCGGTCGCGTTACAGCCGTTACAGTCGTAGAGGCTTGACAATAACATCAGAGCGCCTCTCGTTCCACTGAATGGGTTTTGCTGTGGGTGAAAATGTCAGATTTTTCAGCTTCAATGGCTGTCCCGTGCACAAACACACACACACACACACACACACACCTTTTGTACACAGCAGGGCAGGTAGAAGACTGGGTGATGGCTTGAAGGTCGATGTGATGTGGTGTCAGATGTTAAGATCTGCTCTTGTTTTCCCATCCCTGCGTTCTGAACAGGCTGAGGTGTCATGCCACAGCTCTCACTGGGTTGCTGGGGTTTAACTGCCATTTATGTGATGGCCAGCTCAGACCCTTTAGTACTGTACTGTATTTCAGTACTGATATTTATTACTGTAAGCTGTGTAACATCAGTACTGACCTTTAGTACTGTATAATGTCAGTTCTGATTTTTAGTAATGTACTATATCAGGGTTGATCTTTAGTTTTTGTTAATGTCAGTACTGATCTTTGACAAGGTCTGAAAGTAAGAGCACCCCCCCTCCCCCCCCCCAACAGTGAAACATTCCTACTGTACAAATGGTCTGTTCATGCTTCAAGTGAAGGATTTGTCAACTATATGGCAAAAGTTGTTTTTATACCATGTGTGTTGATTACACAGGGCTAGTGAGTGCCTGTGTCTGTAAATCATGTATGTGTGAGAGTGTGTGTGTGTGTGTGTGCTAGCCAGGCAGTGTGTGTGAAAGGTGCGTCCTTGGCTCTGAGATTCACTCTGCCATCTCAGTCTCAGTGAGAAGACGGGAGGTGAAGGTACAGAGAGTGGCTCCAGCACCACGCCTGCCCAGTTCCTCCCTCTCCTCTCCTCTCCTCTCCTTCTATCTTTCCATGGTTTTCTTCAGCTTCAGCTCATTGCCCTAGTACATAGCACAGGAAGTTGCCAGCCCATACACTAACCAGTCCTGTAAGGCCTGTGTTAGGTCAGGTCTACATCTTTTGTGTGTTTTATGTGTTTTTTTTGTGCATGGTTTTTGCGTGTTTGGCTGGGCAGTTATAAAGCTTGTGGATGTACATGCATGTGCGTTCTGCACTGGGAGAGAGATTCACCCTCAGCTTCCTCTCCCTTTAGGTTTTCCAGGACCTGGGCGTGTCTGTGTTGGCAGGAGCGGCCGAGGGCTACAACACCTGTCTGTTCGCATATGGACAGACGGGCTCAGGAAAGACCTACACCATGATGGGCACACCAGTGAGTAAGCTGGTACAGAGCTGGACTGCTACATGCTATCCAGTGTGTTGAAATGAGGAGGACATTAGATGTTTTCTATGTTTGATCACTTCCTCTTTGTGTAGGATTCTATTGGATTGACACCTAGGATCTGCCAAGTAGGTCTCTCATGTGAACTGGAATATTGCTTATTTTATATATACCTATAGTAACAGGTCATTTTTTCACTGATTGTATTTGTCTTTCCTTCAGGGTCTTTTCCGATCCGATATCGACTCTCCTGATGGGCAGAATTGCAGAGTTGAAATTAGGTGAGACTTCTCTGTCTTGTATGTATTTGCGAAGGTGCATGTTATGTATGTTATGTATGGGTTATAGAATCAGCTGTAAAATATTGGAAGATTGGTTTTTTTTTTTTCTCTCCTCCAGCTTTTTAGAGATCTACAATGAACGTGTGCGTGATCTTCTCAGAGGGATGGACCAGAAAACACCGGCCCCCTTGCGTGTGCGGGAGCACCCAGAGAAGGGGCCTTATGTGCAGGGTGAGAGTTTACTAAACCTGGCCCTTTAAGCTCAAAGTAATTCCCTTGCTGCAGCCAAGCCCAGAGAAAACCACAAACGGAGACCTTCAGATGAACTGTTTGCTCACCTTTTGTACTCCAGCGTACTCTCTTCTAAGGGAATTTTGCCTTCACTATTAGACACATGGGCGAGCCTCTTGTGTATTTTCAGTTTTTCTGGTAATTGTGCATGAAACGATTTCATACAGTGTTCGCAGCTGAACTCTGATTACAGTCTGTGCTGCTCACAGCACAGCGTTCTGGGCCCGCCTCCATTCCCCCGCCCACTTCCTTTTTTGTCTGGCATCCAGCATCCAGTCATTGTGTGTATTAGGAGAAGCCCCAGTATAGCAGAGGAAGTGATCTCACCTTCCTGTGGCTTTAAGAAGCCCAGTGGAATACACACAGAGCTCACATGTCTCTTTCTAACCTGAACATTCCCCCAGACCACTAGGTTACTAGACCTTTAAATCTAATATGCCCAGTTTACTAACTCCCTTAATAAAATACAGAATAACACAGCAGTATTTGTGTTTCACCCTGAATCAAGGTTATGGGTGTTGTGATAGCAGCACTGTTCCCAGAAACAGGACAAGAATATCATTGACTAAGAAGGAAAGCAAGAAGATGATAATATGTGCATGTCTTTATTGTGTGTGTGTGTGTGTGTGTGTGTGTGTTCCAGGTCTCTCTCAGCATGTGGTGTCAGATTATAAGCAGGCTGTAGATCTGCTGGAGGAGGGCATTGCTAATCGCATCACAGCTGCCACTCACGTTCACGATGCCAGCAGTCGATCACATGCCATCTTCAGCATCCAGTACACACAGGTCCCAAACACTCAACCATTCCACCAGCTGAGCTCCAGTCTGAACTTTCTCATGTTTTCCAAATCAATTAATCAGAAATGGTCAATGACCAGTAAGACAAAACGCCTGTTACCACACATGTGGCATCTTAACATTTAGGTTTTCCTTACCAGTTAGTTGAAATGTGAACCAACTGTTAATAAAAGTACCTAATTTAACTTTCTAACACCTCTTTGATTAAATTGTCAAGTGCACTTACAGAATATTTTTTTGGGGGTAAACTCTTTCTGTAGGCCATTCTAGAGAATAACCTCCCCTCTGAAATAGTGAGCAAGATCAACTTAGTGGACCTAGCAGGCAGGTTGGTGATTGTTTTGCATCCATTATTTAAAAGCCTCTTAACCTACAGCTTGTTACTGTGTCGAGCAATTTTCTTTGTTGCAAATTTGAACTGTGACTATGGTCAGGGTGCCCCCTAGTGGATCTCCTTGGCTAATTGTGTTCAAACTCATCAAACTCTGTTGTTTCTGTACCTCTTCTTGTTGCCTCTCAGTGAGAGAGCAGACCCTCAGTACTGCAGAGACCGGATCACTGAAGGAGCCAACATCAACAAGTCTCTGGTCACTCTGGGCATCGTTATCTCAGCTCTCGGTACACCACATACTGCTTTATCCTTTCGCACTCTTTGTTTTTCTCCTTATTTTTATCCTCCATTGACCCCTCTTGGCCTGCCTGACCGTGCGTCACCTCCACCCCCCACCCCCACCCTCAGCCCAGAACTCTCAGATGTGCAGCAGCAGTCAGAGCATTAACAGCGTGCTGAGCGAGGGTGATGGCAGCACCCTGGGCAGCCAGTCCAGCTCGCTGTCCTGCAGTGGCCGCCGCCTCTGCTTCATCCCCTACCGCGACTCCGTCCTCACCTGGCTCCTCAAAGACAGCCTGGGTGGCAACTCCAAGACCATCATGATCGCTAGTGAGTTCACCTCTGCAGCTGTGAGGCTCTATTCCCAAATAGGACGCTTGGCCGACGCCCTTCCTCCCGTATTTCTCACTCCCTGACTCTCTGCCTAAACCCCTACAGCCATCTCTCCCTCCTGCAGCAGCTACAACGAGACCCTCAGCACCCTTCGCTACGCGGCTCATGCCAGGAACATCGTAAACAAGCCGAGAGTCAATGAGGTGCGACTCTTGGTCTTTGCCTCCTTTCCCGGTGATGCAGATGGTGAAAATAAGATGCGATGCCTGTGTCGTTTGTTCCCAGGACGCCAACGTGAGGCTGATCAGGGAGCTTCGGGAGGAGATCGACCGGCTGAAGACCATGCTGCTGAACTTCTCAATGGTATTCGCTCTCCTGCAATAAACCGCCCTGTAAATAGGATAGTATGTAGTGGTAGCAGCAATACAAGCCTATGCAGGCAATGGCTGACCAATGGCATGTTGTGTGTGGCAGAGGAATACCAGCCCGTCCCTGAGTGACGAGAGGGACGGAAGCCTGTCTGACATCGTGCTGCAGAACGAACTGAAGGTCCGTCACGACCCCTCAAACTGCGGATTTGGCACGATCTCCTGGGTCTGCGTTTATAATCCTCCATCTGTTGCTGTCAGGTCCAGTGACATTATCTCTCTCCATCTCCTCTCCAGGTGGAGCAGCTGACTAAAGACTGGTCGGATGGCTGGCGGGACAAACGAACACTCCTGGAGCATTACAGCGTGGACATTAACCAGGACAGAGCAGGAGTTCAGATCCGTTCCCTCCTGCCCCACCTCATTTCCCTGGAGCCAGATGTACTGAGCACGGGAGTCACCATCTACCATCTCCGGGTACTGACCTGAGATCAGTCTTGTGCTGGGACCTGTCCAACAATTTTTCTTATACACAGCAAACTGATAAAAAACTGAAAAAAGATAATTCAAGTTTTGCCATTTTACTCTTTTCCTTGCTGAACAAGGTTTTTAGTGTGCATGGCTCCTACACCAACAGGTGAAGCTACTCTGATTTTCTGCAGCTGTTTCATTTCTCTTTACATTTTCCTTCTCTCATTTAACTATTTACCTCTCTTTGGTTGTGTATTTTTTATTTTTTGTGAGGGCTGGAGAAATGCTTAGTCAGGCTTTCTGTTTAAGGTTTGGGGGCTGTTCTATAGATTTTTCATCATGTTCTGACCACACTGGACACAAAAGGACACAAAAGTGGCATCGGCTCCCCTCTTTCCCAATGTTTTTAAACGTCCCAGTTCCTGGGAACGACCCTGGGAACGATCCTGGCCCTGTAGTGTGTCTGCACTTACATAAGCAAGTTTAAATTCCTCACAGCGACTGTAAACAAATCGCCCTGCTCGCTTCTGAGGTGTGATTCATGCTGAAGGTCAGAGAACATAAACAAAGACTGTAACATTATCAGAGTGGGTGTTACCAAACAAGGTTTGATATGGGCCAACAGTGCATTTCTCTGAACGTTCTCATTAACTCTTGGTGTTCTCTGTACTAGGAAGGGCTCACCAGAATCGGACCTCAGTATAAGAATGAAGAGGAACCCCACATAGGTATCTCATCTTTATTTTTATATCTATAGTAGCCCATGTGTTTTTTTACCCATATTTCTTAATATTAATATGTATCCTTACTAGAATATTTTCCTGTATTACCAATAATCAGCAGCAAGTGGACCACGTTGTGTGAAAATCTGTTGTTCTGTGACTCAGTCCTGCCAGAAGGTTCAGTGTGTGAAATTGAGAATCAGAATGGGGTAGTGACCCTCAGGCCCCTCCCACACAGTGTCTGCATGGTCAACAACAGAGACGTCACTGAACCGTGCAGACTTGCACAAGGTAAATACGATCCGTAGGTGTTTCTCTGCATACCTCTGCATGCATACGTCATTCTGTACTTAAAGATGACAGAAATTACTGCTCTGTGAATTGGATTTGTAGCTGTACTCGATTTGCACGGTATTTATGTATGTAGGTGTGTTACGAGCGTTATGTATGTAGGTGTGTCATGACCATTATGTTCATGGCTGCTGTTCAAAGGCGCAGTGATAACATTGGGAGGACGCCACAAGTTCCGCTTCAACCACCCTGCAGAGGCAGCTGTTCTGAGAGAGAGGAGACGGGTACAATCCTGTGCTTTATCTTGTAACTCAGTGTCTATACTGGAAGACATTTCACTGAGAAATCTTTGACCTGCTGGGGTTAGAAGTGTTTGCTTCATGATTAGAAGTCTTGTAACTGCATGGTATTCCCTTAAAATATCAAAAGAACCCCACAAAACAAAGCACCTTTACCAAAATGGTGACAAAAAATTCACTTTTAACGTACGGCTTAATACTTAATTAACAGAAAAAAATTGCCATTTTGAAATAATGGAATTCTTTAATTAAACAAAGGATTAAAATGTCTTGCGTTATAATTTCACAATGATGACGTTGAAGGTGTGTTTTTTTCCAGACTGAGGGAGGTCTACTCTGTAGCTCATTGGCACTGAGTCCGCTCACCCTTTCTTTGAGGTAAACGCAGGTCCTCATGGGTCTTTTCTGTTCTGGAGCACATTTTATTTAATGTGTGACAGTATATTCAGTATTCTAATACTGGAACATGTTGAATATGTACCACGTGGTTGGAATTTGTGATTCTGCTGACTAGAAACATTGGACTGGTAATGAGATCTCTAGAGGACCATTAAATTGTTTTTAAAGAACGGACCTTACTTGGGTTACCTGGTTACTGAAAGACGCTGAATGTAGGCAAAGCCTTGTGTACTGAAGCAGAGAACCAGTCACTTTTTAACCAGTTCCATTCTCTGAATTTTTTTCTGAATCACTGAAAAAAAGGTAATAGTCAGACAGTTGTATATGTGTACGGTAGGGGGTGCCTGTAAATCTGATGTATAGTCTCGTGTTACATGCATTTGCTCCTGTGTGGCCAGGCCTGTGGGAGCAGGCGGTCAGGAGGCCGGTGACGGATCTTCTGCAAGGCAGCGGTTGGAGGAGCAGCAGCGTTACGTGGAGTGTCTGCGGGAGGAGATCCAGGCAGAGCAGAGGCAAGCGGAGAGAGACCTGGAGAGGGAGCAGGCCCAGCTGCGACAGCAGCGTACTGAGAGTGAGTACTTTGACTCCTTCAGCACTAAAGACTGTACATTTACCATAAGGTTAAATGTTCCAAATACACAGGCCGTACTGTATCTGCTTTTAAAATTTTAACTCACGGAAATGAAGTTGATGTTGCTTGCTTTTCAATAAGCCCTTTATGTTATGTCTTTTGTTATGTCAATGGTTATTATTTATTTTTAGAATTTGTTTTTATTTACTGCATAAATTATGATCTTGACTTCTGCTTCAAGCATGAGATTCTTTGATACTACATTCAGTTTGTATAAATGGCTAAACTTAATGGATTCTGAAAATATTTTATGCCACCTCATGTTTAATTAAACTGTTATTTATCACCTGTCATTTTAATACTGAGACTGTGTTTTCACCGTATCTTACAGTCCAGCAGTGGATCTTAGAGGAGAAGAAGCGTCTTTCTTCTATCAAGGAAAGGGGCACACTGGAATCAGGCGTGCAGACAGATCTAATTCTTCTGCCCACACTGGCAAGTGTTAATCGGGAGACCCTGGAAGAAGGTGACCCTGAAACAGTGAATCCATTGCTGATTGTAGTGAGTGTTAGGAAACGAGTGGTGCAGGAAGAGCTTCTGAAACACCACGCACTTCGAAGGACTGAGAATCGCATTCGCCGCAAAAGATTGCACTACCAACTAGAGAGGATCGCTCGCAAGCGCCATCTGCTGGAGGCAAAGCGAGAGCTGCAGAGGCTGGAGAATGCACTTGGGGTGGACGGATTGTCCTCCCCTGAGCTGGTATCTCCATCAAAGTGCAGGGGACGACCAAAGGTCCTGAGAAGGCATTCTTTCTCTGCAGATCTTCTGTCTCGACTCTACCCTCATCACACACCCATTTTCAGGTCGGTACTGCTGTCTTAGTTGGTCTATTTGAAGATGTCTATAAAAGTGAGATTATGTGAAGTACATTCTGCAGATTGAAAATCCTCAAATCGTTTGTTTTCTTTCAACAGCCAGTTTCTTATGAGGAATAGATCATCTGAGACCCCAGCATCTCTCTATAGGTATCCTGGGAAGTGGGGATCTGATGAATATCTTCCAGATCAAATTCCTAGAAGCCGCTCCAACACTATGCCCTCAAGATGTTGTCAAAGGACCTCTAGTAGTTCGTCTGAGAACCTCAAAACATTCCCAAAGGAAGATGGAACATCTGGTGGAATGACTATGGGGAAAGCTTTTTCATCGAATCCTGAATCATTGGTCTGTAATCACACAGTGGATTATAACATATCTTCACAAACGACACTGGATAATAGAGAATCTAAAAAGGTACTACCAATAATAAAGCAATCATCAACACAAAAGCACTCATCTAAGGGTGCCAAGAGTTTACCCTGTGGCAAAAGTAAGGGCTTGGAGACAATCCGCAAAGCACTTTCACGATCAGTTGGCTCAGGCATAAAGACAGCTTTATCAAAGGTCTTCCGCAAGCCTCCTTTAGGTTTAAGAGGTGGCAGACGTGCTAAATCGGCAAACAGAGCAGCAGCTCAGTGTCCTAAGGAAGGAAATAAAGAGGAAGCAGGGGGTGATGTGAAGACAACGCAGCAGAAGTGTGGTATTAAAACAACGGTGTCTTGCGAGGGTTTGGCTCAGTTTACCTCATTGAAGGACAAGAAACAGAAACGCTGGCACAGCACTGAGGCCCTAACAAATAATACTAGAAAATGGGTGAAAAAGCAACAAGAGATGACTGAATGGGTAGAGAGCGACGATGATGATTCTTCAGACTGTGACAGCCTTTTCTCAGTGGACTCTCTCTCTTCAGCCTATGCCACAGCTTTGACCGAGAGGCTGAAGCAGGAGAACAGTGAGCCCAGTGAAGCAGAGAGTGAGGACAGTCAGATGTCTAAGGACTCTCTCGTCGTGAAGCATAAAGGGAAGGACATCACTGCCGCACCAGTGCTGAAGGGATGTCGGTCTTCATATCGAAGTTTCCAGTCCTCATTCAACCTGCAGTCAAGCACAGGAAGAGAACAGTTTGACAGCTCCAAAGAAATGCCAACAGAGGCTTTTTGGAGCTTTCAGGGGAGTCCTAAGCTAGTGGCAAAATCTGCGCCCAGAGCACCCAGTGATGCCAGTGTTAGAGAGGCAGAGAATTTACTTGCGCTTACTGATGCGTGGTCCTCCACTGATGCAGCAGATAGTCCCCGTAGCCTCAGAGCCTCAGAGGGCTTAATGAAAAAGGCACTACACACACCGGCAGAGGGCAGCAGCAACCAAAGCTCAGCTAGTCTCGATCTGTCTAGTACCTTGAAAGAGTCGGAAGACCAGAAATCACCTTCCTCCTCTGCAACACTTGAACAACATCAGTCTCTTGAAAGGGAAACAAGCTCAGAATATTTTTGGAAAGAACCTGACTCTACCTCCTGTTCTAGACCTGAAAGCACCATATTGAATGTGAGTGATGACCTGTCGAGTTATTCTAAGACGCAATGCATTACAGAAGAGGCTGGCATCACTCGGAATGCAGTGAACGATCTGTGGGCAGGTCCCTCTTCTGGCACGGACACATGTCAGTATGACACATTATGCACTAATAAAACAATTCTACCAGAAACAGAGTCTCTGACAGCCTGTGATAAGTTGCTAACAGTCACCACTGTTAGTGATGTTATACCAGAAGAGATTTCTTCAGGATGCTGCCCACGTGGATCTCTTGATAAGTATTTGCAGAGCAGTACTGCGAATCAAACTCCCCTAGATGAGGAGCACGTAATTCCCTCATATGATGAGAATGTCTTAATGAAAAAATCTTCAAAACAAGAGGAGCACTTGACACAGTCATTGCAAGAAATTAGATGTACACAAGGTTTTGATGGTTTTCAGTTTGACAGTGATGC
The DNA here is from genome assembly GCA_025802075.1 of Tenebrosternarchus preto. Lineage (NCBI taxonomy): Eukaryota > Metazoa > Chordata > Actinopteri > Gymnotiformes > Apteronotidae > Tenebrosternarchus > Tenebrosternarchus preto. The sequence goes on along the minus strand of JAOYMR010000010.1, from coordinate 2,861,875 downwards.
CTCCAGGAATATTAATAGTGTTGCTAAAAATGATGGACACCACTCATCTGGAGAAAGTCTCTGTTCAAATAATGCTGTCCACTCGGAGAATATTTTGGCATATAATGAAAATGAGTGTTCCAATGAGGAACATCAATGTGTAGTAATGCATTGTTTAAAGGTACAAAGTGAATTTTCACAGAAGTCTCAATGCAGGACAGAGCATCTTGTTAACCACGTAGGAAAAGCAGTGGGTGATGGAAAAACTTTGGTGCAGCATCAAGGAGTGAACGATTTTTCTCCCACAGAAAACTATACAGAGAATTATGATGCAAGAGATACCAAAGGCAGCGCTTTTGAAATTAACAAAAAGGGAAAAAATTGCAATGAAGAAGCAAACACTTTACAACAGTGTTATATCGAACCGAAGCATCAATCTTACGATGCATCCTATAAGCTCTCAAAAAAGAGTAGCAACACTGCTCATGATCTCTTAACAGGCAATATACACATTGCAAATAGCTGTATAAGATCTCTGTGTGATTCTGCTGTTATAGAAAATAAAGCACCAATGAAGTTTGGTGACAGTTCTACTACCAGCAAAGATTCAGCAGGCAAACTGTCACCAATTAAAAATGACACATCAATCAAGTCATCCAGTGATCACAAAAGGGGGAACTTGGAACAAAATTTGAAAATGCCATCAATGGATAAGAACACTGTGTACCATAACAGCAACAGTCCTGCTGATAGCTGTATGTCTAACAACATAAGTGCACTTACATTTATCAAACAGAAGATATCAGCCCATGATCTAACGATTGATAATGAAAAGAGTATGGAGGAAGTGAAATATGTTACAGCTTATGTTGATGTTTTGGAAAAAGAAGTGTTGGATAATAGAACGTTTCAGAAGTTGGGCCATTCAGTAAATGAGAAGATATCTGAAGTTGTGAAAGAACATCTGAATATGTCTCTGAAAGTGGATGCTGATGAAGACACTAGTAGAGAACTAAAACCAAACAACCGGATGTCTTCAACAACCAGCATGGATAGTATTAAGAAAATTCAGAGCATACATGAAATCACATCTGAAAGTCCACAAATGTTTCTATGTGAGACTGAATCAGAACCTTCTGCTGAAGTGAAACAGGTTGGCTGTTGTCTTCAAATGGAATATAATCACACAGAGAAAGAAAGTGTTTTACACAACACTGAAAATGGATTCAACAGCTTATATCGGTCCATGGAGAACTGTAATGTAGAAATGGGGGACAGGGACAATCATAATTTATGTAAATCTGTGCCATATGCATTCAATGCACAAGGCTTGATAAAAACTAAGTCACCCGAAGCAAGCATTGTCTTAACTGCTGAACCAACTGATAATCATCCTGATTATTTAAATGCTGACCAACAGAATAGTTTGATCAACCAAGAAATTAAGCAAAGAAGCAAACCCATGCAGCTGACCTTCACATCTACTTGTACAGAAGGCTCTGAAGTACTTCAGTGTCCTGACTATGTCATTTCTAAACGCTCAAATGGTGAGGAAAATGTTCTAATGAAATCAGAGATTACACCGACCAACGATGTATGCCATAATCTCACTCCTGTAAGCACATCTGTAAGGACAGAGTCCGGATTTGGTTTCAGAGTATACACACAAGAGAAGGCTCCTGCAGGAAACAGCTCAACAGAGATGTCAAGTTCATCAAAAGAAAATGATGTTCAGGCTTCAGGTCAATACTCTGAAATCATGGAGAACCCACTGACTTCAGAAATGCAGAAAAAAGCAGCCCTGAGTAAATCTGTGACAGCAAATAATGTAGATATGACTGCTGAATTGCAGCAGGTCTTGGACATCAGTCCTGCTGGACATCTTAACACTGAACCAAAGATTCAGCTTATAAAAAGTATTGAGAGCTCATCTAACTCAAATCTATGCCACAAAGCAGCTAAAGATTATCTTCAGAAAGCTGGTTCTACACAATTTAACAAACAAGCCCATCAAGAATGTACTCAAGAAAACCTTGGAAAATACCACATTCCTATCACCCAAGATCACATTAGTAGTGAGCAGAATACCTCTAGCATCATGACTAATAGCAAAAACAAAAATCACATTTATCATGGTGAATTAAACAAAGAAATCACTGTTTCTCGATCAGGCCAGGCTCTGCTGAAGTCATGTATATTCCATCCACAAAGAGGCAGTCAACCACAGGTCATCCAAAGGGTCATTATGAACAGAAAAACTTACAATGGCCCTCCAGCAGAAGATCAGACAGAATGTGAAGAGGACAGTAAGCATCACAGAATCGAAAGATGGCAACAATCTATGAATATTCAAGATGAAGAGAAGCTGGAGCTTGCTAGCCAAGTTTGTAATTTGTCCACTCTCATTGACTCTGCATATTCAGTAAAAAGAGCAGACCAGACAGACACAGGAGAGGTTAATGAACCTGATGCCAAATTAGCAGCTACTTCTGATCAAAATATATCATTAAATATAAACCCAAAGAAATATCCTAAAGTCAAAACTGAATCCAGTCAAGAAGCTACCATTGGAGAAGATGGTGCAAGGTTCACTTCCTGTAGTGGTAATGATGGTCGTCCAAGAATAAAGTCAAAAAGATACAGAAGAGCCCATTTCACTGCCCCTCCAAGTTCATCCACGGACTCAACACCTGATTCATCCATAGATGAGACTGCCAAAACCCAAATCCATCAATGTAGCATGGCTGTTCGTGTCAAACCTGGCATACCTGCTGTTGGCAAACAGAATGCAATTGCTCAAAATGGATCAGAAAAAATCTCACCTGATAAATTATGTACATCTACTGCAGTTAGTCAAGTAGAGTCAAAATTGAGAGAAACCCATCCTCTGGAGACTGACATTGCAAACGCTACAGCAGGAGTCACCATAGGTAACACCACTGGTATAACAGAGAAGAGAGATGGACAGAACCAAAGTCATCTCGCTACAAGGATATTTAAAACTGGGTTGTCGAACAGTGATGAAGCAGATCATTTAACCAATTGTTCGAAAGATGTCTCACATGACGACAAGCATAAAGAAGCACCATCATTCGGTAATGATCTCATGCAAAATAGAGAACCTATGATCCATTTTGTTTCGAGTGACATCAACCCGTTTATTCATGCAACAAAAGCTGATGAGTTCCTTAGCACTATGCACAAAAATCAGGCATTTGGAAGTGCTGTTAATATATTCAGCCTGCTTTCTCCACTAGAAAGCTCAGACAAGCATATAACTAGATGCTGCAGTGTGGACAATGGATTGAATGTCCAGAATTCACCTTTTAATTCTCATTTGAGCAGTTATGCAATCCACAAGGGGCTTTCTAGCACATTAAGTAGTGTTGAAAGTTCTAAAGAACATAGTTGCACAGAATCCCAGCTGAAGGCACTTTGTCATACACCCTTTATCTTTAATGAAAAGACCATAGCAGCTTCAAGCAGCGAATCTTACAATGATACCTCAGAGTTGGGTCACAGTTCAGGCCAAGTTGATGAAATAGTGCTGGTCTACTCTTCTGAGCATGACACTCAAGAAAGTGGTCACAAAGATTCAAGTAAATGTGATCATGGCACACAAACATTAATGCTTGATGAGGATCTGAAGAAAAAAATCAGACACAAGAGAAGCTACACCCAGGTACCTGTGTCCAGACAGACACATGGAACATCAACCACATGGGCAAGTCTACAGAATATGTCTGAACATCTCTCAGAGTTAATTCTTAACACATCTGACCTTCTGGGAAACATTCAATGTATGAGATCAGGGGAAAGATTTCTGAGGTATGAGCATCCAGCAAAAAAAAGCAGTAGCATTTCAAAGGTTTACTCTGACAAGTATTGCAAGAGAGATGGCTCCACCCAGACTGTTGCAGATATCGGCATCCAAACTGAAGATCCACCACTACTGATGAAGCAGAGCAGAGTTATCAGCCAAAGACCAGCTGTAGAGAACCCCAAAGCTCATGAGGTCAATGTGATTGTCAAAGTGATTGGTACAGATTCTTGTGGAGTATCAAAGCAGGAAGGAATCACCAAGTCCTATAAAGATGGGTGTGAAAATAGACAATCCTTTGAGACGATTAAAAGTATGCCTGATTTGCGCCCTGAAGGCTTATCTCCCTCTGTGCAGCTGGGTGGAAAGCTGGAGGTTTCATCTCCAAAGGTTTTTTCCCTAGAGACGGTTGTACCCAATCAGAACTACTCCAACCCAAAAACCTTAACTACTAGCACTGTAGCTCATATTGTTAGTAACCCCTTTGCCAAATATTCTGGAATTTGTGCTCACAGAAAATTCAGTTCAGAGATATTAGCAAGAGATGGCAGATTAAATCAGACAGAAGTGAAGCCAAAGAATTGCACTGATAAACAAATATTGGTTATGGACCGTGCTTCTTCACCGATCCTTACTGTGGAGGTGCCCAGTTGCTTTCAGAAAGGGAAGACTGCTCAGTGCTTGGCCAACCAGAAGAAAAATAAAAGGCACATTCATTCTGAGACACAACTGTCAACGGCACTCAAAGACTTACTTGAAAGCAAACAAATGTCCACCACTGAAAATAAAGCACCTCACAAGTCGGGTCATTTTTACATACATCAGAAAGAAAAGGTTTGTGACAATGGACAAGTATTTTCTGTGTCTCTTGAAAATTTGACTGACATCAGTTGTAGAAATGCAGACGGGTCAGCGGCATACTCCACAGAAAGTATGAACTCCTCTGGTACCTACACACAAAACAAAAGAAAAAAACTCTTTCATAGAGTCCAAAATGGAGGAGTGGCTCAACCTGTTTTGTGTATTTCTCAGACTGACAGTAATTCTTCCTCAGTCAAATATGGGCAGCCTGAAAACTGTAGCCAGAAGCAAATGAAATCTTCAACACCCATCAGTCGAAGCTACAGAAACAGCATGCCAGAATATAACCACAGATTCTCTGATGGTAGGGGGAAGTGCTGGAACAATGTGAGCAAAAGAATTTTCCAGCACCAAGAGGAAGATGTGCTATCACTGTCTCCAAGTGAGTGCAATACAGATGTTTTGGTCAGTATCAACCCACTCACCAGTCCCATCACAGAAGACCAACAGCTTCCTGAAGACTTGCCAATGCACAACAAGTTTACTAACTGGTCAGGCATCAACCAGCAACCACCAGCAGGACTCACCAATAAAAACAACTTCACTATGAAGAAAAACTCAGGTGTTAATGCTAAGAGTCTTGACACAAGTCTAGCAGAGTCAGAGAGAATTGGATATAGGCAGAAGCCAGAGTTCTTTAAAGCAACAAATGAGAGAGCGAGAGAAATTGAGAGACTGCAGAAGGAGCGGGAGCAGGTACTGGCCTCCATGCACCTGGACCTGACTTCTGCCCGGCTGAGTGTGGAACTCAAAGAGGCAAAGTTGCACTATGGCCTGGGGGAGACAGACACGATGCTAAAGCTGCTAACATCCTGCCCCAGGGAGGAGCCTGCCATCTCCACCAAACAGCAGCTCTATGAAAGGTGTGACTTATGATAAAACATTTAAAAAAATTGTGAAAAAATGTTTTTATTTATTAATTTTTTTGTCTAACATCACTAGTTTACACTAAAGTTAAATGTGAAGTTAAATTGCCGTGTAGCCAATGGAGAACCTGATCTGATATTACATCCTCAGACACAGAAGGAGCATTGACAGCTTGAGGAAGGAGAGAGAAGCTCGACTTCAGACGTGCCGCCGGGCTCGAAGCCTCAGCCCCAGCAAGCACCCAAACTCACCCACTCAGGAGGTGGAGCAGGCTCAAAGGCCTTCACACCTGCCAAGCCGACGGAGGGAGTACCTGCAGCAACTCCGCCAGGAAGTAGTGGAAACCAGCAGGTGAATGTCTCCAGCCCTGTCTCTCTCTGTCTGCCTTGTTTTTAAAATTAAATTATAATTTAATCTCTGGAGTTCATGTATGATTTGAAGTATACTTCAGTGTTACAGTTTTGTGTTACACTTTCATTACTACTGGATTTGGAAGAAATTGAATTTGTTACTAACCACAAATGAACCTTCCTAGAGTGCCTGATCCACAGAGAAGAGGAGGTCAGTATCCTCCAGATATTGAGTTCCTGCTGCGTGATTACAGTCGCGCCCGAGAGGAGGCCAGGACAGAGATTGCCCGTGCGCGAGAGCGACTCCGCGAGCGCACGGAGCAGGAAAAAAGGAGATTACAGCAGCAGGCTCTTGCGCAGACTGTGAAGGTGAGTGTTAAAAATGTATAAAGTAAATACTTTAGTGGTAGTATATATGATTACATTACCGTTCTGCTGGGCTTCATTTTTTATTTACCCATGTCACTTATGTAGGATGACCTGAGGCTTCGCACCCGTGTCAGCAACAGCACCTTGTGCACGGGTTCCAACCTGAGTCTCTCCTCCGGACCTACATCTGGCTACAACAGCAGCAATGCAGCTTTACTGAAAGACAGTGCCTCACCATCACTACAGGTAAGCCCCTCTATCAAGTAAGTTCAGCGTTATCAGAAGATACATGGGAACAGCGTTTAAACTATGCTGTTTGTATTCTTGCATTGCCTAGATCCCTGACATCTCAGATGCAGGGTTAGGAGTCAGCAGTCGACCTGCTGTCATTCTTATTCAAAGTTCCAAGGCTCCGCGGGCATGGCTGTTAGCGCAAGGTGAGTGCCAGTGCTTTATGGAAACGGTTGCGCTAGTGGTTCAGTTTGAATTTGAGCCATACTGGTGCTCTCCTTAGATGTTCGCCTGGAGACATCTCCCTCTGGACTCGAGCTTCAGTCCTCCTCGTCTTCGTCGACTCCACCTGCACGGCAGCGCACCTTCACTTGCGGCTGGCCCTCGACTATTTCCACGTCATACCGAGACATTGCTGACTGCACTCTTGCCAGAGCCCTGTCAGAGGTGGGGCTCTTTATTTATTTATTTATTTAATAAATGTCTGCCTTTAGAAATTAATCAAGTGACATGAGAGGTGCAGTCCAGTGCTTAATTGCTGTTTAATTGCTGTGGCTCAGATTCATTTGGCCTCTGGTGGAGACCTGAGGAATCTTCTGGATGGAAAGGCTGCAGCTGGCTGGAGGTCAGCACACACAGTGCAGCACTCATTCTAAGCCTGCAGAACCATGCAGCATGTTTGAGATGACCTTTGAGCCTACCTTAACCCCAGCTTGGTCTCTCCCTTTGCACAGGCATCAGGGAGTGGAGCGAGGGGTTCAGATCTTCCACAGGCCCACCTCCAGGCCCTCTACTCACGGGTTTCTGGGAGCCAAGCAGCTGGACAGACCTCTGGCTAGTGTGTGGAATTTGATCCGAGACCAGTCTAAGACCCACCTCTACCATGAGTCTCTCAGGTCTGCCTGGACACGCCCACTGGATGACAACATGCAGCTAGGTGACAAAATGCTATTAATGCCATTTAATGCTAATTAATATTGTGTTATTGTACCATGGCAAAGAGAAAGCAAAAGTTGAAAGAATTCAAATTAAATTGAGATTGATTTGATCTTCATGTAGCTCATGAGTCTTTTGCTTTCACCAGTCTACCTGTTGACTGATCCAGCCAGCTGTCATCTTAAACAGCCACGGGATTTTTGTTGCCTGAGCACTGAGTCCAAACAGGTGGGTTCAGATACTCTGCTATTTGTTGAACAGTTTCAGTAAGACTGAGAGGATTATACAGAGTGGTTCTTAGACACAGTGGTTCTTGTGGTGCACTTGATTTTTTAACAGCTGCATAAACTTCTGCATAGTAGTTATATTAGATCAAGATTTAATGAAAGGAGTATTCTCTCATATGCAGTTCTACTCTTTCATCTTTCTCTCTCTCTCTCTCTCTCTTTCTCTCGTTCTGTTTCTTCGTTTCTGGGTCTTGCTTGGCCACTACCTTTCAGGATGATATGTGGGTATTGGCCATGCAATCTGTGTTTGAGGAATCTCTACCTCGCCCCAGTGTGGACACCATACGTGCAGAGATGCTTCCTAGTGCATGGGTCCTTCAACCCAGCCAGTGGCAGGATCGAGTCGTGGTCAGAGTTATATATCTACTACAGGTATGGAAATGATCATTACAGATACACAACTTCATTCACTTTTGTATCTAAAATCTGTGATGAATTTATTGATATTTTCCTTAAGATATAGATGAAAATATCAGGATGTGGCGTTTTTTTGCATGTCACTTTCATGTATTCACTTTGTGAGTTTGCAAAGGTTTGATTAAAAAATAGTTTTCATTGACTAAAATTAAAGTAAAACTTAAAATTGACTAAAACTTAAACTCTAGCAGTTGTTTACTACAATTGCTGTTGTTTTTATCATACAAATTAATTCACATTAATGCAAATTTTATTAATAATAATTCAAATGACTAAAATAGCCAAAATGTGACTAAACCTGCTTTGCAAAAGACTACGACTAAAACTGTGCCAGTTTAATATTGCATTACTACAAGAAGCCTGTATCTCCCCCTACAGGTGGATTTGGGAACTCCATCCCTGCCTAAAAGATTGGTGAATGTAGTCGCTCGGAGGCAAGCAGCCATAATCGCGGACCTTGAATCCTTTTTGTCCTTGTGATGAATCAGGTTCCATGTAGCAACAAGCACTTATTCTAAAGCTCTTAAAGTCTTCACACCTCATTGCTTTTTCTCTGGTTCTTTACCACAGAGCACTGATATGTTCATGTATAGAAAAATGTGATGTGAAATTATTTTTAATATTTTACTTGTTTGTCTTTTTTACATTTTATTTACTCTTTATGGTGCTTCCATGTGCCAAAGTGCTGACATTTGGTCTAAAAGTTTTTGTTGTTGTTGGTATTTTTTAATGGTTGTCCAAACACCCATGCAATTCTTATAGGTAACTTATGAAATATACTTGATATAATTTGCTCTGCATTATAATTAGACGTCTTTAGATTAAATAAATCCAGTATTTTTTAGTTCATTTTATTGAGGATAGGGTATTTAAAGGATAGGGTATTTCCTATCTATTATCTTGTTCTTAGCTATTGTCTGTTTTGAATCAGTTATTTTCCATCAAGTATAATCAAGTGCACCATAATTCTATTGATAGCTTTAGTGTGTATCATTCCTCTGCAAAATCTCACTGCACATATGCACCCAGGCCTTTAGAAACATGCCAAATACCTTTCTGGAAAGTAGGAACCTTTTTCCCCATAGAACATCCATGCATATACTTTGGGTTTCTCAAAAAGGAGATTTAATTAGTGCTTTTGGAGGGTTTAAATAGCTCCTCCACTGTACCGTATTAAACTCCTGTCAGTCCATACTATAATTGTTCGGTTACACGTTATTATAAAAGATGGGAAAAATGTTGTAGGATGATATAAGATATAGCTTGAAAGATAGCCAACATATCCTTTAAAGCTAAGATATTTGAACCTGAATTTGACAGACACTGCAAAGAAGCCATCAGACTGAACAAGTCAATGTGGAATATGCAGTACAGTACTTCTGCATCACACCAGGAGTGTGTATCTCCAGTGTAGTTTTCAAAAAGGCTTAACACAACTTCCTCCTTGTGCTAGAGCTACACTGCAAGTTATATTATGCAATTCTTACAGCTGTTTTATGCTACCTTTACTGGCTATTGCCCAATGACATTTACAGTATTTTATTTTTTTCACATTTTTTTATCTTTGAAATAATATGCAATGTGCTTAAAAGCTTGTTTTCCTAAAAAAATTGTAACATGAACAAAACTTTGACCACACTCATGCTTATAGTCAGCAATTGTTTACTAATCTACTGTAGTTTCAGTCTAAATAACACTAACTATACATTCAAGGTAATAGCCTTTAACCCAAAGGTGTCCCAAAAGGACTGTTGGTGCATTTTAGTAATATTACAAAGTGTAAATACCAGTGGATGTGAAGCATCACTGAAGTGGAATCTGCCCTTCTCAGGAAAGTTTATTTCAGACAAGTCAGTTTACTTATGTCAAGGAGAAAAAAACCAGTTACAGATCACTTGTGAAATAATAACATCTGTCTGTTTTACATAAGGTAGATGGCAGAACTCAGGTTACCTGAAACAGTGACATTACTTCCCCTTCTGTTCATGTTGACCTCTACAAGGGTTTCTGTCTGTAATGTGATTTCACTCTAATCTGTCTAATTCTACACACGCCCGCCCTTTATTAGAAAAAGGGGAAATGGATTACTTTTGCGTTTGAAACATGCTCGTTTTAGCTGTTATCACTATCAAAAGTATAGTTTGTCCAGGCACCACTGTGAGCTGGATCATAGATACAGTACTAGTACACACTACAATTATGTACATGGTTTTATGGTCAAAGCCATGAATTAATTGACCACTAAGGAATTGGATCAGGCTTTTGAGAAGCACTGCAGAATTAGACCACAAAAGCTTCTGCTTGGAACTCGTGGTCAAGGACCTGAAGGAAACCGAACCAGGCTAATAATGAAGGAAATTCCTGTTCTCTTTATATTATTGTGTGTCTATATGATACCTTGATGCAACAAATATTAGCTATGATATCTAATCTCTGTTATTTAAATGTAAAATAATTTATAACATGATCTCTCTTGTGATTGGTTTAACTGCATTTTTATACTTTGGTGAAAGGAAAAAGCTACCATTGACATTTAATTTATAAGCAAAGGCATTATTTTCATAAATATATTTGACATTTCCATGACTTGTTTATTGTCTGTTTTCATTGTGAATTCATCCATACCTGAGAAGTAGGTGTGGCGTACATGCTGTTTCTAAATTACGTGTCTACTTGTAACAAGACTACTTTTGGCTACCTGTTGGGGGCGCATTACTGCGCTCTGAAGTTGGTCCGTCGATAAGTAGGTTTTTATATTATGTAGACTTGTTTATACAGTGTTATTTAACACTTTAACATGATACTCGTCTTTTTCTTCTTCATGTTGCCATCACTTGATGAGACATAACAGGTTAATGTAAACAAACGCCTCAAACATTACAAGGAGTTTGAACTACCTGAAATGTTTTTTTATTCGTGTAAAAGATTTGTATTTCATAAACTGAACAGCGTTCTGTTCTCTCGTACTGTTGCGTTGGAGCGAAAACTTGTTCAGAGGTGACATTTTTGTGGAGATAGGCGGGTAGTGTTAATGCGTAATGGCCCTGTGGGTGGGGGTACGTACATAAATGTATCTCCCATTTAAAGTCACTGACTTGACAGGAATGTGCGTCCTCTGCGCAGCGAGGCAGCCCTCCACTTTATTTTTAACACATTGGGTGGGTCGTACGCAGGCTGACGAGAATGACCGTTATGTGCGGCGACCCTCCATATTGCAATTCCTGTCCCAGACCCCTTCACCAGGATCTCTCCTACCGTGTGCCACAGCCGTGACCCGGACCCCATTGCCTCTCATGGGATCATAATAACGGATTAAAAACATCTATCGAAGAAGAGTACGAATTATTTTATAGTTTACTTAAAAATATCGGTAAGTTTTTCTGACTTCTGAATTGCAGGTAATCTAATTTTCTAAAGGCAACAAGGAGTAAGATTGATGTTATTTATGAAATGATGCATTGTATGTGCATTTATTAGAGATAGTTAAGTATTGCGCCATTCTGTTTTGCAGACGAATAATTCTTTTTTAAGTAAATAACTTTTTACTTAATCTGTTTCCGCACACATGACAAAGATCCCTCGGCATTCTCTACCTGCACCTACAAGGTGTAACAACCTGTTGAGTTTTACACTGATGGCGTGTATTGTGCTGTTAGAAAGCTTGTTTCTAGTGTGTAAGAAAATGGTGCGTTGGCTGATAAGGTGGGCAGAAATCAGATGTTGTTTTTGAACATCACTGTTCAAAACTTCAGTATCTATGTCAAGGGCAAATCCTGTTGACCAATACAATTCCTGCATTCCTAACTCATATTAAACACTTTTTAATCTTTTAATGTCCAGTTTAATGCATATTGGCTACAAGGTATGAACTTCTCTTCCTAGTATTTGGATAACAACCCCCCCCCCCCTATTATTCTATCATTCACTCCCTCTCTTTCTCTCACTGTCTCTTTCTACATTAAAAAAAAACAATGTGGCTTCATATCAGTTAAAGTAAACCATCTGTATGCTGTCACTTGAAATAACAATACTTGAAATTAGGTGAGTGTCTTAGTCCTCACCTTATAAGGGAAACAGCCCATGCTCTGCACTCAGAGGTGTACAGCCTAAATCCATTCAGAATTACAGTAAATATACTCCAGGAATAGTTATCCATTGATCTGCCTTCCATTTCTGGTCTACTGGCTTGCAGCCTCTGTTGGAATGGTGTGTTTGCACTGTTTAATCCCCCTTCATGACAAGTAACAGTTGCCAGGCCTGGATTCAGTTCCACAATAATATGGGTTTTTAAATAACAAAACCACACCCGCTAAAATATACAATATATACAGTAGGCTATTTAACCACTGGGAGTATTACGATTTCATGTGATACGTTTTCAGTAGTTTTAGTTTTTGCCTTTATATTCCACTTTTTGGCATGAATGTTCTGTTTACTATCTTATTGGCAATAACAGTTTGGTAATTCTTCGGAAAAAAAAGAGGCTCTCGGTGGCAAAGTGGCCTTTGACTTCTTGTTATGGCGAACATGATGTTTAAATGATGTACCTCCAACATATTGTACAACTGCAGCTCTCACACATTTATCATATATATACACACGTAACACTTTCATCCTATGTATTAAAATATGTAATGAATAATGACAGTTTGGAGGATGAACAGCTGTATGTTCGAGCGCGCCTTTCTACGTTCTCCTTCAGCAGTCGTACGCTGTACGTTTTCGATGGGCTCCTCCCAGCTGGGGTGGAAGGAGGTGGATCACGTGCTGTCTGAGTGTGAACGTATGTAAGGGAGCAGAGAGCGGGCTGAAGGGAGCAGAACAAGGCTCTGTCAGCTGTGATAAGAGACGTCCCGCTGAGGGAGGGAGCCTAATTCTCTGATAATGTCCCACTTGCAAGCTCCTGATACAGAGGGGCAGAGGGAGGGCATACCTGCAGCCATGTCTCCACTAGGCCCTTTTCAGTGCGCATGCAGTGCACGCACATCATGTTTCTTTGCTCCTTGTCTACATGTATACTGGTCAGTAGTTGAGTGTGCTGTGGATGAGGGAATCCTTTTCAATTCAGTTCCTTTTCAGTTCGAGTTAGAGGTGTAGCGATTGTTACATTGCTGCTGCAATTACATTGTTATTAGGAAATTTAAACTTTGATGATCACACAATCATCAAATATCAACTCAAACAAATATTTGTTGCTAGGTAGCTAGAAATTGTTAAAGCTTTGGTTCACTACTTAAGAGGGCAATAGATGAACTTGTTGTTTGGAATCAAAACCATCAAGTCAAGTGGTGGTTCTTCCACAAATACTGTGGCTCAGGGAAAAACAAAGTGGAAGGGAAGAGTTGGAAGGATCAGTGTAGCTCAAACATACTTATTTCCCAGTCAAGTACTGTGTAGCTGAAATGTTTATGCCTTGTATGAATCACAGCTCACAAGGTTGGAGCCTGAACTGGACTGCAACACCAAACAAGCAGACATGTATAAATGCGCTCGAACAGCACGCCGTGTGTGATGATGACGTTCATGGAGTTTCGTGTTATTTCCCTCTGAGGGGTTGCCCATCCCCTATGTGGGGTGATAAGACCAGACGAGCGTGGCGTGCCTCATGCAGATAGAGCTATCTGAGGCACTAACCTTCACCCACCATTCCGCACACGTACGCACACACGCACGTGCACATCGTGAGCCAGTCAGGGCGCACAGCGTGCGGGAAATGGTGGCCTGTGCAAACGTGAGCAGTAAGTTCCTAAGCTGGCATTGCTGCAGGTCAGTGTAGCTTTCTGCTAGGTTTTTTTGTTTATTTGTGTTTCTATTACTTTGTGAACCCACATACCTTTTACTGCATTTTTGCGGTTTCAAACACAATGTACACATCAGCTTTAAAGGATTTTAAATCAGAAGCTGCTACTTCAGAGATTCGTGTATTCAGTAACAGCAGATGAGGACTGTTTATGTATTATGATTGTGGACTATAATCTTCAGAAAAAAGGCACCTGTGATATTTGATAGTGTTTTTAATATTTAATATAAACAGCAGGATTGGAAAACGTTTCTGTGCTGTTTTTATTCAAATGTTTTTATTTAAATGTGACGTGTCTCAGAGTTGAGCTTTAGTTCAATACAATACCCATCACACAATGTTGTCATGTCACCTAGATACCTATTTCTGTTTCTACAAAAAAGCAGTAAAGGAATCTCTGTCCTGTTTCTCTTTTCAGACCACCCGCCCGCCCACCCCGCTTCACCTCTCCTGGCCTCCACCTCTCCTGGCCTCCACCGTTCCTGGCCTCCAGGTCTCCTGGCTTTGCTGTCCCCGTTTCTGCCTTTCACAGTCATGACCTCCACTACTGACTTTGACAACGCTGAGATCACACAGCAGTACAGCCGCATCAACACGCGCTTTGAACTAGCCGAAGAGGAACTCGACAACGACAACAGCACGGCGCGCCTCTTCGAGCGCTCGCGCATCAAAGCTCTCGCTGGTGAGTTCCGCTCGGTTGACCTTTCGCACGAATGGCCTTGGTACTCTTTGCAGTTTTCGGTCCGAAGTGCGGTGAAATGCGTTCGACAGGTTGCGTTTGGGACTGATCTTCTTACTCCAGTTCTTGAGGTGAATACCAAAACGTACCCAAGCTCACGTACCCAGGCAACTGTGCCCCCTCAGCTGGCTCCTTCTCTACCGCATACCCAGCGTGCCTCTGTATGACGGATCTGGACAGCTGACTTGTCTGTCTGTGCCCCAGGCTCAGCACTGTGGGAAAGGAGAGCCTGTCACTGCTGCCACACCTAGGGGCCGACTGTTCTTATACTGGTCCCTTAAAATAGCTAAACCAGCTGGGGGCCCCAGCACAGACACAGAGGTGTTCTGTACACCCACCTATACTCACCTCAAACAGTAGAGTACTTGGGGTGTATTGGATTGCTGGGTCAGCAATCCACACATTATATGCACAAAGCATTTCAGAGTGATAATGTAGATCATCGAAATTGCATGGATCAGTAACAAGGCCAAGACTTTAGGAAGGTCAGGTTAAACAGCTTGGCTACTGTGTGTGCTCTCGTTTCTTCTGCATTCTGTTTATGACCAGAACATGTTGCTAAGAGATGTGGAATGATGTGCTCCACGTGTGCAGTGGGCTTTCTGTAATGCAATTAAGAGTTTCCTGTCTAAGAAGACAAAGAGTGAGTGAGGGAAACTGCAAATGATGTGAGAGATCCTTTTAGATCCTCTTAGAAAACCATTTTTGTGTGGGATAAGAAAATGTGTTTCACATTATGTACTGATGTTTCAGGTACAGTTTTAGGTAGAATTAGGTACATATACGCATATATAAGAATTTGTTTACTTTACTTTCATCACATGTGGTAACAGATATATTTCCAAAACACTCTGTAAAGCGCCCGTGTCTTGTGATGCCCACATTAGTCAACCAGCTTCAAAGCATATAGCTCTACACTTCCTGTTTGATGAAATCATAGCTGTGTGCGGCAAGAAGAAGTGAGCAGGGAGATATCATATACACGAGTTGGGCGGTGGTTTTCCACTCCGTTCCTTGCTGTGCCTGCGAGAGTTGAAGCAGCGTCACTCCGGAGGGGGAGGGAGAGAGAGGGAGAGAGGTTAAGGGAGAGTGGGAGAGAGGGAGAAGAGGACTCTGAGAGAGGAGGAAAGCAGCTCACTCCCAGGCTGTCCGAGTTCGTTGTGGCGGCGTGCCCGGCGCTGGCAGGTCGAGGATGAGCAGCCCGTGTCTATACCGTGCGGTGCCCGTGGGTCAGAGCAGGCTGCGGGAGGTCAAGTGCGGCACGAAGAACAGCAGGGAGGCCGGCGTCATCCGAACCAGCACGGCCCCACGGGAGCTCGCGGCTCGGGCATACTCCACCGCCAAGGAGGTCCCCGTGCGGGTCAGCGCCCCTGCCAGCCGGAGCAGGAGCACGCCGCCGGCGCACCGGTACCAGCGGCCCGAGAACAAGCGTGTAACCAAGGCCAACGGGCACGCCAAGCCCGAGTCTGAGCACCTGCCCGAGAGGAATGGTGGCCTGACCTGCACAGCACAACAGCCAGTGGCTACTTCGAGCCTCTCCTCCTTTGCATCGTCCTCCTCATCCTCCTCGTCTTCTAGTGCCCAGCGGCCAAAGCGAACCTCACTCCCACTGGCGCCTCCTTCGTTGTCATCTTCATCCTCCTCCCAGAGCATAAGGCACACTCGTTGGCTCAGCTACAGCACCTCCAACATCTCCTTCAACTCCGCCTTAGATGGGAGGTTCAGGCAGCTCCAAGGTACAGTTCATCTTTGGCCGACTTCTCCGAACTCTCCCAGCGCTGGTGGACCTTCTTCCCTTTTCCTGGGTTTTATGGGAGAAGGAGAGAGATGTACAGTTTGCTACTTGCTCCGTTCTGCTGATGTGGTTACTTAAGAAGGGAAAAACTGCTCTAAGCTTGTTACTCTATTTTAAAAGCACTGTCTATTTAATTCATTTCAGATCTTATGTCTATGCCCTAATTGTTCACTGTATTTACTGGTGCAAACTCTAAGGGCTGCCCAGTTTAAAGCTCCTATGAAACACTTCTTTGTTCTATTGGCTGTCTTTTGTTTTATTTGTGTTCATATTTTTGTAATTGTTCATGGAATGTTGTACACTTTTGCTCTCTTCTCTCTCCTTCTGTCCGGTCAACCTTCTTTCCTTCTCTAGTAAACTCCCTCCATCCTACATTCTCTTTGTTTTATTTAATTACCTTCCTAACTTTATCACTTTTTTTAGTTTATTGCTCTTTGCCTCTTCCCATGATCTGAAGCAGTATTCCGATACCCAGTGTTATTTCCCACCCCATTTGTCCTCTTGTACATTATGCTATATTTTATTTTTTTTATATAAGTTGTCCATCGTGGATTTGCATTAAAGCCAGCAGACATTAGTATTGAGGCAGAGATGCAGCAATCATGGCAGCTGTTGTTTTTGTATTGTTCTTAGTATTAGCAGAACAGTGCTAAACAGTCTTAGTGGAATGGTCTTTGTATTTTTAGTTTCCTAGCTTTCCATGCTGGGAAATGAGGAGGGGGGGGGCAGCTATCATTTTCTGGGCTGGTGTAAAAACACTTGGATGGGGTTTCAATGTGCCTTCCTGTTATATTCATCTCTATAACCCCCCCCATCTCTTTCTCCTGCTCATTTGTCGTGTGACGAGTCCAGTGTTTCACTGACCTCCATACACCCTACTGCCTCACTTCATTGACCTCCATGCACCCTTCTCACTTCACTTCTGCCTCAATCAGTTAACCTTTAGTTGTGGGCTCCTTTAAACACACTGAACAGACTGATACCATGTGCTGACTGGGATGGGGGGGGCTGGGGGAGGGGACCGGGTTGCTCTGTACAAGAAAAGTCCATCAGTATGAATAATTCACTTCCCTGTCGCTATAGAGCTCAAGTGATTTGAGACCAGTGCGAGCCATGTGGAGCTGAGGAGTGTTTAGGGTTCTATACTGAACAGATCCACCTGGATGAGAGAGGGATGTTTTGGAGAGTTTATGCTGCACCCTGCTAGTACTCAGGCCGGTGAAAGCAGGCAGGGAGAAGCGTTCGGCAAGGGCTATGGGAGGATGAAACTCCAAAAACTCTGTATTGGAAGAGCTTTCACCCTGTTGAAGCACGTCTGGAGCATTGCTTCCAGACCGCAGGCAGCTGATGTTGGCATGTAGCACTTTGCTTTTACTGAATAAGTTTGCCTCTATGCCCTGAGGAACATTTAACATTTAGACACGTCAAGTCAGTCACTAGTTAATGACTCGCTGGGGCTAATGGCAACTCCTGATCTCCTAATTATGTTTAATGGTTACAGGGCTCATACTCTAAGCTGCATAACGCCTAAAGATGTTTTCAGGCATTATTTGCATGTTTTAACTGTTTCACTGACCCTGGTTGACCCTCATTTTCTTTTGCTGTTGTCCTACTCTTCTTTCATGTGGACGATTCATGAGAGATCAGCCTTGACTGTACAGCAGCATTGGTTGTCTGTACGTCATTGGGGTTGGGGGTGGGAGTGGGGGAAGGGGTGGAGACTAATGTCTTGCTATTCTCAAGGGCCTCATTGAGTCCAAACTTAAAAGCCCAGGTCCTCATACATGCAGTATGGTCCCTCTCACTCACTCTCTCCTCTCACCATTGTCTGCTGTTTTCCGTTGCCGTGTGGTCTTGAATCATTTATAAAATACATCATTAAGGATGGTGTTCTTGCATCTTGTTTTAGACGGACCAGGAATAAATGTGTAAAAACAAAAGTAATTTAAAAGTAAAGCTAGTAATTTAGCTGTGAATACACTGTTACAAAGGTTTCTAAAAGCTCAAATATGAGATTATATGGCCCTGTAGAATATTAGAGCTAAGCAGTAATTTTTATTTCATGCTGTAAAACACCCTGGTCATAAACACAGCTGTAAAACAAACAAACAAAACAAACAAAAAAACAAATGCATCACAGTATGAACAAAGTTCATTCTGCTGTAAACTACCACAGATAAACAGCTTATTATGACCCATCTTCAGAGACAAACACACAGACAAGGACAAAACAAAAAATAAGTACAATTAGTCCATACTAGCTGTAGTAACAATTTTCTCTCGCTTTGCCCACAAGATGAGCGAGAAGCCGTGCAAAAGAAGACCTTCACAAAATGGGTGAACTCCATCCTGGCTAGAGTCAACTGCCGCATCTCAGACCTCTATCTGGACCTACGGGATGGGAGGATGCTCATCAAACTTCTGGAAGTCCTGTCTGGGGAGAGACTAGTGAGTATCTGCTGCTTCAACAAGATTGAAGTTGATAATTTACATTTATGATATTTGGCTGATGCTTTTATGCAAAGCGGCTTACAGCTGTAACCCTGCCCCTTACCACTGCCCCTTGCCCCTGATCGTGATCTCATGGTAATGTTTAACAAATGCCCACTTAGCCAGTGCTTTGTTGAAGCATCTTTTTGCCCTCTTCAGCCTAAGCCCACTAAGGGCCGAATGAGGATCCACTGTTTGGAGAATGTAGACAAGGCCCTACAGTTCTTAAAGGAGCAGAGAGTGCACCTGGAGAACATGGGATCACATGATATTGTAGACGGCAACCATCGCCTGATCTTGGGCCTCATCTGGACCATCATCCTCCGCTTCCAGGTGAGCTAATTAGCACAAACCTTCAGATTAATTGTACAATGTAGGTACGTGTAGTTAGCATTGCTACTAGTAACAATATTGCAAGGTAAATATGATCATGTAGTGCTTAAAAAGAGTTGTTTTTTTTGTTGTTTTACAAATCTTGCACATGTGAGGATACACTTTAGGTAATATGTTTAATTTTAAAACTAATTTTACATTTTTTTTTCTAAATACATTTGAGTAGAGGATTTTAGACATAGTATCAGGGAGTTTTAGCAGTTTTAAAGCTATCCAAATGGCCATTTCAATGCTTAACGCAGTTTGTCCAATAAAATTCTTATCTGATCTTGCAGTAGACCCATGCCACAAGATTTTTCTTTTGTGTATCTAATGTTCAGCACGACTTGTATTCCTTTTCTAATCATTGTATTTGACAGCCTGTGTATTTTTAGCTCAGGAAAGTCAAACAATAGGGTCTGATGCATAATTTAATCCCTCCTAAAGTAAAGTCTGGAGAGAAAAGGAGAGGAAGCAGTTGATTCGGCTTGGATGCTTCAGTGCTGTACAAATATCTATATTTGGCTCCCAATGCCTTCACATCTCTCAGAACTGAAGCCATTCCTCTTGTCAGTCAGGTCTTCTAATTAACATGATCAGGAGAAGGGTGTTTAATGTTTAACCTTCATGAGTTATTTTTGCTTTAAAACCCCATCTATAGAATGTTTCTATAATTCTATAGTACTTAATACTTATGTGCAAATACCAAATTTGAAATAAATTAATACAAGTTCTCAATGTTTCTGCTTCTTCTTTGACTGTGACCCACAGATTCAAGACATTGTGGTAGAAACAGGACAAGCTGACCAGACTGGTAAACAGGAGACACGCTCAGCCAAAGATGCCCTGCTCCTTTGGTGTCAAATGAAGACTGCTGGGTAAATGCCATCAGGCTCACCGGTGCTATCAAGATATCAAAATGATAAGAGTCAGCACAGCTTTGGCGGGTCGATCATTTTATATTTTTTCATATTTTCAGGTATCCAAATGTAAATATCACTAACTTCACCACAAGCTGGAAAGATGGGTTGGCTTTCAATGCTCTTATACACAAACACAGGTACTGGGAAACATTTCTCATTTGAAAAATGTGTTTTTAACTCATAAAGTACTCAACTTATGTGTCCCTAATTTGTTTACGTCTTTATGACATTAGGCCAGATCTAGTAGAATATGGTAACCTGCAGAGATCCAATCCAACCCACAATCTCCAGCAAGCTTTCAATGTAGCTGAGCGGCAGCTTGGAGTTACCAAGCTCCTAGACCCAGAAGGCAAGTTTTTGTTTGTGGGTAATTTTTGGTACACAAAGACTCTTGCATGTTAAAAACTACCCAATGCAAATGATGCCTTTTGCAGTTTTTCCATTCGAAAGACATATAACCTCTGTGTGTTTTGTCATTCACAGATGTGTTTACTGAGAATCCAGATGAAAAGTCCATCATCACATATGTAGTTGCATTCTACCACTATTTCTCCAAGATGAAAGCTCTGGCAGTTGAAGGCAAGCGAGTTGGGAAGGTGAGAATGAACAGTTGTCTGTTGTCTGTAGGGATATGTGATTCAGTTGTGTCAAACTTGTACTAAGTGCACATGTCATTTTTCAGGTGCTAGACCATGCCATCGAGACAGAAGAAATGATTGATAAGTATGAGACACTTTCTTCAGACCTGCTGACATGGATCGAACAGACCATTATCATCCTGAACAACCACAAGCTTGCCAACTCTCTCACTGGAGTGCAGCAACAACTGCAAGCCTTTAATTCTTATCGCACTGTGGAAAAGCCTCCCAAGTAAGTCCACCAACATACCAAGTGCAATTTTCTTAATTTGACCTAGGCTATAGCCTCTAATTACTTACATTAAATCTTAATATCTGCAAAGATTTCAGGAGAAGGGCAACCTAGAGGTACTTCTCTTCACCATCCAGAGCAGAATGAGGGCCAACAACCAAAGGGTTTATACCCCTAAAGAGGGAGCACTGGTAGCAGATATCAACAGGGTGAGACACCATTCCAGGAGCAACAGACATCCATGAAGGAAGTGAACTTGCTCAAAAAAATTAAGTCCAGTTCAGTTCTGCAAATGGATCTTTGGCTGTTCAGACTTTCTGGAGTTCTGTATTATCTATGGTGTGGCATTACTGTTATATGAGTCAAACCTTTTTGCTATTTGTTATGGTGTGCATTAAGTCCGTATACCCTGGCCCAGGCATGGGAGCGACTGGAGCGGGCTGAGCACAACAAAGAACGCGTTCTGAGAGATGAGCTCATCAGGCAGGAAAAGCTTGAGCAGATGGCCCGACGTTTTGACAGGAAGGCTGCCATGAGAGAGACCTGGCTGCAGGAGAACCAGAGACTGGTAGCACAGGTAAGTTGCGTGCTGCATATATGCTTCCATACAGATGAAGATCATTCTACAAATGCTACTTCCATGTGTTGCACTATGCCATATACTTGTTCTTTTACTTTGTAGGACAACTTTGGTTATGACCTACCAGCAGTTGAGGCAGCAAAGAAGAAACACGATGCGATAGAAACAGACATAGCGGCGTATGAAGAGCGTGTTCAAGCTCTGGTGGCCTTATCCAAAGAGCTGGAGGAAGAGAAGTACCACGATGCTAAACGCATTGATGCAAGAAAGGACAACATTTTGAGACTATGGGACTACCTCCAAGTGCTTCTGAGTGGTCGCAGAAGCCGTCTTGAGAAAAACCTGACCTTGCAGAGGATCTTTCAGGAGATGCTCTACATTATTAACTGGATGGATGAGATGAAGGTAGAAACAGTGCTCAATGCACATTACTTAATGAAATTACTTAATTATTCACATAATTCTGTAAATTTGTATGTACCATTTTCATATCAAAAGGTTTTTGTCAGTGAATATGATAGTTATTTTATTTCAGCATTCATTCTGTTTTAGTATTTTGCATATGACTTATTGATACATTTCATTAGGCTCGTCTGCTGTCCCATGATTTTGGAAAACACTTGTTAGAGGTGGAGGATCTTCTCCAGAAGCATGCTTTGGTGGAGGCTGACATTGCTGTGCAGGCAGAGAGAGTGAACACTGCAAACGCAGCTGCTCTAAAGTTTGCAAATGGAGACAGTGAGCAAAACACACTCTTTAACTCATCAAAATGACAGTATTCATAACATTATTTTGCTG
This sequence comes from Tenebrosternarchus preto, assembly GCA_025802075.1. Classification (NCBI taxonomy): domain Eukaryota; kingdom Metazoa; phylum Chordata; class Actinopteri; order Gymnotiformes; family Apteronotidae; genus Tenebrosternarchus; species Tenebrosternarchus preto. The sequence goes on along the minus strand of JAOYMR010000010.1, from coordinate 2,839,391 downwards.
TGGCAGACACAGCATAGCTAAACCTAGTTTTTGACTAATTAGTTTTCTCTGCCTTCCTAATCAGGCTACAAACCTTGTGACCCCCAAGTGATTCAAGACAGGGTACAGCACTTGGACCTTTGCTATCAAGAACTGTGTGCACTGGCTGCACAGCGCAAGGCCCGATTGGAGCAGTCACGCCGTCTCTGGAACTTCTTCTGGGAGATGGCGGAGCTAGAGAGCTGGGTCCGAGAGAAGGAGCACATATTCTCCTCCCTTGACTATGGCAAAGACCTGACCAGCGTGCTGGTGCTGCAGAGCAAACACAGTGCCTTCGAAGATGAGTTGGGAGCCCGCCGTGAGCACCTGAAGCAGGTGATGGATGAGGGTGAGAAAATGGTGAAAGCGAAGCACTTTGGTGCCCCAAAAGTGCAACAGCGCATGGACAGTGTCCAGAGGCAGTGGCAACAGCTAGAGGAACTGGCCGCTTTCCGCAAACAGAACCTCCAGGACATGCAGCGCTTCTTCCAGTTTCAGGGTGATGCCGACGACCTCAAGGCCTGGTTGCTGGATGCAGTGCGGCAGATGAGCAGTGATGACATTGGGCATGATGAGTACACCACACAGAGGTTGCTCAAGAGACATCGTGTCCTGAGAGATGAGGCTGCTAAGAATGGGTCCACCATTGATAATCTGATCAAACAGGCCAATTCATTGCCCGAGGAGCTAAAGAACACACCGGACATCCAAAGACGTCTGAACGATATCAAGGATATGTACATGGAGCTGTTGTCACTCTCAGATCTTCGTCAACAGAAGCTGGATGACACTATGTCGTTGTACACCATTTTCAGTGAGACAGATGCCTGTGAGCTCTGGATGAGTCAGAAGGAAACATGGCTAGTGGGGTTGGAGACCCCAGAGAAATTAGAAGATCTGGAGGTGGTTCAGAATAGGTATAAATTTCTAGATGATTACAATCAAAGCCTAGGGTTTGAATGTAACAAGTATATCATAGTGGAATGACATTCAGTATTTCCTAATTTAAGTATATATAGGAATTAATGATAGTCAAGGCTTTCCAATGCAAATTGTAGGAAACTTGAAAGTTATAGCAGAGATTGTATGGTAAAAGTGAAGCAAAAACCTTGTCTTACATATCTTACATGGAAAATATTGTTTTGTCAGGTTAAGCATCCTTGCACAAGAAATGGGCAACATGCAGACACGGGTAGACAATGTCAACAAAGCTGCCAAGCAGCTAGAGGATAGCAGACACCCTCGATCAAAAGAAGTGAAGGATTGTCAGGCTCATCTCAATAAGAGGTCAGAGACATTTTCTAAGAATAGAAAGCCATGCTTTCTCAATTTAGCTGCGCCTCTAAGTAACTTATATTTCTCTTCTTTCTTCTCACAGATGGGAGGCATTTAAGGCTATGGTGGAAGATAAGAAGCATAAGGTGGATTCAGCCCTCAGTCTACACAATTATGGGCTTGAATGTGATGAGACTAGTGCATGGATCAAGGACAAGACACGAGTAATTGAATCAACACAGGATCTTGGAAATGACTTGGCTGCAGTCATGACCATCCAGAGGAAACTCTTTGGCATAGAGAGAGACCTGGCTGCCATTCAGGACAAGCTGGACTTCCTGCATGGTGAAGCCCAGAAGCTTGTGAAAGATCACCCAGAGAATGCCCCTGACATCCTGGCCCGACAGGGAGAGCTAGACAAAGCATGGGCCACTTTGAAACAAACACTAAAGGACCGAGAAGACTCTCTAGGAGAAGTGAGTAAGCTCCAAACCTTTCTGCAGGATATGGATGACTTTCAGGCCTGGCTTTTCAAAACCCAGAAGGCCATTGCATCTGAGGAGATGCCTGCAAGTCTTCCAGAGGCAGAGGAGCTTCTGAATCTCCATGATGCTGTTAAAGGAGACATGGATGGCCACGAAGAAGACTACCACCGCATCAGAGACACTGGTGCAGGTGTCATTCAGGGACAGGAGGATGATCCTCAGTATCAACAGCTAGAGCAGAGGCTAAAGGGCCTAGACAAGGGCTGGGATGAGTTGCACAAAATCTGGGACAGTCGTAAGAACTTCCTGGACCAAGGCCTGGGTTTCCAACAGTTCTCAAGAGATGCAAAGCAAGCTGAAACAATTTTAAACAATCAGGTTAGTAGAATGCCACTATTTCCTTCACACAACACTGAATCTAATATGATTCACTTATATGAGTGATATAAGGCAACTTTTATTTACACATTTTATTTAACATATATTGACCTTTACTAGGAGTACACTCTGGCCCACCTGGAGCAGCCTGACACCCTGGATGGAGCAGATAAAGCCTTGAAGAAGCATGAAGATTTTGTCATCACCATGGATGCAAATGAGGACAAAATAGTGACCACACTGGAAGGAGGTCAGAGGTTGGTGGACAGTGAAAACCTTTACTCAGCAAAGGTGAATGACAAGATGAACACCATTCAAGACAGGTAAGAACAATAAAATGTTGTGCTAAATCATTTTGCCAAATGATCTATTTTTGGTTTCAGAGAAGGACACAAAATATTTTCTTACATAATATTGTGTGTCCAAGGCTCTCGTGGCAAGTTTTACTTGCTGAGACCATATCACTTTAATGTACAGCCATATACGTTATGCCAGTGGTTGTTATTCCTAGTCCTGGAGACCCTGTGCTTTACACACTTTGTTTCCTATATTGCACTGAATTCAACTCATCCTGTAATTATCAAGCCTTCATGAGTCAAACGTAATAGATCAGAAAAACTGAAATAAGATGCAGTGTAGGTTCTTACCGTGAGAACACATATTTTTATAATATTTTGTAAACTCAGCTATAAAGAGGTTGTTACTCAAGAGTTTATCAGTGTTAGTACTGTGGTCCCTGTGTTCCGCGATTTCCTGGCCCTTATATATTTGTTAACTCATTAGCATTAAATGATCAAACCAGACATCTGAATCACGTGTGGTTTTATAAGAAAAAACACCAGGGCTCACTGGATTTGAGAATCATATATGTAGTGCAGAAGTGCTTTGAATATGATGTTTATGTTTTTGTCATCCCAGTGCAAGTGTTAGTGATATCAGTAAGAATATGCAGTCTTTGTTGACTGGTGCTGCATCAGCACTGACACAAGAGCATTAGGCCATGAAGAGGAAGTCTATATTTTTCCCATAAGTGAGAACTGTCTGCTGTAGTGAGAGATGGGCGCCTGCTCTGATAGGTATTGATCTTATAGTAAGAGTGCTCTTGTATAAGAGGCAGAGTGTTGCTCTGTTAAGAGTGAAACCTCTGTACTGTGAGTTGGGAATATACTACAACCATGCTTAGACATATTTATTCAGGAAGGCAAAAACTACATTTGTTTCTCTGCCTAGACAACTATTAATTAACACGCACGTGTTTCTATAGGTATAAAAAGAATCGAGACAAAGCAAACGAAGTCTCTGACAAACTCAGAGATAACAGAGACCTACAGCATTTTCTACAGAATACTCAGGATGTAAGTAAATGTGTCTTTGTCAGGTCTGAATGTGAATGTAACCATCTGTCTTACCTCAGTGATATCCAATCACTTTACACCATTTCTTAGCTTACTCTTTGGATAAATGAGAAGATGCTGACTGCTCAGGACACCTCCTATGATGAGGCTCGTAACCTCCACAGCAAATGGCAGAAACATCAGGCCTTCATGGCTGAATTGGCTTCTAATAAAAACTGGCTCGACAAAATTGATCAGGTACGTGACTGTTTGAGCCCTCAGTAAAATGCTTTCCCATCATGTTTCACTGATGCTACAAATCTCTGCAACTCCTGTTTTGTAATTCAAAGGATGAGAATGTGAAACCCAGAATGTAAACTCTGATCATAATCTCCATATATAGGAGGGCAAAGAATTGATGACATCAAAGCCAGAGTTTGAGCCCATTGTGACAGAACGTCTGGCTAAACTTCATGAGCTCTGGGACAAACTCCAGCAGACTACAGAGGAGAAGGCACGGCTGCTGTTTGATGCTAACCGCTCAGAGCTGTTTGACCAGAGCCTGGCTGACTTGAATAAATGCCTAGCCAATCTTCAGCAGCAGCTCCATGGCGATGTGGATGAGGAGGTTAAAGATCTCACTAGTGCCAATATCCTCCTCAAGAAGCATCAGGTACTTACTGATGTTCTTTTTTGAAAACAAACATCCCTTGACCATATTGGAGGTGGTCTGCACTGTTAATAAGACTTGTTTCAAGTTGTCATCTTGATCTATGAACTATGCAGATTACAGAGAACCAAGTACAAGACAGAGCACGGGAGTTGGACGAGCTGCAAGAGACTATACGGGAACATGGTCCCCTGAGAGAAGACCGACCTGAGCTGGAAATTGAACATCAGAAACTCCAGAAGGAATTTCAGCAGCTTCTCACACCTCTGGCTCACCGCAAAGGAAAACTGGTGGCAGCTAAAGCAATCTATCAGTTCTACAGAGACTTGGCAGATGAAATAGTGAGAAAGAATTCAACTAAACAAGGCAGTATCATAGATGTCATCAGCTCATTTGTAGGACCTTGCACCTAACCTGTTTGTTCGTTACTGCGTTTTAGCTCTGGGTTGAAGAGAGATTACCCATGGCAATGTCGCAGGAACATGGAAACAATCTTCAAACAGTACAGCTTCTTCTGAAGAAGAATCATGTGGGTCACTTTAATCTGTCTAGTTGTGATTGCAGTATTCAGCTTTAGCTCTGTTGTGATTTTAGACCACATCCCACAGGTTTTCAATTGTTGTACTTTTGATTATTATTTACATTACCCATCCTTGTCCCAATGAAGTCTCTCCAGAAGGAGATTGAGGGCCATCAGCCGCGTGTGGACGAAGTGCTGGAACGTGGTCGCCGTATGATGGCAGATGAAGAGGGGAGTCCCGAGGCAGAACACATGTATGAGGAAATGAAGAAGCTGGATGAGGTGTGGGCACATCTGCAGGACGAGATGGCAAAGCGGTGGGCACGGCTGAATGGCTCCAGTGATGCACAGCAGTACTACAGCGATGCAGATGAGGCCGAAGCCTGGATCGGTGAGCAGGAGCTCTACATGATTGCCGATGAGAAAGCAAAGGTAAGATTGTTAAAGTAGGGTGAAGAAGCATGAAAACTAGATCACATTACATTGAAACTAATTTAAAGTTGAGAATGTGTTAAAAGTGGGAGAAATCAAAACCACTGGTTGTTGTTTGGAGTGAGAAGGGTTAAAGGTCAGGGTGTTTCATCTTCACTCTCTCTCTCTCATAGGATGAGCAGAGTGCTATGATTCTGCTGAAGCGGCATTGGATCCTGAAGCAGGCTGTGGATAGCTATATAAACTCCATTCACAAGTTGGCTGACCGTGCTCAAAAGATGCTGGCTGAGGAACATCCAGAAGGGTGCGCTGAGCAAAAGAGTGACTTAACCTGTTAATCTTTCATAGAAAGAATCCCATAACTTTGTAGTTTATGTTGTCGTTCTGTGCAGGGAGGCTATCATCCGGAGACAGGGTCAGGTGGATAAGTTGTATGCAGGCTTGAAGGAGCTAGCAGAGGACAGAGAGAAAAAGCTAGACCACACCTACCACCACTTCCTGCTAAGTCGGGAGGTGGAGGATCTGGAGCAGTGGATCGCTGAGCGTGATGTGGTGGCTTCCTCACAGGAGATGGGCCAAGATCTGGATCATGTCACGGTACAGGAGAACATTCACACATCCTCACATACATAGTGATCCAAGGCACATAGTGCATCAGCAGCCTTAGACAATGGTAACCGTCTATTCAAACATAGAATGACTTGTAGCAATAAGTAATTGTTCCTGCACAGCAGGAAAGGTTAATTGTCACTCATTTATTGTTTCACAATTCATGGGTTTAAATCGCCCTCAGATCCTGCGGGACAAATTCAGGGAATTTGCAAGGGACACAGGGAGCGTGGGCCAGGAGCGGGTGGATGCGGTGAATCGGATCATTGATGAGCTGATCGAGGCAGGTCACAGTGAAGCAGCTACTATGGCTGAGTGGAAGGATGGAGTGAATGACAGCTGGGCAGATTTACTGGAGCTCATCGACACCCGTTCCCAACTTCTCACTGCATCCTATGACATTCTCAAGTGAGTTGCAGGAAAATTCGGACTTAAGATTCATTACAGTCTGTCTTACCAGATCAAAAAATATCCTTCACTTCATATTTGTCTTCCAGCCAGATGTAAAAGATGACAAAAGGGCAACAAGTACTCTTGAATTCACTGTATGTAGTGGCTATTTTTCTGGATGGTGGGGAGAAAAATGAATTATAACCTGTCCCCCTGCCCAGGTACTTTTGTGATGGGAAAGAGTTGGTGGTCCAGATACAGGAGAAACAGAATGAACTTCCTGAAGATCTCGGGGAGGATTTCAGCAAGGCAGAGTCTTTTCATCGCATGCATGCAGCCTTTGAGAGGGATATCAGCTCCCTAGGCAAACAGGTAGAGGCACAAGAAAGAAAGGAATGAGACTTGATGACCAATCAATCAGTACCATATAAACTACTCTTGTCTTTTTGTCTCAGAAGCCATAATAAACTTTGTCCGAAAATGGGAAGATTTTAATAAGACGTCTCTGACCGTCTCTCTGTTTCTTTGTGTTCTTGTTTTTCTGCAGGTGCATCAGTTCCAGGAGACAGCAGCACGTCTGTTTGTCCAGTATGCTGGGGACCAGGCTGTCAATATCAAGGAAACAGAGAAAGCTGTGGTCGATGCCTGGAAGGGTCTTCTGGACGCCTGCGAAGGTCGACGGAAACAGCTGGAAGAGACTGCCAGCAAGTTCCGCTTCTTCACCATGGTTAGGGATCTAATGGCCTGGATGGAAAGTATCATCCAGCAGATTGAAACCCAGGAGAAACCCAGGTGAGAGGGGCATTTGGTGGGAGAAGAATAAAACAAAGTTAATCACAAATCGCCTGAGACATCTGAAATGTTTCTAACTGAACATGTCCTGCTCTCAACTCTAGAGATGTATCGTCAGTGGAGCTACTAAAGAAATATCACCAAGATATCCATGCAGAGATTGAGACTCGTGTGCCAAAGCTGAATAATTGTGTAGAGCTTGGTCGGACGCTCGTGGCCCGGAAACACAAAGACTCAGAGGAGGTGATCAGTCAAACAGCAATGCTTGGGCATCCAAGCCCTTTAGTCTTTACTGAATGTAATTTTCAGTCATGAGTGTCTATGTAGAGGCCTGCATGCATTATTTGTAATTTGGCCCTCACTGTCTCCTACAGATCAAAGAAAAGCTCATGCAATTGACAGAGAAGAGGAAGGAAATGATGCTTAAGTGGAATGACAGATGGGACTGGCTTAGACTGTGTATGTGTTTTTGTTTTGGTGATGGGATATTCACATGCATCCTAATACTCTGTACTAAGGGAGGCACAGAAAAGTTCCACTTATTACAGTGATGTCTCCCTCTAGTGTTGGAGGTGTGCCAGTTTGCTCGGGACGCGTCTGTAGCAGAGGCCTGGCTGATAGCACAGGAGCCATACGTAGCAGACAGGGACCTGGGAGAGACTGTGGATGAAGTGGAGAAGCTGCTCAAGAGACATGAGGCCTTTGAAAAGTCCACTTCCACCTGGGAAGACCGTTTCTCTGCACTCCAGCGACTCACTACAGTAAGGGCTTCAGTGCTGCATGTACTGTATGTATGTGTGAAACGGAGAGTTCACACCTTATTTGTTGCTTCATTGGCTCTTTTTTCCCTTAGCTTGAGCTACTTGAGCTCAAAAAGAAGCAGAAGGAAATGCAAGAGTACAGACAGGAAGAGGAGAAAGAGAGCAGGTAACAGGAAATAGACTATAGAATGTCTATAGTGTTCATGTTCAATATTTTCAAATTTCTCCTCACTAACCACTTACCACTGGCCCATAGGAAGGAGGACACAGGCTTTATTGAGGAGTCCTCACATTTCTACACAATAGAAGAACAATCTCTGGTTAGTACAATGTAACAGAATACATCTTGCTGCCACCCCATTTACATTTCTGCTTTACATTTTTTTTTTCATCTTTTTTTCAAACATGTTTTCTGTTCTTTTTTTCTAAATGTAGTATATGATGCATTTAAGCTTTGCTGACATAGATATTTTATTTAGGCCCAGTGTTATTTCTCAAGCCATACCTGTGCACCTGTATCTGTTTTCAGGCTGGCTTGGTAGAGGTTGATCCCAGTTCAGGCCATGTGGAAAGCACTGTCGGCGACTCCACAGTACTCGTGCTTTCAGACATTCAGGAGAGTAGCTCCTTGGAGCCAGTGGCGTCCTCATCTACCTACGACACCAAGGAGGCAGAACAGGCCGCCACTCTCCCCGCTGCAGCTCCACAGATTCAGGCCACACTGATGGAGGGGACCCTGGCTCGTAAACATGAGCTGGAAGGGCCTAATAAAAAAGCATCCAACAGGTGATGGAAACCAATTGTGGCTAGTGTTTTTTGCATCCTGTAGTTTTGCTAAACACTTGTCTAGTCTCTTCCGTTTTAGACTTGCTAGTTTAATATTTAGCAAGATTTACAAAACAAAGCTAGTGTGGCATTACTGCTGTATAATGAATTTTGTCACCTGATCTCTTGTCTCAGGTCCTGGAACAACATCTACTGCGTGTTAAAACCTGGGCAGCTCTGTGCCTACAAAGATGGCAAAAGCTTTGCCCATGGTGTCACATACCATGGTGAAGAGCCACTGTCACTTAGCAATGCTACATGTGAGGTGCTGACCAGTTACAAAAAGAAGAAGCAGGTGTTTAAACTTCGGTAAGGGTCCAACATGTATTGTTGATGCAGAAGTGAAAGTAATACTAGTGTTATTATCAGATGATCAGCACACATCTAATTCCTGTTTCTGGTTTTGAGCTGAGCTCTTCCAGGTGAACTGATCCATCAGCCACCAGTATTATTGGCATTTATTTTTAACTCCATCTAATGCCATCCAACATCTTTCTTGTGAAAGCTGTTTTGAAATCTAATAATCTAGGACTTAACAATTTTATGTATATAAAAAACATTAACAGCTTTATAAAACATAAAATGACCCTCTGTTGTCAGGCTTGGAGATGGTAGTGAGTACCTGTTCCAGTGTAAAGATGAGGTAAGTTTCACTTTCATTTCACCACTCATCCTTCAGTTGCTGAAATCTATTTAACAGACATCTGTTTCGGACATGTGTTTAACCACATATGTTTTTTTTTTTTTTGCAAAGTGTTTTTATTGAACATCTTAAGCATTAATACACTATATAATACATGTTTTATTTTTGTCATTATATCAACCCCCCCACCCAAAACAACCCCCAACCGTTGCACAAATGCAAATATAGATCAGAAAAGATTCATAAAGTATTAGTATTTACAAAGGAGAGAAGAGAATTTAAATATGTACATTACTCCTGTGAGAATGAGATTAGTGAAGGATCCATCTCCCTAATTTGATCCAAAACCGGTTGCCAGATATCAAAGAATTTGTAGGCACAACCTCTTATAGAATACCTTATTTTTTCCATAGTCAAATTGTATAAAAGTTCAATAAACCACATTTTAAAAGTTGGAGGGGACTTATCTTTCCATTTAAGTAGTATTTGCTTTCGAGCTAAAAGAGTAGTAAAGGCTATAAGGATTTTATTATTTTGATTTAAATGAGAATACTGTGGTGCAATGCCAAATATAGAGATCATGGCATCAGGCTCTATTATTGTCCCCAATACATCAGAGATAAATCTAAATATAGACTTCCAAAAATCTCCAAGTTTTGGACAAAGCCAAAACATATGGTACAGAGTTCCAGGCTCAGCTTCACATCTATCACAGTGAGGATCTATCTCACGTTTAAATTTCGCCAGTTTTACTTTGGACCAATGCAATCTATGGACCACTTTAAATTGGATCACTCGATGTCTCTGACATATCGAAGATAAATGAATATTTTTCAATATAGATTGCCAGACATCCTCAGTTATTCCTGTAGCCAGGTCCTAACCACATATGTTTAATACTTTGCGTGCTGTTTTCAACCCCAGGAGGAGCTGCACATCTGGACTCAAGCCATAGAGAAGGCAGCACAGTCAGCTACAGATGAGCCTGTGGTAGGGCCTTTAGAGGCTCGTGTTTGGAGCTTACCACAGTCTTCATCCTCTTATACCATCCCAGAAATCCCTTCTGCCAAAAAGGACAAAGAGAAGAGGTTCAGTTTGTTCACCAAAAAGAAGTGAAGTGAGCTCTAATAGTCCAGGACCTCACAGAGAACAGACAAATAAGGACAAATTGGGCAAGGGATGAAATAAGGAGATTTTTATCACCATACTACTTTTTTTACATTATATTAGATTGTATGATTGAAAATGGCATCCCTGGCTGTATGTAAGTCAATGAACTGTGGCTAAAGTCCATGTTTTGTGTTGTTGTTTTTTTGTTAGTTTTTTCCCCCAGCTTTTGTTAGCCAAAGTCCTGCTAGATTCACATTTTATCCTAATAAAAGCACCAAACCACTATTATCACAGTCAACCAAAGATTGTTTGTATCTTTTTTTGTCATTACTTAATTTTATTCCAGGCATGCTTTCTTTATATTATGTAGTATATTTTAATCACATAATTAGTGTTTTATCAATTTACATTACTTTTCCAAATGGTTGCAAAATGTGATACTGTGCTGTTTTCTTTGGAACTTTTAGAATTTAGATAGAGCCAGACTTTGCAGTTTCTGTAAATGCTGTTTAGCCATACAGAGGTTTAATCTTGAGGTTTGGTCTCTACACTGTACACTATAGTATAAAATGAAAAAGTGCTCCGAGCAGTTGTCAATTATTGTTCAATATAGCAATGTATTTTTCAACAACAACAATAATAATAATAATAATAATAATAATAATAATAATAATAATGGATATAAAATGGCTGTAATTGACAGACAATACCAGTTAGAGACAAATGAAAGAATATGTACAAACGTGTATGAAATACTTTTCAGAACCTCTATGCCTCAACATGTTAGTCTAATGCATGAATGAATGTATTTATTTAATATGGTGCTATGTGATTACATATCTGTTTTTACTTTCTCATATCTCATAGGCTCTAATGGTCTCTGATCCAGATTGGCCAAGATTGTTCTAAATGTAGAGCAGCCAATGCAGGTAGCAAAATCATGCATCATGTGTCTCATTTTCATCCCCATCATATTAATATCACGTTATGTAAAAATATGCAAATTTAATGTTTGGTCAGCGCCACTCAAAGCAAACACGGGGGAGACTCCTGAAACATAGTTTGCCCAGACCAAATGTTCAGTTTCAGAATGTATAATGCAAAAATGTTTAATGGCAGTATGACTGTAACATGAAAGGAAGTCAAAGGTGGGGAAAATACATAATGAACACTGAATCTCTAAGCACAAAGTAAGAATTTACGATTTTGTATAAGTTGCAGTTGTCAGGTAATTTATCGTAAATAATTGTACAATACATATATTTGGTGCATAACATTTAATGGAAAAGTGTAGAATGTAATATAATCATATTATTAATACTTGATTGAATCTGAACTGGCTGTAATGTCTCTTTTTACACCTGTTTCAGCCAGTGCCTCTTAGTGTATTATATACTTCCTAGACACTCCCTCTATACCACATTGACTTAATATACCTGGTATAGCCAAAGTAACCCATTCTTTTAGGTAGTGTTAGTACACTAGGAAATCTAGAATGGATTTATAATGGGGATATTATCTTTTTTTAAATGGTCTGTTTAAAAAGTAGCGTCCCAGGACATACAATGTGTGATCTATGTATCATTCACTTTGGTGTTCACGTACTTTTCCACTTTTTCTGTTCACGTACTTTTCCACTATTTGCATGTAGAACATAAACCATGTACAATGACCTGAAGGAAAGCTATAAGGCTAGACCTGTAAAACCAATAAACTTTTTGTTTGCAGTTGAATTTGCCAGTTGTTTGTTCTTCAGAGACAAAGACCCTTAAAGGAGGAAAGTCATATTTATGGTATAGGCTGTTCTTATGTATTCTTAAAATAATTTTAAACATCTTCTACAAATCAGCCCTTGAATCCAATTGGCCAGATGAAGCAGTTGCTATCATATGCTCTTTTTTGAAACCTCAGAAGATACACTGGAGAGCAAAATTAGAGAACAATGTATGAACACTTGATTTTTTCAGAAATAATGTAATCTACATTGATCAACATTTGAAGGAT
>JAOYMR010000010.1:2763304-2825941 GCA_025802075.1 Tenebrosternarchus preto | reverse complement strand
AAATATTTTCTTTGCACTTAATAAAAACTGCAGTATACATAGTCTCAAAACATACCCATCAGTTGCATTCAAACACACGACCTTTGTAATTTCATGTTGCTAAATAATATATCTAATAAATTGTGGCTGCGGCCACTGGCCAGATAAAGACATTCTGGTAAGAGATTTTGGTAGCCCGTACACATTTATGTTTTTCCTGTATCAACAATAAAGTCAACAGGTGATTACGAGGCTAATTGCTGGTTCAGTTCATGCGTGTATTAGAATACGCCATTTACCCCCTTTGTAATACGTTAGAGATTCAACACCGGAGGGTGCTATTGAGCTGAAACGTCAGTAGGTTCAGTGGTCCTCAATACAATTCGGTCGGTTTATTACGTCATTTCGAATTAAACCCAGCTCCCAGGAGTCAGTCATTGGTTATTTTTTACCCGGTTAGGTGTAAACAGATTTCTGATTGGTTCTTTGGGATGTCATTGTGCCATGCTATTCATGCCGAGCACAGGTTGAATGCTCGGCAACGAAGTAACACAAGTTAAGCGTTTGGACTATGGGGTGGAGGTGAACTTTAATCCATTGCGGTACTACAGGATCTACGTTTTTTCTTGAGTTTTTTTAGTTTCATATTTTAAGCTGGAACATACACAAGTTTGTCTTCATAAATTACTGTTCCGTATCTTTCGCAGGAGCGGGCTGGAGCCTATGTTTTACTTTGTCTGAGACCACTCATTGATCTTTCTTCAATAGGAAATGATGTCGTAAAAGTTTATCAACGACCGTCTAACCGCGCCTCGTTGAAGTGTGTTGAAAGTACGGTATTTTCGTGTGTGGTGTACACGGTCTGAAAATTTATTTAAACGTGAAGTTTTATTATGTTTTTCATTTTAAAAGTTGGTTTGATTCCGGGTGACCATCACGGCATTGTTCTTCCCCAGACAGCAATGTGGAGGGTATAACATCAAGGAATGTTTGGATGTCATTTTTGGCAGTAACCTAAGTTTTCAAGCGTTTTGGGGATTTATTGCTGGTTCTCGAAATGGATATTACTGTCTCTGAGCTAATGTCGACCTTCATGGAGTCCCCGCTGGTGGTTTGGGTAAGTCAAAGCGGACTAAAAAATAATACGATGGAATATGAAGATACGGCACCTGCTGAGTTGTTTTTTTTTTTTCCTGATCTGTTTTTTAAAAACACCTAATTAGATATCTAGCACTTGGCAGTTTCAACTAGTGACTAGTTCATCAAAGTGTAGGACTCCACTATATTTATGTCCAGTTTTTGACGCATATTTATATATGTTTATGTTTTGGTTCTCGACCCATTATTGAAATCGTGCTTTGTTTTATTTAAAGTCTAAGTAGTTATTTTGGGGAAAATAACGAAGCCAGGTCTTTAATAGCTTAAAAGTTTACTTAGTTTCACGTAAGTGTAATTACTGTTTATAATTTTAAAGTATTTTACAAATAACTCGCAGTGATTACAATGTTTCTAGACACTCAACACTAAGAGCAGAAACAAGTTACTGTATTGTATGTAAACGATGTATCCATCAGTGCCTTCTGGCCAGTAATGGCAGTAGGCACTGAGCAGAAGTGTGTAGTGTAAGATTCATGCCTGCCAGTGGTGCTTGTCAAGACGGGCTAGTGAAACCTGCAGCTCTTCCCATGACCCCTTTACTCTGGCCCCATGTCCTGTTTGGCTGTCCACCCTACCGTTAGCGCCCCCCCACCCCAGCCTTTGTGTTTCAGTGTAATAATTCTCTATCTAGGCTACTCATACCTCTCATATCAAGGTCATAGGACTGAACTTTAGCATGTTGCTCTGCTGCTTTGATTAATGAGGCATGGGAAGAGGGATGTGAGAACTGAATGGTGCAGCCTTCCTGGGTGACATGTGACACTGTATATAGTTTTGATAACTCTGTTTTGGAGCTACTGTAATTAGTCACTCCTTCCTTCTTTTTGCAGGTGAAGACTTTAGGGCCACTGGCCTCTAATGCAGATGACAAGCTTTCCATGTTCATGGAGCTGGTAGATGGGGTCTTCCTCCATAAGATCATGACCCACATGTAAGTAGTTCCAGTGCTGGTGCATTGTATGTCTGTGTTTCTCTTGCAGCTGTTGTGTGACTTGTCTTTCTGAAACCACATCCTATCTGATGTTCAGGCTGTGCACAGACACCATTGGTGCCTTCATGCATCATCGCACCCATAATTTTAGCTTTTAATGGGCCCTCAAGCCGACTGCTGTATCTTCTCTCTGTCTGGTATCTCTGCTACAACAGAGACTGGTTAGTGCAGGAGATGCAGTCAGACAAGATGCACTGTGAGCACGTTTCTTTTGGCGCTTTTGCTACTGACTGAAAATAACTGTTAAGAAGTTTCACTTTGCTCTGCTGTAACCTCAGAGGGAACGTGAATGCAGAGATGGGGCCACAGGTGTCTTTTATGACACGCAGCTTTTTTTTTATGACTTGTAAGTTGGACATGGCGCTGCCATTAGGCACAATTGCAGGCTGCCAAGTGATTGTGTGTGGTGTGATTTTTGTCTGTTAATTCATCTTTCAGCCATCTTGTGTTTTAAACTGAAAATGGCCCCTTTCTCTCACATTGCCCGTACTCAGCACTACTGCACCTATTAAAGAATGAAAGTTACTGAAAATACAATTCTGCCACTTACATAGCTGAGGAAGACATGTACCCCCCCCCCCATACATTATATATGTATATAGTGCAATTTTTTTCTCACTGTTTTAAATTGTTTTACGTTTTAAATTGTTTAAATTATTTTTAGTGTTTATTCTTTTCTTTTCTTTACTGCTACTGTAAAAAAATGCAATTTCCCTCTGGGATCAATAAAGTATTTCTGAATCTGAATCTGAATTCCCAGATGCAAGAACCCCTAGTCCCCAACCCATTAAAAAACAAAGTTTTAAGATTAAATTGCTTATTGCTTTGATTATAAGCAGGGACACCTAACAATTTGAAGTTCTTATATGTATTTGCTTATAAAGCTAATGGGGAACTGTCTTCATATTTGCGTTAAATAAGGTTGATTTTAGCCATGACGCTCCTTTTCGCAGACTCGCCCACTCGCTATTCTGTGTGACTCTGTGTACTGACCAGCTGTGCTAACTGACGTGCCCCTCACTAACCCTGGCCACCCCCACTGTGCTGTCCTTTAACCCACTTTCTCTTTTGCTGGCTGGTCCATTCCTTTATTAATGAGCAAGCTTACCCACAACCATTACTCAAAGAAAATCTTTTGTGTGTGTGTGTGTTGGGAGGGAGGGTGGTGGTGGATTGAATGGTGCAGCCTTAAGGAGTGACACGTGATGAGGTTATGTGTGAGCTTCTCTAAGACATTTCCCTCTATCTCCTGCTCATCTTCAGTGTGACACGCCACACAATAGCAGTCATGCAGTGTCTGTGAAATCCTTGTGCCGTTTGTTGCTGTGACAAGCCTGTACAAATACTGCACAGACTGCTTTATTACCATTAACCAAAATCACTTCTTATGATGTAACCAACTTCCCTTCATGCTACTCTAACTCGTATCTCACTGATCCCTGTGGTTACTGTGGATTCATTTAATGTGAAATTTAGCTTATTTTCAGTGAGGATTTGGTCTAAAGTAATTTGCCACATGTTTTTAGTTCTCAGAGAGATTTCTGTGTATTTTAGTTTGAGGGACCAGGACAGTGATGGAGTTCTACACCCAGTTTTACTGTCTCTTGTGATCTGCAACGAGTGATTCTTTCTCTCAATGAACGAGTGATTCTTTCTCTCAGTGTATCAGTGGTGTATTCCTCTCACACATTCATTAACATTCACCTGTTCTAGCACATCTGTATACAACAGACTTTTATTTGCCTAATGATTTCAGTTTTCTTATTTCAGATTTTGACAGTCCATTTTATTCTTTGTTTTTACCTTATACCTTAAGAATTTTGCTGAACATGTTATGATGAGTACAATTATGTGAAAATGTCTCTTACCAGCATGCCAAGACATGCTTGCACATCATGCAAAAAAAATGCATAATAATAATAATAATAATAATAATAATAATAATAATAATAAGACAGCAAGACCTAGAAAGTCTCTCCTGCTTAACACATCCCATCTGGCAGATGCCCTCTGTGTGCACCCTACCCATTCTCCACACAGCTCACCAAACAAGCCTGTGTTTTTCTCAACTCTGTCACTTTCAGTATCTATGGCTCTTTTTAAGAAAAAAAAGAAAAAAAAAGCAGAAAAGCTCCAATGGTGAATGGCACGACAGTTGTTCTGGCGTAAGGACTAGACAGAAACTATTCTAAGGGGACCATGATGTTGAGAAACAGTTCCCTGCTCTTTACTAGAGTTCTTTCACATGAGCCAGGCTGGCAGAATTTGCATGCTGTGCTCACAAAGCAAATGGAAATGAGCAGAGGACAAATAAGGGAGTTGTGGGTGCACTGGAGATGTGAGTGCCCACCCAGTCATTCTGCAGATAGGCTGCTTTGGCCACGCCCACTCACTTGTAACCTGGACACTCGGCGTCTAAAGCCCCACCCACTCACACGCTCGCAGCCTGGCTATGGACAGTTCCTTTTGTTATTAATCTAATTATCCAATTGTTCTTTCTGTAATAGTATATGAAGCAGAAACACACTGCACCTGGTTCGTGTATGTGCTTCAGCACCATGTATGTGCTGTAGCACATGTGTATTGCATGTATGTGCTCTAGCATTGCCTTGCGCTTTGCATCTTCATGCATAAATTAATCATTTCTATGTGTTTTCCTTGATGGTGGTCGATGGATGCTTCTCTTGAAACTTCTCTTGTTTTTGTTATAAAACCTCTGGGTAGTTTGTACTAAGTTCGTATTGTGCTTAACTGATTAACTCTTTTCAACAGAGACCCCAATCCTACAAACCATCGGGTGAACAAGCAGATTAACAATGACGTCAGCTTGAGAATTCAGAACCTCAGCACTGTTATTCGACACATCAAAAGCTACTACCAGGTAACCTCTCTACAGCACTTACTCTTTCAGCAGCATATTCCCAATGACTTGGTATAGAATACTGTGAAAATATATTTTCAAAAGCATATTTCTACGAGTACTTAGTTATGTTGGTTGTGACTTGTCTGCAGACAGTTAAAACATCACTCGTGAGGGTGGTCCAAGCTTCTGAAAGCTTTATTAGGTTGGTAATGACCTTAATGATGGGAACTGGAGAAAAAGAAAGATGGCCTTTTTACACTATGTTTAGATCATATGGAATGGTTTCATTATGCAGCATAATGTATGCTTTCAGAGAGAACTTTTTAGGAGAGGAGTATAATTTTGTGGTTGTTGTGGGTTAATTTTATACGCCAACAGCCTTTTAGTTGGTTCCAAGCAGAGCCTCAAGCTTTAAATATCCGTTTGCCTTATTTGAAACTCTACCTCACGGCTGACCTGTCTCCAGCAGCATTCCTTTCCTAACTCTGCAGTTTCCCAACTCAACTGCTACTACGCTACTCATGTGCACACACGCACATGTAATGTATAATTCAAAACATGAGAAGCGTGTTCACATGTATTCTTGAATATTACATATACTCGGTATAAATAGTACTGCCAGCAGGGTTTCATATTTTCTGTAGTTTCATGAGCAGTGCGCAGGACTGTGGAAGCCCGTTGACAGAGCCTCTGTAGCGCACACATGCATGCAGATCCTGTTTTTAACTTGGACAGAGCCTGGATCAGACCTTTTGAACATTTTTTTTGTTTTGTACTAATACATATGTGTGCACGTGCACGAGCGTGCGTGTGCGTGTGTGTGCATGCCCTTGTGGTAAATACACCCTCAGGCAAGTGCTCCAGCAAGTCTTAACAGAGCTCCTCTCTGTGCAGCCAGTGTCCTAAGGCTACCTGCTAAGACTCATTCAACAAGAACCACTTTAGTCATTTTAGTCCTTTACAGTATACTGAAACTTAATAGATTGGCACAGTAGTTCTGAATTGCACCATATGCCAGTAGTCTTTTCCTGCCCCAGGAGGTCGGTCTAAAGAGCATGTGAAGTGTCCAGGGAGACTTTTGTCACACGGGTGAGCCGGAGTTTTGGAAAAGCAACATCTGGGGCTCTTGTGTGGGTCAGTGCTCTCCTGATCACGAACAGATGTGATGTCTTATGTTAATGACTCCCTGTGCATGCAGGTTCTGTGTGGGGGGATGGGTAAGAGTAATTTGATGAATAAGGCTTTCGTTAAGTGATGTTTTGAGGATGTCCGGATGGCGGTCATCGGAAACCGCTAACTTTCGTAGCATGTTGGATCGCTCACTTTTGATTAGGCTCTGCGTTTATTTCCCCTCTGTGTCACTCAACCCTGTCGGTCTCTCTCTTTCACTGGCCGATGCTGGCTAGCACCTAATGGACAACCTGGACAACCATGTTCTCGTACTGTTGTACGGGGGTGACTTGTAAGGGATGAAGTCTTTTTAAATATTCAAATTTTTAAACCACACCTTTGTCATTTTGCGCTATTGGACTGAAGCTCTATTGTACCTCTATAGGACTTGCCACACTACTGAATGTCTGTCGGGGGGGGGGAACGCAACATATTGTAAAATTCATGTTGGTGCCATTGCTTGTTTTCTTCCCAATTAACTGAACAAATAAATGAGTTTACATGCTTTACATGCTGACCTTGAATCAGTCTTGAAATGGTACTAGACTGATGTGATCGATCCTTTCTACATTCTAGTGACACAGGCTCAGGTCAGTGTAACACTTTACAGCATGTTTGCAAATGATGATTTCTGAGTATTAAGTACCATTTCTCACTTGCAAAACAATTAAGTCTCACACCTTCAGGTTGCATGCTGTGTTATGTGTCTGTGCCCTTCCATGAATAAGCAGTTATGGGGTGGGTTTTTTTTTTTGCTTTCCTGCTGATTACATTTGGCCGCCGTCTCCACCCTGGCCATCTTCATCATGGCAGGAACATGGCTCTGACACATGTCTTCACAGCCAGAAACCGACACACTGCTGGGGGTGACGTTTGGCCCATGGCAACCCATCCCACATGGCTATTAATTCCTAAGGCCTGGGAGATGAGAGCTGTGTCGAAGCTGTTCTTTCATACATGCTATTGAAGTAGGTCAAACAGATGTGAGCATAATGGCTCCATTAGAGCCTAATTTAGACTGTAAACTGGAGAGGCATTTGTCAGAGAGCTGACTTGTACACTACTGATTCAACTGTATACATTTAGTTCAGAATTCATCAAGAGTCAGATGATGTGTGTTTTTCACACCATACATTTATCTGATAAAGTATGACCTGGTTAAAGTAAACACTACTTCTCAACAATTATCTTAAGTCTCTCATTCAACATTGAGGTGAAATGTATATTAAATGCTAGGGACTTTTGTGTGTACATCGACAAGCTTAAATGCATCTCCAGTGCATTCAGGCTAATAGTAATATATGACAGTAAAACATATATTGCAACACCACTTGTAGTAAACAAACATGTTACCATGCGGTCATTTGAACACACACTTATGTTCTAAAACACTAGTCAGGTAAAGCAGAACAACATGTCTGAGTGGAACATTTTAGTCTTCTGTCTTGACACAACTTTTAGCAGCTTGATCTAAGCTTCACTTTATAGAATTTCTCTCAGGAGTGGATGTTTGAGGGTTGTTGAGGCAGATGTTTAAGTAAATGTGTATTGTATTTGGTTAAAGGTGTGATGCCAACCCAGATTAATCATAGCTGAAATGATTAATTCTTCCATTTTATGCTGGATTTAGATCTGGATTTAGCACGTTTTGAGGGCTTAACCCATACTGCCTAGCACTGGCCCAGATTAACTAAGGAACTTTGGGTATGCAGCAGTCAGGAGGTTGAAAGCCAGTCCCCAACAGGATCATCCCCCTGTCTGCACTCTCCCCTTAACCCCCCTTCACTCACACACACACACACACACACACACACACCCACACACCTCCCCCCAAAAATTAGATTAGCTCCCAAATGACTCCATGTTCAACCACCAGAAAACATCCCCTGAGAGAGACAAGAGGTGCAAGCAGCAGGGACAATAGGCCTTGGGCGGGGGAGGGGTGCCTTGTTGGAGCCTCCCTGCCTGTTGTTGAGAGAGACAGACAGACAGAGAGAGACAGACAGAGAGAGAGAGAAGATGGACCCTGCCACTGTAAGATGAGTCCTCTCTAGGCCTCTCTGAGTGAGATGTGCCTTTACTTGGGATCTTCTTCCAGGTCGGGATGTAATGAAGTAGCTGTGACAAGAGCATGAACAGCACCATGCTAGAACACCCAGCAGTAGCCCCTTTAACCACTTATGTTTAGACTTCCAATGGCAGTGGGTTTGAAAAGTGTATGTTGGGTAGAGAACATGTTGATTTAAGTTACTTATTTCACAAAAAAAACTTTTGGCTAAACAGTTTTTATATCATGATAATTACCAGTAAAATACATTCCCTGAGGTGGGTGAAATACCTGTGATGCTACTGAACTATTTAATTAACAGAAACTTTTTCAAAATTATTTTGCACATGCATGTAGAAGGGTGAGCAAGGTGGGGTTTTGGAGAGGAGGGGTCAAAGGGCAGGGTATGGACTCACTAAATAGCTTACTATATTGGAAGCTACTTTAAGTTTACCCAACTTTATACCAACCTAGTGATATGTTGGTAATCGACGCAACTGTCAGTCACACAGGCTAATGTTTTTATAATAAATAGCCCATGATTGGCACAGTGCACGTCAGATTGTGGCATTCAGTAACGATGAGGCAGGACATATAATTAAAACTCTAAACCAATCTGGTAATTTTAGGGGGAAAAAAGCATCTTATTTCTTTACGGTCTCCAATATCTACAATATGCTTTTCAGACTGAAGAATGATGTAGACCAGAGCAACTTGTGGACTTGTAAAATGAACATTATGTTCATGTTGAGTAAAAGCCAAAATGTAACAATGCAGAAGACAGATGTGTTTGTGGAGATCTGGCCATGGTGTTTGTGGAGATCTGGCCATGGTGTTTGTGGAGATCTGGCCATGGTGTTTGTCTTTTGTCTCTTTGGATCCCTCTGCCATCCTCCTGTCGTGCGTGCGTGCGTGCGTGCGTGCGTGTGTGTGTGTGTGATGGGTACCCCATCACAGTAGATACCCACAACCAAACAGCCCCCTCCACACCTTCCTTACCAGTTCAAGCTTCACATTTCTCACCTGTCTACACTGGCATGCCTAATGAGTCCTCTGTCCTCCCTTTCCTGGAACACAGATCCAGGCGTGGAGGCTCTCAGCGAAGCGTGTGTACAGAGCAAGCATGAGCTTGGCTCTCCTTAACCTGCGCTGACTCTAGGTCTGGCCCTGCCGCCGAGCTTGGCTCAGCACCTCCAGAGCTGTCGAGCGAATGTGCATGTGTGTTCAAGCACAAGGCAGTGAAGCTGGAATAGGCTGGACAGGCTTGAATTCTCGCCAGACGTTTTGCACATGCCTCTCGTAACCTGCAGCCATTCTACCAGCATGACACAAGCCTGCCTCTCTGTTTTTGTAACGTAATGCGTTCTGTCTAGGCCTTTATAACCTGCGGATGCAAATTTGGCGTCTTTATTGGATAGATTATGTGCAGTAATAATGGATGCTGAGTACAGATGAATGGTGAGTGAGTGATGGGTTAGTGGTAGTATTATCATCTGAGGTTGATTATAATCATGCTTTATAGAAGACGTGGAGTCCTTTCATATCCTAATATAACAGGATAGAGGGTTTTTTTTTATTATTAGCGTTCTTATTGTTGTGCTGGATAAAAGTGCAGAATTGACTCGTTTGTCTGTGTTGTAACAGTTTGCCACCAAGTTTGTTAGTAAGCAGAATGGTTCCAGTGTAGAGCATGTGTAGTTCTAGTGGGAGCGGTGTAGGTATGGCCCAAATGAGGCTGAGGTCAGTGTCTGTGTCAGATTTACTGAAGATAAAGGTTCCTGTTTTAACTGCAATGTGGAGCAGTTGTAGCCTTTCGTGTGGTTTTACTCCATCTTTTAATGGGCATCTGTTTCTTCTGAACAGAACATGTGTGGACCCCTGGCCAAAGATCAACCACTCTTTTAACAGTAAATAATTGAAGTAATGAGTTAAACCCTCAACAGCCTGTAGAGGCTTCAAAAAGGGCCTGATGCATTTACGTTAGCATTGCTAAGTAATGAGCAGTAGCACAGCCACTGCTCACTCAGACTCGTCTTGTAGCCTTATTCTGGGGGTGGGTTCCATTCCACTGCATTACTTAATGGAGATTCTTGGGGGGCAGGGGGAGAGAATAGGTGTCAACTCTCTGGGTCAATAGAAAGCAGCAGAGGGGGTTGGCGCAGATTCTGGAATGTCTCTCTCTCTCTCTCTGTATCTCTATCTTTCTCCTGTTGTTCACTGTGTCAATGGACAGTGAAAGTTAGTGTCTTTCCACCAACAGAAAACGAGCCTCCTCTCTCAGAAGGTTTGTAGAGCTGTGAGACCTTCTGCGTGCCTGTGTAAACTGCTGCTCGCTACCACAGCAAGCTACATGTCTTCTGTGGAATTACTCCAGATGCTGTCAGATAAAGTCTGTAATTTGTTACTTTGTTTTATTCCAGAACACCTCCTTCATGTCTCCAACACTCCTAGACATGTCAGTTTTTCTGATAAGAAGGACCGTGAGAAACTCCTAAAACCTTGGCTGACCTTAGCTTTTAACAAATGTAAAGCCATTTCTGGCTGTTTGTGGCACGTCATAAAGAGATCAGACAAAAGCAACAGCTTCTCTGGAGGAGCCCATGTGACAGGAAGTGGTGTTATGTGCCACCAGTTCTGTGACTCATGGGTACAGTCCCTCTTGGAAGCCCCCTCTGTGCATCTGAGTGTTTGCTTTCTTCTCTCCAACGTGCTGTTTGTGAACTTCTGTTTGGTTAGTGGTAGTGAAGAGAACTGCCTTGGCTAATCCATCCCGAGCTATAAGTAAGCCACCTTTTGAAAGGGCTTTGAACTTTACAACATTAAAGGAGCGGTGGTAGCTCACTGGTTAAGGCACTTGACTAGTAATCAGAAGGTTGCTGGTTCAAACCCCACCTCTGCCAAGCTGCCACTGTTGAGCCCCTGAGCAAAGCCCTTAACCCTCAACTTTGTATAAACCCTCAACTTTGGATAACCTTTGGATAAGTCGCTTTGTATAAAAGTGTCAGCCAAATGCAGTAAATGTAAACATTAATACAGCCATCTTAGTGAAGCTGCTTTGGGAATGGGGTTTGATTTGACTCTCTGGAGGGTTGGAACTGCTATGGTGTTTTTCTTTGTGAGGTCTGTTCTTGTCCAAAACTGTTTACAACTGTGGAGTGGAGTCCACTCCAGCGCCGGTTGGGCTGTGCTGACTGTGTTGCACTCTGCCCTGTCCCCAAGAGGCTCTGCATGCAGGGAACTCAGCAGGATGGTCGATGGTTATGGGACAAAAACCAGGCCACAGCCACTGGGGAAACGGGCACACTGGCCCACACAACACACACTCACACAACCACGATATTTGTGATGGGTGGAACAGCGCGAGCGGCAGTGCAATGTGAGGCTGGTGGATGATGACTGTGGTGACTATCGATCACACATGGTGTGTTTCACTGCTGGGCCTCAGGCCGCGTGCCACTGGAGGTCACTGTAGTGTGGAAGGTCCTTATCAGTACCGTGCTCCAGTGGCTGCATATTACTCCTGCTTATAGCTGTGCAAACGCATTTGACTTCACTTTGTGCCTGCTTAGCTGGTCATGCAACCAGGTAAAGACCTTGATTCTGCTCAGGCTTCCATAACATTCAACTCCAAAGTGGGTGAATGGCTCTGGCTCCAGTAAGCCACATGTGCATATCATAGATTATGCAGGAGAATCCAGGCAATAGATATTCAGCCAAACATAGGAAAGAACACCACAACTATCTTCAAAGCGGTGGCCCTCAGACAGGGGCTGGGAAATGCATCCAGATGACTGATTGCATGACGCTTGTAACCAGAGCGTGACCAATCGTCCAAACCTGTCAACACTACACCTATAGGTCCGCACCATCTTCAGGTTTCCTGTGCAGTATGTGATGTAGCCCTTAGCCACAGTATGTGATGTAGCCCTTAGCCACAGTAGTCATTACAAAGGAGGATTGATGGCTAAACCTCCAGCCTTCGCTGTGCTTTTCCACACCCAAATTTTACAGTAGGCAGCAGAAAATCAGTTATAACCATTGATGAGAGAAATGCTTTGAAAGTAAATGTAGAATACGCTGTCCTAACTGCAGTATGTGAAACATCCGTTATTTCATAGTTAGTTAATATTGCATAATGGTAGTTTCCCTGTTCCCAGTTTATATGTAAATGCTTCTTGGTGGTAAAATTAATATTTCTCTGATGTTTCTCTGTTAAACTGTGTGCAGACTATCTGCACTCCCTTCCACACACGTACTTGATGCTTTTACAGACGTTCAACAGGCTTCATTTTTAAAAACAATTTCATTGTATTGATGCTCCATTTTGAATTCTCAGCTTGCATGTTTGTTCCTATATTATCTCGTTACAACCCAGCCTTCTTCATCAACACAAACCACCTGCTGACATGTGCTGGTTAGGTTTTTTTCTTGCAATAAATAAGTAAATATAGCTTGTGGGCCCGTACTGGAGGGCATGTGTTTACTGACACTGTAGTGAACGCAGGACTTTACATGCACTCTTCCTCAGTAATGACCTTTGTCCTCACTTCCTCCGCTCACCGTCTGAAGTGGTGCGCCCTCAGAATGGAGCACAAAATGGCTTTTACATAGCAGGCTTTTATCCCAGCCAGGCTATTGAGGACCCGCCTTCACTGCTGTGAGCCCTTATCTATTCACCCTGTTCTGAGTTTCCATGCCTGTTATTGCATGTATTAACTTCAGTTTCAAAAGGAGAACATTGCAGATGAGCACATGTATTCCCAGTGTGACAGAAGGGTTGTTTTTTTGTTTGTTTTTTTGTTTTTTTGGAGGAGGTGTATTGTTGGAGCAGTTATGTAGGTTTGGCCTCTTTATCTTCGTCTTGGAGCCAGTGTAGTGGTCTGATCTTGAGTTCTTAAGCCTCGGACGGAGCTGATCTGTGCATTGTAGCAGTACCCATTCTACCAGGCTGCTTTCAAAGCGTGTTTGCATTACTACTGGTCAGAGGGCTCTATGTGATTTACTCTGTGTTATGTGGGCTTGACAAAGTGGTAGCTGCTATCTCACTGAGTACTGGAGGAGGGGGACTGGCCTCCTGAAGGAGCTCTCCTCAGGTATCTCCCCTCAGGGAGTTCTCTCTCCAACTCTCCTTTCCGAGGTACACTCTCCCTTTTTGCTTGTCACATTCAGTGGGAGGGGTGGGGAAAGCCCCAATTCCTGTGCTATTGCTTAACATTGTGTAAATTGATCCAAGCACATTTGAAGATGGTTTAAGGAACTACACCAGCACTGAAATGTCAAATGGCTTTCACTCAAAACATTGTACATTCAAGTCTGAGTTTTAAATCTCTTCCAGCAAAAATGTGTTGCATTCTGTTGTAAATCTAACATCCTGTTGTGCTAATGCCAGCAGGAGATTGGGTGGACAGAAGGGCCAAACTCCCACATCAAAAACTCAGAGCTTTCACAATCCAGCCGATGGCTGTGCTCCAATGGCAGCTGCAGTGACTGATCTTTGTGGAGTCTGAGGAAATCATTTCATTAACATTACTGGCCACTGGGGAAACTTTTTCCACAACTTTACAGATTCACACAATAGCGTATGGCATGGGTCACCTCCGCTACTGCAGCCTGTTCCTCTAGCATAACTGCAGTGTGTTTTATATCTCTGAGGACAGAGGGAATGGCTCTTGACTCTCTCCATTCCATTTTCCTGAAAGAGGGGAGAAAAAAAACAAAAATATTGGAAATGCTGTCGTAGTGTCATGGCCCCTCGCTGGACAGGTAAAGATGGCCACCAGGCACAACATTCCACCCGTCTGCATCATCCCTCTCGTCTGCCGGCACTATTGTGCTCGGTGCTGAGGTGTTTCTCTGCAGATGACGTCAGTGGCACTTTTGATGTGAATCTTCATGAAGAGGTTGTAGGAGTACTCCTTAAGCTCCACTTATGCTTCACTTGCATTGGCGAAACAGACCTTTGCTTATTAATGATTGTGTGTGTGTGCGCGCGCGCTCATGCCTAGATGTATGTGCATTGCCTTAGTCGACATCTAGATTAGCTGTTTGAGTCTGCATTCTCACCATTGGTGTGCTTAAATAAGGTGAGCCATCTGGCTGTGCACTAATAATTTATTTACAGAAGCTCCTTGTTCTGTTGGGATGGATCGGGGGTCTTGATACATGCAGGCTGATGAACTGAGCTGTGGTTCTGGTGCCGCTTGTGTTGCCGTGACTACCGTACCGGACCTGGAAGGCGCTGAGACGATACCCGATCCTCCTCCGCGCTCTCCGGCCTCAGCTATCGGCCGTAACTTGATTCCTGAAAACGCACAAGCCTCGCTCCCTGGCTCAAGGTCCAAAAACGAGCCTGTCTGGAGTTGGTAGCACTAAAATAATCTCGGGTAGCAGGAAAGTGCAGAGAGCTGTGCTGCGATGTTGGCTAGCTGTGCTGCTCCGGCTGTTGCACTGAACCGTGTGCTCTCAGCCTGGACCAGCAGCACCACAAGCTTCTGAGCTGGTGCACCACGTCTCTGGCTGCTGCTTTATCCCAGAGAGCCTCCCCGCTGCGGCCATGGGTGTGGTCAGACCAGCGGTCCTGAACCCGACTCTGACAGAATTACACTAGGGTTCAAACCAATTAATGAAATTACTTCCAAGAACATCAAGAATTTAAGAAGGCACTTGAAACAGTCGTGTCCTTCATTGTGTTTTTCCTTCATTTCCACCCTCCTTCTGCTTCAGGTACTGTTAGTTTGTGATAAAGAAGGCTAACGCACATCCTGATGGAAATATAAAATAACCCACTTCACAAACTGATGGCAACATCGTTACGAATCTCTGCACCAAGCTCTGAGATCTTCTCCACAACTGTGTATATTTGAAATGGGGAGCAGAGGTCAATCTCTGTGCATCTGTGCCACTATGCTGTTGGTACATACAAAGAAGGCCTCTATTACTCTGTAAGCAAATCCAGTACCCAGTGTGACGTCCCTTTCATACTTGATTTGAACCGTCAATAATGCTGTTCGTGTGGGTCTGAGAGAATGATTCAGATACCCTAGCACTCAGTCACTCCCACTCCCACTCATTCATCAATGAAATTCTGATTCTCCATTCCGACAACAACAAAAAAAAAAAACAATATAAAATATATAGATATGACAAAAGCAGCCGGAAATAAAAGATTGTTAAGAAAATGGACTATAATGTACAAACGAGATGTTTTATGTATGTATGAGGTAGGCAGCATTACACGTGTACAATTAAAAACACTGGAGGGTCCATTAATAAATGTAAGTGCTTACTGAAATGTAGTGATGGACCAAGACAAATATTCTTGTGTATAAAAAAAAATTCATTAATAGACTTTGAATAGTCCAGTGGGGGGGGGGTGTCTTTGAATAATCCATGCATGCGTGTTGGTGTGAAACAGAACAGTTGGACAGTGTTGTTGTGTCAGTGGTACTCATTCGTGTGTGTGTGTGTGTGTGTGTGTGTGTGTGTGTGTGTGTGTGTGTGTGTGTGTGTGTTTTGCCCCTTCGTCATTCTTGGAAGAGGAGGAAGATCAGATATATTTACACTGAGTTATGGAGGCTGTGAGACAGTTATGATATTGAGCGACACTGTCAAGCTACTGTTTATGGGGCAAAGTGTTTGTCTCATGTAGGTCACCTAAGGTCACGCTGTAAAGCACCTTAACCGCAGCATAAATCAAGTGCTGCATCAGAGACTGTGTAAACCCTCCAGCGATTCTGCTTGAATTATGTGTAAACTGACCAGCATTTGTTTTTAGGTCGTATTGACTTCTAAGCTGGTTTGTGGTTGGGGCTTCTAGTCAACCAGACACATTCCAGGTCTTTGTTTTGAGTTTAGTGCACATTTGTTCTGTGCCGTGTGGTACCAGACCCTCATGCTTGTATATGGTGCTATTTAGATTTTCTGCGGGCGTAGTGCTTGCTACAACTTGGTGCTAATATATCTGCCCTGATCTCTCAGAGTACGCAGGAATAGGGGGAGGTTAGGTTATATGAGCCTGATCTTGCCTATTGTCTACAATGCGGGCTCGGCTTGGTTGCCACGGAGGCAATTGTCCCCGAGGTCAGGTCTACTGGGACACAGGTGCGCAGACGCGGAGCACTACCGCGTTCTTCTCTCAGGAGCACAGGGTTGGTGTTCTAGAACACGGAGAGCTCCTCCTAAAAATCTGGTGTATGTGGCCATTATAAACGCACGTTATTCCAGGTTCGGGTTTTGCTGTGAATGCAGCCCAGCCCATCCTGTTTTTGGCCACCCCGGGCCGGAGCTGTGGGACGCGGTCATGAAGAACGCCCCTCCCCAGGCTGTTTCCAGCAGGACTTCCCCTCTCTCTGTCCGGCTGCGATGGACTTTTTCCGTTCAGACCGTTGTGTCAGCCCTGCTCCATGACCTCGGCCTGTGTTTGGGAGCCCCGGTCAGCCACCACCCCTGCTTACCAACGCCCCGCCCACTGCCCTCAGTCTGCACCCCGAACAGGAGCTCGGCTTGTAGCCGGCGCCTCCACCCTTGCAGAGCGATCTCACGTTCTACCAGATCGAACAGCACCTTTTGTTCCATGTGTCAAGTTCTTGTTGAGACTCCTCCTTGTACTGTACATTGTGTAACACCCCTTTCTCTCTCCACACAGGAAAATCTCCAGCATCTCATAGTGATGAATTTACCCAATGTGTTGACCATCGCCAAGGATCCCTTGTCAGGTATTCATCTGTTTGTCCAATGATTGATCAATCTGCTATTTATCTGTCCCATCTTTTTCTTTTTCTCCTCCGTTTTTAGCAGCTTTTGTGTTGAGGGCTTTCCGTTGCTTTAAGTTACTGCTCATTTTTAAACTGTCCAGTCAATCTTTGTTGCCTGTGAAACTTTCCTCCAAGATACCAAAAGTATGCTGAGATCCCAGTTCAAGGTCACAAGCCTCTATGCTCCTTTACTGTGCCCCCTGTCTCCCTATGCCAGTCCTGCACTGGTGAACGAGCCCCTCACCCTGCAGGAAGCAGGAAAGCCGGCCGAGGCCCGGCCCAAACACTGACCACACGCCCTGCTGCTAACAGACTGCAGCTCAAACAGGACACGGTCCAGACAGCCAGAGTCTGCTGAATTTATCGGCAGCTGTTGACAGCCAAGGCGGCTCAGCGTAGAGAGACAGGGGGAGAGAGAGACAGAGAGAGAGAGCTCGGACTCTGTGCCATTTGGTGCCTTATCTTGTTCTGCAAGTGTGGATTTTAAATTGTTCATTATTGATGTCAAAATGTTTGCCTGATTTAAGTAAAGATTCTTTCTGTCAGACATCATATTGATGTTGATAAAAAAAACAAACCGCATGCATCTGACTTCTTAAGCCTGGGCCCTGATCGCCCCTCCCCCTCCCCAGCAGCAGCCCAGAGCATGTGCTAATGCCTGCAAGCCGCAGGGGCCCCTTTGGGACAGACCCACAGCCGGTCTTGAGTGTGCAGCCTGCTCAGGCCCCAATCCTTGTAGGATCTTCCTGACGCACAGGCTGGTTTTGCAAGTTCCTGCAGGGGATCAAAATAACTGTTATCGAATATGCTGTTACACTTTTGGTTGTTTCCTGAAGTGGACTTTCATCGGAACAATCGGAGGCTTGACTGACTGGCGCCTGTGGCAGCAGTGAGAAGGCAGACAGCTCAGCCTGTTGCTAAATAAGTAGTTTACTGTGAAATTACAACACACTTTTACCATATGAAATGATTATTGAAATGATTAAAATCTAAGTGTTTGCATCCGTAAGGAAATTGGATGCAGGCTTTGTGCATGCGAAGGGATTGTACATGCTTGCACATGCAAATCAAATCAAAGTGACGTTCATCTGTTGTTCCTCAGTGGTGCGGGCAGGTCTAGTGGGCGGTAGTGGACAGAGCGGTTCGCCTTTGTTGCAGAGAGCTGCTCTTTCCTTTCTATGAATGGGGTACACTGCTGGGCAGGGCAGGGCACAGAGTCTCCATGACAACTCCCTCCTGCTCTCCCGAGAGTGTTAGTCCAAGACTCCTGGGCAGAAAATCGCACACAAAAACACGCACGCAAAACCTTTAATTTTTTTTGTATCAATAATTTTTTTTCTTACACTGACTAAATAACTTTTAAGACCTTTTGTTGTAAAAACTGTTATTTATTGTCTCTCTCATCTGGAAGAGGTTTCTAATAATTATACAGGGTAAATTCCTGTGGGAATTCCTGTAGATAATTGACTCGGATGGCAGAAGGAGAGGCTCGCTGTCATTTCACTGCAGACCAGAAACTGTCATCCATGATTCATGGGGACATTTAAAAATAAAAAAAAAGCAAAAAACAAACCAGAACTGTGGCATGAGTGGGTGCTTCCAGTCGAGCTCCCAGTAGCGTTTGCAGTGTGGTGCGCTCACAGACTCGCTGGTAATGGGTCGGGCTGGACTACTGGCCCTGGTACGAGGTCAGGATCCACTGGACTATGGGAAGAGACGGGGATCAGAGAGCTGTGATTAGGCATGAGCTAACAGTACATGCTCATCATCTCAAAAATGTTAATACAATTTGGAAACGGTCTGTCTACCTGTGAAGTGCAAACATTTTGAATGTGGACAGAAAATGTAATATTATCATTAAATTGTTATTAAAGTTCACTCAGCCTGTTTGTAGGCATTATTTAATGCTTCACCGGCAGACAATTTTAACTTTTTTTTTCAAGAAATAAATGTAAAGTAAATTAGTACCAAAAACAATAACATTGATAACCACAAGAGAGAATTCTTCGCACATATGATGTTTTGGCTGGTCAGTTTTGATGACGGTTTGTGTGATCATGGGCTGCATTTGAATGAAGTGCATGATGGATGGTGCTTTGACCCACAGGCAAGAGCATGGAGGAGATGAAGAAGCTGCTGCTGCTGCTGTTGGGCTGCGCCGTCCAGGTAAAGCCACGCCCACGAGACCTCGCCCATACCAGGAAGCAGCTCACCCTGTCTAAACACGCCTGCCCCCACCCCCTCCACCCCCACCCAAACATACACACACCAACACTCAGCAAAAATACACACGCATGCACACACACACACCCGTATTAGCACAAATAACTTCACAGGCTGCCTGCTTGCCAGAGGGAGATCACCTCAAACCTCTCCTTTCCTTGCCCACTTGTCCTTTTGCGCTCCAGTTCTGACTGTGCAGGTTCTTCCTGTTCTTTGGGGCGAGTGTAAACAGCACAGACTGAGGCCGTATCATGTGCCTGAATCCTCTTACAGCCCCTGTTGTCCTCGATTTCATCCCGAGCGCCGTCAGTTAATCTCCACCTTCAACCTGTTGAGAGAATTTGCCACGGTGTTCATGTTGGACCAAACTGTACAGCCTTTTCTTCTGTACAGCATTTATCTGCTAAACATTATGACCACCAAATCCCAGTTAGGAATGTTTGGCTAATTCCTGTCTGAAATGTGGAGGCCTGTCTCAGTTTTAGCAACATACAACAGAGGCAAGGATGCTTTTTGTTTAGTAGAACTGATGGTAGTTCTCTCTCTCTCTCTCTCTCTCTCTCTCTCTCTCTCTCTCTCTCTCTAGTGTGAGCGCAAAGAGGAGATC
The DNA here is from genome assembly GCA_025802075.1 of Tenebrosternarchus preto. Lineage (NCBI taxonomy): Eukaryota > Metazoa > Chordata > Actinopteri > Gymnotiformes > Apteronotidae > Tenebrosternarchus > Tenebrosternarchus preto. The sequence goes on along the minus strand of JAOYMR010000010.1, from coordinate 2,806,150 downwards.
ATCGAGAAGATTAAGCTACTAGACATTGAAACACAGGCAGCCATAGTCTCCCATATCAAGGAGGTGAGTGTAGATGTTGGATCCTTACCAACCCTCCTTCGAAGGATTGATCAGAGGCACGAGCATTGGCTGTGTCTGAGAGACTGAGTACTTCCCCCTTGCGCAGGTGACTGAAAACCAGGAGAATGTTCTGGACATGCAGTGGATGGAGGAGGGGAAGGTGCGTGTCGAGGAGCTGGACCCTCTCTCCCGCACCATGGCCTTTCACCTCCGCAAGCTCATCGACGAGCGGGACGAATGCTCGGAGGCAAGAAACTTCACTTCCTGTCTCAAACTCCTTCGTGTTAAGCAGTAGTTTATAATCCAGTCCTCAGAGACCCAAGACGGTCCACATTTTTGCCTTAGCCCAGGTTTCAACACATCTGAACCAAGCTAAATAGACTGCTGAATACCTGGTACATTGGTGATTGGACATGGCAAAACTATGGAGCATCCTTGGGTCTCTATGAACCGGATCAAGAGCTAATGCTCCAAAAGGTTATTAAATTCAACCACGACTGACTCCGACGTCTGACTTAATGTGATCTGTACCACTCTGTGCCTTGCTAGCTGATCTTGGAGCTGACTCAGGAAAGGGACTACCTGCAGTCCCAGCAGCCTCCCAGTCCAGTAGGCTTCTCTAGCACTGAGAGACCCTCCCAGCTCTCCAAAGAGGACCGTCAGCACCTGGCCGTGGAACTGGCTGACACAAAGGCTAAACTTCGCCGCTCTCGCCAAGAGCTGTGAGTAGCAAGCATGTCCTCACGACTGCTTTAGGTGCTGAGTGATTGACTGATTTTACATGTTTTAAGATTCACTCTCTTGCATACAGAGAGGAAAAGACAGAGCAGCTGATGGACGGCAAGAATGAGCTGGAGCGCCTAGACGCGGAGGTGCAGAAACTCAAGCAGGAGGTGGGCACCTCGCGCCTGGTCCCACAGCTCCCTGACTCAGCGTCTCCTCCTGTGTACCTGAGCGCAACCACAGAAACCTGCACACTTCATACAGAATCTTAAATGTGTAGATAATGAGTCTCACTCCTGTAGCTTCACTACAGATGTTCAATAGAATAAAGCATTCGATGTTCTGCAGATGTTCAGTATATTGTGAACATTTATGTAGTTCAGAAGGTCTAAGAGGGCTGGTGGCTGAGTGTTCGTATGCGCTGTAGCTAATCTGACACGCGTGTCCATTCGAGCAGAACCTGCAGCTGCTGGCCGAGGCGCGCTCAGTGCGGGTGTACCGGGACGAGGTGGACGCTCTGAGGGAGCGCGCCGGCAGAGTGGACCGGCTGGAAACGGAGCTCACCCGCTTCAAGGAGAAGCTGCACGACGCCCACTTCTACAAGGCCCGTGTGGAGGTAACGGCATGGTGGCGTTCGCTGGGCAACAGTCTCTCCTGGGTTCTCCCATAGCCTCTGCAGCCACCATGTGTGCTGGGAGCTATGGGGAACTCCTGCTGTCTGTGTGGGGAAGGCCTCAGGCTGTACTCCTCGAGCGGACACAGCTGCCAGTGACAGGCCCTCTGCTTGAGCTACTTTTGCTTAACCACGGAATACTGTGAATTGTTTTGTCTGTAGGAGCTGAGAGAGGACAATCTGACCCTGGTGGAGACTAAAGCTTTGCTGGAAGAGCAGCTGAGAACAGCTAGGGGGCGCTGTGACAAACTACATGAGCTAGAGAAGGAGAACTTGCACTTGCGTTCCAAACTGCACGACATGGAGATTGTGAGTGGGAGGGAGGGAGGGAGGGAGAGAGAGAGAGAGAGAGAGAGAGAGAGAGAGAGAGAGAGAGAGAGGCTCTGCATGATACGCTGAGGTGTGCATGTGTGCGTCTTGTGTCTCAGGACAGGGACGGTGATAAAAAGCGTCTTGAAGAGCTCCTGGAGGAGAACATGCTTCTGGAGATCTCCCAGAAGCAGAGCATGAATGAGTCTGCTCATCTGGGCTGGGAGCTGGAGCAACTGGCCAAGAATAATGAGGTCAACGAGGGTCAGTCTAATGCACACGCACGCACACCCACACACACGCACACACACCCACACACACCCACACACACCCCAGATTTCACACCAGCTTGTTTTTGCAATCTCCTCTTTTTGTAAATGGTCTTGCAGACTCTAACATCTGTGCCAACCACTTGTATGACCCATTTTTTAATACATGTCATTTATACATGTATTTTTTTACATTTAGTATTTGAAAAGCTTTATGCAGAGGTTCTCATAACACAACTATTTTGTGTAAAGCTTACATATGTTGTGCTGAGATGTCTCAGTGCCCTCTTTACAGCATTACCTATGGTGTTCAGTAATAATAATGACACTACGAATATATAGGAGTATATATATATATATATATATATATATATATTTGTAATCTCAGTTGGGGGCAGAAATTACTGTTCAAAAAGGAAAATAAAGTCTGTCTCCCTCCCCCCACAGCACGCAAGTCATTTGTGTTCGAGCTGAACGAGTCGGCGTCCAGCCGCCTACTGAAGCTGGAGAAGGAGAACCAGAGCCTGCAGACCACTATCCAGGAGCTCCGGGAGGCGTCGCACAGCCTGGAGGAGGGCCACCTCCACGCCATGGAGCTGGAGAAGGAGAACCAGACCCTCAGCAAAAAGGTACGCCTCCTGGTTCTCTCTGACGTCTTCTCCTGGGGCCTGTGGGCTCTTGGCCCCAGTGATGTCATGATAAGTGGCGGTAGATTTTATTTATTTATTTATTTCAAGCTTGAGCGGCTGCAGGCCCAGCTGGACCAGGAGAAGCAGACCACACAGGACTTGGAAAACCTCGGGCAGGAGATGCTTAAGGACAAACAGGTGCTGCAGAAGGAGCTGGAGAGGCTGAAGGCAGACAAGGATAATCAAGTAAGTCCAGCCAGTGATGACCGAATTCATAACCAGAAACAGTAGGTCAGCAGTTGAAGGCTGGTTCTATGTGTGGGTAATATGTTGCACGATAAATACTGATCAGAATCGTGCGGTTCTGCAGCTGATACTGAATGGCTGTGTGCTGGGGTGGCAGGTCTTAGAACTGGAGCAGGAGAAGGAGCACCTGAGCCAGGCAGTGAACTCCCTGCGCTTGCGTGCGCAAGCCGACAGCAAGGCTCGCGTGCGGGAGGTGGAGGCGGAGAACCGTGTGCTCCACCAGACCATCTCCGAGACGGGTGTGCGGCTGGCGCGGGTGGAGGCTGAGAAGCGGCAGGCGGCCAAGGACTTGGAGGAGGTGAGGGAGCGGGCGGAGCGCACCGAGGAGCTGGAGCAGGAGGTGGTGCAATTGGAGCGTGGGCGCGAACAGCTGCAACGTGAGCTGGCGGCGCTGGCCGTCGCGGGCGAGCGCAGCGAGGAGCTGGTGCGCGAGAACACCGCGCTGGAGCAAGACAACCGCCGACTGCGCAAACAGGCCGAGACGGCACAGGGGGCCGAGGCGCGTCTGGCCGCCCTCGAGGCCGACTGCCGGCAGCTGGAGGAGCGGAACCTGGAGCAGCGCTGCGCCCTGGAGGAGGCCCGGGCTGCGGGTGCCCGCCTGGCCTGGCTGCAGCGGGAGCAAGAGGAGCTGCGGGCCCGCGCCAAGCGGCTGGAGCTCAGCCAAGCAGACCTGGAGCGGGAGAAGGAGCGGCTTAGGCGCTGCCTGGAGGCCAGCGGTGCCGAGGCCCAGGGGGCGCGGGCCGAGCTGAGTGAGGCGGAGGCCCGGATTGAGGAGAGCCGGCGGGAAGCCGAGGAGCTGCGCAGGGTAGCGGGGCGGGTCGAGGAGGCCGAGAGGGCTCGGCTGAGCGCCGAGCAGGAGCTGGCCCAGGCCGAGAAGGATAGGAGGCAGCTTGAGAAGGAGACACGCAGGCTGAGGCAGCTGGTGGAGGCGAAGGAGGCCGCCCTGGAGGAGAGCTCTGCCAGGGTGGCCACCATGGAGAAGGAGGGCGCAGCTACGAACAGGGAAGTGACGCGTCTCCGTGAGGTCTCCAGCCGAGTGAAGGAGCTGGAGAAGGAGAATAAGGAGATGCAGAAACAGGCCACCATCGACAAGAGAACCTTGGCCACTCTCCGAGAGGTACTACACACAGGCCTAGGACAAGCTGAGGTTCACACCAGTGCTGTGATGTTAGTCTAAGATCATCTCAAGAGCACAACCAAGTGGACGTAGTGTGTTTAAGGTCTCAGCTAACTTTAGTTATTATAAACAGTGCAGGTTGGTATTAGAAGTGAGATTTTGTGAGTTCGTGCTTCACCACGTGTGAAGAAAATGGGCTGTTTTGAAGGGCACAGAAACATAGCAGCTATACATGCATACATTTTACATATTCACAAAGGGATTATTTTACTTTGCACTTGAGTAAAGCGTGGGCAACTAAATGTACAAACTGTGGTGGTAGGTGGTCTCTGGTGCCAGGGGGGCGGGCACTGAAAGCTCTGTTCCGTGTGGCCTCTTGTCAGGAGCTGGTCAATGAAAAGCTGCAGGTCCAGCAGCAGTCCAACGAGCTGGAGATGCTGAGCGGCGAGCTGGAGAAGATCGGCCTGAACCGCGAGAAGCTCCTGCAGGAGGAGCACAGCAGTGAGGACAGGTGAGTGGGCGGGGTCAGCACTTCACCGTCACGCATCTCCGCCGGCTCCGTCGATGGATTCAGCGGGTTTCTCTCTAACCTCCACTCTCCATTTTGCATTCAGGCTTTCACCAAATTCAGCTGACATTTAGCAACAGTGTGGCTTTGTGCAGTGCAGTCTGTGTAATTATTTTCTCATATAGAGGCCCTTCTGGCTAAGTGTAATGTGTAATTAAGTTGGGCTAGCTCTTTACTCAGATTTGTTCTGGAATGTTCCTTGCACAGCCATGTATCACTTTTTTATGCATATTTATGCTCTCCTTCTCTTCTGGCTCTCGCTCGCTCGCTCAGTTTCATTTTCTTCTGATATAGTCAGGGCTGTATGACATGTGAACCTTATTGTTGGAAAGTGTGATTAACAAGCCTGGGCAGAACAGTGGCATTCCACTACAGCCATTAGTGCTCAGGAACAAACCAGCAGCCGCTAATCGCTTAATGTTAAGGCAACACCAATCGCATTCCGTCGTCACGTTGCTATCGAGGTGTGCTGTGTGTAATGTGTGTGTGCTGTGTGTAATGTGTGTGTGCTGTGTGTAATGTGTGTGTGCTGTGTGTAATGTGTGTACTGTGTGTCTGCATAATTTCTTCTGGGATTAATAAAGTGATTCTGATTCTAATGTCTGGATTGCTATTGAATTATACTGCTTTATATTTCATTATATTTGAGTAATTTTTGCCTATGGGGGGTGAATTGTAATAGGATTCTAAGAAAGTAAGCCATCTTCTTGTAGTCTCAGTTGTCATACCCCAAGCCCTGAAGATTCAAAATGACATAACCCGGTTAGGGTTAGACAAATGGCAGCTTCTTCTATTTGTCCACTCTTGGCAAATGTTCTGTTTCTGAAAAGAAAAAAAAAATGTTGTATGACCCCTCAGTAAATATAAGATCCTGGAGACCAAAATCGAGTCTACACTGAAGAAAACTCTTGAGCTGAAGGAGGAGAAGATCCATGGACTGGAGTCTCGTCTGGAGGAGAGCGGCAGCCTGAACCAGCAGCTCCGCACAGAGCTCACTACTGTGAGTGCGTGCGCACACACACACACACACACACACTGACATGCCAAAAGTCATGGGGCAGGAACTAGTATTGTGAACGACCATAAGCCAGCAACTCTGCACGTGGCATCGATTCCACAAGTGGACAGAAGACTTCTGGAGAGATGTTCACCACCCACAGACTCATGGTATTTGTAAGTGTAAGACCTTGAGTGCAAATGGACTTCACCCACACGTCCCACAAATGCTCGATTGGCAGTCCACCCCATCATCAGAGCTCTCCAGAATGTTCCTTGAACCAACTGGACAACTTGGGCCTGATGTAGCCCTGCTGTAATACACCATCATGGGGTAATACATCATCATGGGGTAATATACCAATATACTGCTGTAATATACCCTCATTGTGGGGCACATGAAATACATGAGGTGCTGCAAATGTTCACCAAGCAATGAAATATTGGAAACCAGCCAATGATGTTTTTAGACAGTCTAGTGTACCCAACCAATGCCCTGATCCCAAACCAGTACAGAAACACCACCAGGCTGCACAGTGGCCATCAGCCCCGAAACGACTGGTCCTGGGACTCATTGAACCATCTACTTCAATTTACACATCAATTAACACATTTATATGCTGCTATCCAATGGCTTTTGGCACATCAGTGTACATATATATACATATACACATTCACACACACATTGTGCATGCATGCGATCATACACACACCTGCTTTTTTTAATCGATCCTCTCCCATTCCTCTGCAGGTGAAGAAGACTCTGGAGGCGCTCAGACAGAGACAGGAAGAGGAGGCAGCTCATTCCGAAATGTCCCAGAAGGCTGTGCAGCAGGGCCCGAGCCGTGTGAGAGAAGCCACAGCTGAGCTTCTTCAGCTTAAAGACCATTTGATCAGTGTGGAGAAGAACGTGAGTCAGCACACTGAAGCTCTCGCGCTCTCCCTCTCACATACACACACACTCATACTCTCATTATCCCCCCCCCCCCCACACACACACACCCCTCATCAATCTCTCATCAACTTCTTTTCCCAGTGTTGTAATGTTGGTTTTTTGAACCCGTGGTTTTAGAACGCGGCTCTGGAGACGGAGAAGCACCTCTTGAAGGAGCAGCTGAAGAAGCTGGACTCTCAGAACACACAACTCAACGCTCAAATGCTAGCACTGCAGAAGCAGGCCACCACGCTGCAGGAGCACAACACAGGCCTGCACAAAGACACCGCCAAACTGCAGGTACCAGCAACCGGGGTCGCGCGACCTTTGGGGTCACCGAAGTGATTGTTGTGATGAAGTGGTGGCATCGGAGGAGGCCCATTGTGCCACCTCTCACCCTTGACCCTTCGCCCCGCGAGTAACATTTTGCTTCCTCCATGTCTCTGTGTGCAAGGTGGAGAACTCCACCCTGAGCTCTCAAAACTCGTCGCTGTCCACCCAATATCGGGCGCAGCAGGCTCAGCTGCAGGCGGCGGAGGCGGAGACAGAGTCTCTGCGACGGCAGTGGGAGGAGGCACGCTCCAGCCGGGATGCCTCCGCCCACGACCACGAGCGACTGCTGGCCGTGCACGAGAGGCAGGCGGCGGAGTACGAGCAGCTGATTACCCAGCATGCCACGCTGAAGGCCAGCCAGCGGACCTTCGAGCAGGAGTACCGCGCCCTCCAGAGCAAGTACGCGCCGTTCCCACGCACCCCTCCTTACACGCACCAGCCGCTTCATTACAAACACTTTACAAGCATAAGGGCTGAAGCTGATTTCTGTTGGCCATCTTTCCCAGTGCTTCACCGATGGCCTGCGTTTCCGACCGCAGAACCGTTATGCAAAAATGGAAGCTGAACCTTTGCCTCATAAATGGCTCCTGAACCAGCGAGTGTTGATGGTGTGTCTGGGGGCGAAAGGCAGATAATAACTGGTACTGTGGACAGCAGTCAAGCGGTGGCAAGAGCCCTAGAGGAGGCAGTAGTTAAAAGTGTGTGTTTAATGATCGAGGTGTTTGGCTGTTAGTTGAGATGCGTGTCTCTGTGACGGACACAGCGATGTGTTCGTTCTGCCTGCCAGGTCAGCGCATGTTATCTCCAGCACGGAAGACCCAAGGCTGAAGGCTGGGTGTTTTTACTGCCCCTCTATTTCCCCAACCCCCCCGGGTGTGGGGCATCTTTAGGATGCGCTCCCTGAAGGATGGGGCAGGGTAACGTGGGATAAATGTGTGGGTTATGGCTGCTGTGTCAGAGAGCTGCCTCTTTGGTCTGGTGCTTGGAGCATATGGTTACCAGCTGGTTTGAGGCCAGGCATGGATGCTGCTACTGCAATCAATCTAGATCCATGGTAATGCTGTAATTCTATGGTAATGTCTCTGTTGGGAACAGGAATGTGTGCATGCTTTTCCTTCTCCAAACCCACGTTACACATTAATGAGCATGTTCACTTCTTCCATGGTGCTCAGTGGAAATTGACTGTGTTGTTACAGACATGATGTGAAACACGGACTTCTCTTGATTCGCACAAGGAACAAGCACTTCAGTGTGCTTCGCCTTTTCTTCCTCTCCTGAATAATGCATTAGTGGGGTCCCAAGAGGCCTGCAGTGCCTGTCAGGGGCCCAATCAGCTGTAATACCAGTCAGCCGTGAGGCTTCAAGGCCTAATAGGATAGTGTCCTACGTCCTGTCCGCCACATGTCAAGTACGCTCAATATTTCATGACTTTTTCTACCCCCCCCAATAATGACTAGCAAAGCTCCCAGTTACAGCATTATTCATGAAGAGCCTGTGTGTGTGTGTGTGTGTGTGTGTGTGTGGGTGTGGGTGTGGGTGTCTTCATATGCAGGTACACACTGCTGCTGAAACAGAAGGATGCTATGGAGGAGCTGGAGGCGTCCCTGCAGAGAGAGAGGGAGAGCTTGGGGGAGGAGATCCGTAAGAACACTGTGATTCTGGGAGAGAACCGTAGCCTGAGAGAGGAGATGGACAGGTCAGCCTTGTACCTGGCCCCATACACCCTCCCTTATTACTCCCTATTACCTCAAAGCCAAACAGACACTGTATGCTGTTTCTCATGCAGCTAATGCTGCCCCCTGCTGTTGACAGGTCATTACTGCAGTATGTCTGCATGCAGACTGTAGCAAGCACCAATCCATATTAATTCTTAACCATCTTTCAGATGACTTGTCATGTGCTGTTAAAGTATATGCTTTGTACATAATTAGATTGATTTTTTTTTTTAAGTGATCTGTACCTGTTGTGGTGCATTTGTGTGCGTTGTTGTAGGCTGGCACAGACACACACACAGCTGCGGCGAGAGTATGACGGTCTCCAGCTGCAGTCAAAGGAGCTGAAGACGTCGCTGAATGAGGCTCAGCTGGAGCTGAACCGCTGGCAGGCTCGATACGACCAGCTGAAGGAGCAGCACCAGGGCCTGGATATCTCCATGGCCAAACTGGACAACCATTGTGAGGTGAGGGGGAGGTGTTAGGAGGACTGTAGTAGGACGTTGAGGAGGACATCCAGGAGGACTGGAGAGGAAGGGGTGGTGGGGGCGGTCGGAGGTCCTGGAGGAGGTCCCGGAGGACTGGAGAAGGGAAATATTGCCATGCCTCATGTGGCAGGGCTCCGAACTGCTTCGGTTCATATTTTTATACCGTAGCCTTTGATGAGCAAATCCATTTTGATTTTGCCGCTACAGAGTTCACTGTTACTGCTCAGCTCTCTGGAACCTGGTTAGGAAGTAGTAGATGAGTGGAAGGTGTGTGTGTGTGTGTGTGTGTGTGTGTGTGTGTGTGTGTGTGTGTGTGTGCAGCTCCTGACACGGCTGAAGGGAAACCTGGAGGAGGAGAACCACCACCTCCTGAGTCAGATCCAGATGCTTAGTCAGCAGAACCAGACTCTGCTAGAGAGGACCATGGAGAGCAAGGAACTCTTCCACGAGGAGCAGAAGCAGTACATGTGGGTGTGGTGTGCGTGTGTGTGCATGCAGGGGTCAGCTGTGTATGTGGGTCCATCTTCTGAGCGCATCCAGCTCTGGGTGTGAGCACATTTCAGTCTCCCTCTCTGTGTGCTCCAGTGATAAGCTGAACTCACTGCGTCGGCAGAAGGAGAAGCTGGAGGAGAAAATCATGGACCAGTACAAGTTCTACGACCCAACTCCCAAAAAGTGTGTCTACCCCATTCCTTCACCATTTAACAAGCGCTTCAGTTCAAACGTCTCTGGCTCGTCTTTTAGCCACAGTGAACAAGAAGAACTTCTTTAACCTTTGTGCTTCCACTCCTCCTCTTCCTGTCTGGTAGGAGAAGCCACTGGGTGGGAGCCAAAGCCATAGCCAAGCTGATGAAGCCCAAGAAGGAGGCGCAGCGGGAGCGTCCGGAAGGCCCCCGCGAGCGGATTCGCAGTGCGCTGGACATCCCCCTGCCCGACATCCCCGTCTCCCCGCACGGCCTCGACAGCATCCCGCCCGTCCTTCCCCCTCCGCTGCCACCCCGCCAGGGCCTCCAGCGACTGGACTCGCCTGGAGGCCAACCCGCCGAGGAGAACCACGTCTTCAGCCAGCCTCCCAACGGCAGAGGTGAGATCAGCCCGCCCCGGCTGATCAAAACCACAGGCCATCGGCCACCACCAGGCGTACGCACCAATTAAACGACCAGCCCAGAGCGCATTTCAGTTGCATATATCTTCATATAGTTGGACTTGGTGACTGTTATGCATTTCAATTTTAACATGGGTTTTTATGACAGTGTTATTACCATCTTATTCCACAAGGGGGTGTGCTGGTTCTAGCTACTTCCCATCAATCGAGCTCCTTTAGCCCCGTCATCTGATATGTCAAAATGTCCACTTGCATGCAGTTCATCTGATCTTGTTGCTGGCCTTTTCCTCAGCATTTGTTTGGGTTCCTGACTATGTTTAACACTCTGACCTGTTTCTTCTCCTCCTTTGAACCCCCCCCCCCCCATCTCTCTCCCTCTGTGTTGCTGTGTGTACATTTAACCCTCCTCACACACACCCATCCCTAGCATCTAAGCGGTTCTGCTTTCTGCGAAGCAAGAGCCAGGAGAAAATACGGTTGCCGCCAGCGCCGCTGCCACGGCGATCCTCCCTTGCTGAGCACCTGGGCTTCAAGACCCCAGCCAACGTGGTGCCCCCCTCCCTGTGCGAGTTGCCCTTGATAGTCAACCAGTTCTAAAACCTCCATTACTAATATCTTTATCAGCATCATTAGCAGTAGTAGTATAATAATATAGTTATAATTAGTCTCCATTTTTCCAGTTCCCCTTTTTGTTTTTTTGTTTATCTTGTTTGTTTTGGGCAATGCATCTATGTTTCACATCTACTCTTGATCCTAAATTCATGCACCTCAAATGCACATTTGTCATGCAACCATCACAGTGACCCATTTCCAGTACACTAAGTGAACCTAGTCAGACCATGCACTATCACACACACTGGCTGCACTCTGCACTCTTACGGGGACCACTGATCCAAGACCAGCTGTTTCTGAATAGAACTTTACTGTAAGTAGCAGTTTGTTGCATAGGAGCACTGAATGCATCTGGCTTTGCTGTTGCTCCATGAATAATGTGTGCGCCACTGCACTGTGTGTGTGTGTGTGTGTGTGTGTGTGTGTGTGTGTGTGTGTGTAAGCACACGACTGTGGGCATCGATGCTAGCCAAGCACGAGGAAGATGAATGGGACCCCGTATGACAGGGTTCGCTAAGGCCTGCAGCCCCTGTGTTAACGAGACCAGTCAATATAAATCTAATTGAGTGTGTAGAGAGCGAGAGGGGCTGGGGGGGATAAGTTAATCAGAGGAAAGCTCTCTTTATAGACATGTTGGCTGAGAGATGAGGGCGTATACTGTACCCTTTTCTCACCAAGCAACCTGTGTGTGTGTGTGTGTGTGTGTGTGTGTGTGTGTGTGTGTGTGTGTGTGTGAGAGCAAGCTTCAAAGCTAGGGTTGGATTCATTGCTTAAAAATGTGACCATTTTCTTGAGTAATGTGCCTTCTTAATGGGTTTTTGCCTGGCCTGGTGTGCTGTGCTCAGACGGTGATTCAGAGCAGCAGACAGGCAGTGTGGTGAAGGTACAGATATGGGCAGTTCAGAGAGTCGTATCGATTTGTGTCTTAGGTGCTCTGGACCAGCCGACTTCAACACCCAGCGGCATTAACGCGGTGCGAGGTGTGTGTGCGCATGTTTGTGCTGGGACTGAGTTTAGCTGTGTGTTCTATAGCTACATGTCTAGTAGAAGTACAGAGGTACAGGGGAACCCCCAGAAACTTATCATCCTGTTCATAGAACGTTACTGACTTCCAGCTATGTTATATAACTGGACAGATGAGAAACTTTTTGGACAGATGAGAAATCTTTGCTTAGTACATTTACAGCATTTATTTAGTAGACAGCAGTAGAACAACAGCTGAACAACTTTATTATAGATATCACCTCTTTACTTTGCACTTTTATTTGTATTGTAAATCGTATTGTGCAAATGTAGGTGCAGCCTTGAAAGGAAGTGGCTCAAGCTGTGCTTTAGTAGAGGTGTGAAAGGGCTGCAGACCAGTACATGATATGAGTGCTTGCCAGAAGTGTGGTGGTTGAGTGAAGTGTGTGAAGTGGGGAAGTATGCAAGCATCATCTGCAAGTATCTAGAGGCTTGTGCAAGGAGGAAAATTATAGCTGGTTATCCAGGACTACACCTAGATTTCCTACACACCTAGATGGGTCCTCCCAAGTCATGTGATACGAATGCTTGTCTAGGTGGGATGCAAAGCACTGGACGTTATGGACACTAGTGCATATGGACACTAACCCTGTCCAAGTCACTAGAAAGGTGGTACAAGAAGAGGCATGATGACTAGCAGCATGAAGTTTTTCTGTAACTGTGATGAGGGCAAATTCTGTACAAAGGGCAGGTTTGACATGACGGGTTGGGGTTCTGGGGTCAGTTCTGGGTGAGACTGGGTATCAACACTTTCCCAGATATTTGAATGGAACGAGAGAAACGAATCCGGTTGATATCTGTTGGCCTTAGAGGGGTCAAAGTTGAGCTTTTTACCCTGGATGTAACACTTGTAGTCTTGTAGGCAAAGAGGAAGTGAGAGAGGAAGTTAAGAGGGTTGAGCAAAGCTTGTTTTTTTTTTTTTTGTGTGCTTGCCTATGCAGACTTGCACCACTATAACTGATTATAATTGATGCTATAACTGCTTACCAATGATGCACTAGTAATGGTAAAAAAATCATGACAAATACGGTTAATTGATTTATGAACTGAGAGTGTTCAAGTCTCATAGTGCAGCACAGATGACCCATCACACACTGCTTCCTAATCTTGTTTGTGCCTGCTTTTTTTACGTCAGCTCAAAGCCTGCAAGAAAATGTCAAAAATGTCACATCGGCTCTCGCTGTATGTTATCTGCAGGTGCTGCTAGAGTCCTGCATATGTTGCGTGTGTGGTGTTAACACGTGTGCACAAACATTTGCCCCAACATGGCCGCCTGCACAGCTGCCCGGCGCGTCCGCAGGAGCTCGGCCGCGGCGCTTGCCTCGTTTCGCACGCTTGCGTCTCCCGCCTGTGGCCTCCCACACAGCCCCTTAATCCCAACTCCTTCCCCTCAGGCCTGGGTGACTGCGGCAGCTCCAGAGGCCGAGAAGGGTACCGGCCAGCAGGGGGCTGCAGCGAGAACATGAATGGATACGAGGAACTGTCAGCGAGGCGGAGGGGCACGGAGCCAGGATCCTCCTGCTCCACCCCACTGTCCCACAGTTCCCACAATGCATCAGGTTTCGCGCCCTCCAGTTCACGGCCAGGCCGCAGGCCTAAAGGTAACACTGTAAACAAAGACGCTTCTTGCCCATACCTCAAATCTGTGGCCTTTAACCATTTCACCATGATCCACCATGACACAATGGCCAATTTATCCAACGTGTTTTCTGTATATGATGATCAAAAGCTCAGGATGTTGACCCAAACAGATCTGCAGCCATAGAGGAGCCTAAAGGTGGATTTAGACAAGCTTTACATATATGCATAACACCTATCAAGAACCATTATAGGACAACTAAATACCAGTAAAGAGTTAAATGTGTACAGTATTATTTGAGGATTGTCTGCTAACCAGTATGATTTGAGCATTGGTTGTGCTCAGTATGATACAGATGAGATGATAAAGTGATGGTCCTGAAGCAAGAGTGCTTTCCTGTACTTGAGCTATGAAATCTGAAGCATTGCTCAATGTGCCTTATTTCTTGTTACTGTAGCATTATTGATCAGATGGAGAAAGATTAAAGTTACTTCTGTATTTCTCGCGATTCATTTCTCACATTCTCTGCTTCACACTCTCTCTCTCTCACTCACACACATTCGCACGCACTCCAACCCTGTGCTCTGCAGGATTAATCGAGGATGACCAGCGTCTGCACTCCCTTGATGCTGACTTTGGCGCTGGTGGCCATGGAAACGCAGGTAGATCAAAGCCAAATCAATAGAGCTCAGTCTAGTGCTTCAACGTCTCTGCCTCTGTCAGAGCTCGCAGACGAGCGAGTGTAAGCCCCGCCCCATCTGTTTCCACCTCAGGCCTCAGACCCAGCTCTGCCGACTACAGCCGCAACACCTCCGGGAGCAGCTCGCCCGTCAACCCGAAAGGTGTGAATAACCCTGGCTCACCTGCCTACTCTCCACACCCCAGCCTCCAGCCTATAAAAAATACATTTTCCAATAAAAAAAATATCCAGAAGAAATATCTTTTTGTAGAAACACCAGTATAATTTGCTAAATAAATTATGGAGTTGGTATACTGCTTCTTGTGGTTACGTAAGATGCATGGAGAGGCTAGTTTCATTAAAAGGTAATCAATAGGCTCATACCTTTCTGCCAGAGAAACTCCACAGAAATGTTTGTTTGTTTGTTTGGTCTCTTTAGATTCCCTGGATCGCCTTCAAGGCCGTTCTGCTAGCCTCTCCAGTGATGACGTCACCGGGGTGACTCATGAAGGATGCCGCCTCAGCCAGTCCTCCCTGCTCCCCCGTAGCTCCACCCTTCCCTGTGACACTCCACCAGCTCCACGCTCCACCCCACGCTCCTCCACACGCCCCACACGCCATCGCACCTCCTCGCCTGGCAGCGAGATGGTCACCCTGGAAGAGTTCCTACAGGAGAGCAACGTCCACTCCCCTCCTACTGTAAGACGACTGTTGTAGTTCCACTGGTGTCGCTCTTTCTAACCCTTTATTCTCGGGGTCAAACAGCAGGTGTTCTGGACAGGATGGTTTTCTTCCTCTCATTTCTCTATCAGGAGGAAAAATGTTTTGTCTCACGAAATTTTGCATTTGCTGAGCAATGCTGTGAATTTCCTAAAATATCTGACTTGGCTACTTGAGATGTATGTTGCACTGAGGCTGGAGCAGCTGGTTTCATTTTCTCCATCAGACTCCAGAGCTTCCAAATGAGTATAGGAGCCCCCTACATTACTTCTTCACATCAACACTACATGAGTCAGCATCGGGATAGACGCACTTTTAGAATATTTGGGAAATAAAATCACTGTAAATATTCTAAGATATTCAGATACATTAAAAGTGACTTGAATGGCCACACCAGTGAGGGCACTGTGTAAATTTGCCAGTTTTTGTTTCTTAATTATGTGGATTTATTTTCTTTGCACACACTTTTAATCATTATGATCATCAAACGCTGCTGAACATTCAAGCATCTTTCAGTATGAATTTTAAAACAGCATCACACTGGGACATGCACAGTGACCCGCTGTGGCTCTTGCCGCACTGGGATCTGCTTTGTGCTGGCTTTCTCCGACACATGGCTGTGCCGAACTGTGGCACAATTCCGGCGGGCTGTTCCGTTTACCATCCGGACCGAACGACGGCCTCCCGGAAATGAAAAGGCAGAGTTTATGTACGGATCAGTACATGCTGGGGCACGGATTTTGCACTTTTAGCCAGCCACTGTACTCTGTATATTACACTGTACTTGTATATTATATTCATTCATTACACAGAGACTGATATATTTCAAATGTTTATTTCTTTTAATTTTGATAATAACTGACAGCTAATGAAAATCCTAAATTCAGTATCTCAGAAAATTTGAATATTACTTAAGACCAATACAAAAAAGGATTTTTAGAAATGTTGGCCAACTGACAAGTATGAGCATGTACAGCACTCAATATATAGTTGGGGCTCCTTTGGCCTGGATTACTGCAGCAATGCAGCGAGGCATGGAGTCGATCAGTCTGTGGCACTGCTCAGGTGTTATGAGAGCCCAGGTTGCTCTGATGGTGGACTTCAGCTCTTCTGATTTGTTGGGTCTGGCATATTACATCTTCCTCTTCACAATACCCTATAGATTAAGTTTGTTGAGTTGAGTTTGCAGGCCAATTAAGAACAGGGATACCATAGTATGGGATACCTCGTACTTAAACCAGGTACTGGTAGCTTTGGCACTGTGTGCAGGTGCCGAGTCCAGTTGGAAAATGAAATCTGCATCTCCATAAAGTCGGTCAGCAGCAGGAAGCATGAAGTGCTCTAAAACTTCTTGGTAGACAGCTGCGTTGACCTTGGACCTCAGAAAACACAATGGACCAACACCAGCAGATGACAAACCATCAGTGTGGAAACTTTACACTGGGCCTTAAGCAACGTGGATTCTGTGCCTCTCCTCTCTTCCTCCAGACTCTGGGACCTTGATTTCCAAAGGAAATGCAAAATTTACTTTCATCAGAGAACATAACTTTGGACCACTCAGCAGTAGTCCAGTCCTTTTTGTCTTTAGCCCAGGCAAGACGCTTCTGATGCTATTTCTTGTTCAAGAGTGTCTTGACACAAGGAATGCGACAGCTGAAACCCATGTCTTGCATACATCTGTGCGTGGTGATTCTTGAAGCACTGACTCCAGCTGCAGTCCACTCTTTGTGAATCTCTCACACATTTTTGAATGGGTTTTCTTTCACAATCCGCTCAAGGGTGCGGTTAACCCTATTGCTTGTACACTTTTTTTCTACCACATCTTTTCCTGTGAACAGCCAGCCTCTTTAGCAATGACCTTTTGTGTCTTGCCCTTCTTGTGCAAGGTGTCAATGGTCATCTTTTGGACAACTGTCAAGTCAGCAGTCTTCCCAGGTGTTTTGAGTTAATTAGCTGATTAGAGTATGGCACCAGGTGACTTCAATACTGAACCTTTTCGCAATATTCAAATTTTCTCAGATACTGAATTTGGGATTTTCATTAGTTGTCCATTATAATCATCAAAATAAAAATAAACATTTGAAATATATCAGTCTGTGTGTAATGAGTGGATATAATATACAAGTTTCACTTTTTGAATGGAAGTACTGAAATAAATCAACTTTTTTCAGGATATTCTAATTTTATGACCAGTACCTGTATACTGATATCCAAGTGCCCATCTTCTGGCCAACTGCACATTATCCATCGCTGAAGCCTTTTACATCTGAAAATGTAGCATTTTACATCTGAAAATCTTTTCTCATGGCACGTTTATATGTTGGAATACTTACTGTACACAATGAACATCAGTATATTTTAATATTCATTACACATGCATTTTGCACTTCTACATACTGAACATATTCTTCTGTACATTTTCTTCTGTTAGATTTTATGTATTACTATACAATTTGTTTTAAGCCTCACTACAAACTTTTCAGTGTATGATATGAAGATTTTCTTTTTCAGTTATGCCTAACATGAGAAGTATAATTGTAAGTCTCATTTAAAATTTCACACTGTGTAAAGCAGAAATTTGCTACTTTGGAAATTTGGTAATTGTTGCTCAACATTATTGAGAAATGAGGTTTAAATTTGGGACCTTGAGACACTCTGGTCCTTGTGACTTTATCGTCCAGTGCAGTTACATCACAGCAATGGGATCTCAAGACTTTTGAACCTTTTAATGGCTGATATGTTGTGTAATATTTGATGTTTGTTTTGAGCAGCTAGGCAAAGCTCTGGTTGAAATTTCAGTGGTGTTTTATATCACAAAATTTTACAACCCTCCAATTTACACTGAGGTACATCAGATACACTAGGCACACAGATATTTCACCTTTAGACCACATTTATCCACCGCAGGTCACACCACATGCATTTTCTGTTCTCCTCTGTATAGGCCTTGTGCATTTTTCTTCTCAAACGCTCACCATTTTCCGTATGTCAGTGTTATGAAATATTTAACAGGCTGTTTTCTCAGCTTTGTATGTGCATGAAGGCACAATAATGACGATTCTATGAGCCTGTGGTTCTGTGTGAACTGTAAATAACTACCTTTTAAATATTTGTATATCTCTGTCTCTCTAGGTACAAACAGGGAGCCGTGAAGACTTGATGTCGGATTATTTCACCAGAAAAGGCCGGCCAGCGCCCTTGAGGGACGGAGCCAAAACCCCCACCAGCTACGTCATGCCCACTGTCAAAACACCACCTTCTGGACCCGATGGGCGAGCCTCCAAACCTGGGCACAGCGTGAAGCCTAGCATGAGGCTTGTGGAAACATCCACGCCTCCCTCTCAGTCTCAGACACTCCCCAACCGCGGGGCGAGTGGCCCAGGCGGGCGGCCCTCTCCCCAGCAGCACGCCGGGCCTCGTGGTGCGGGAGGGGCTGCTGGCCTGAGCCGTACCTTCAGCCTGGCCTCGGCCGACCTCCTCCGCTCCACCGGGCCAGACGCCTACCGGGCCGAGGCGGGCTTGCCGAGCCAGGCTGAGGGTGTGGTGAGGCGGCTCGGTGTGATGGGAAGCGAGCGCCCACAGTCAGCCAGGCTGGCCTGCCCCTCATCCCTGTCTGGAGACCCCAGCCTGCCTGCCGTAGACCCTCGTCGCCTGTCAGTAGCCCCACCTAGAGATGAGCCGCCCCTGCCCGTCTCCTCCACCCCCATGCAGGCGGAGCAGAGGACCGGCCGCCCGGCCGCCCAGCACCACCGCGGGGAGGTGGCGCTGGTGACGCCGGTGCGTGCAGTCTCCGCCCTCAGGCTGGATGAGGAGGTGGAGCTGGGCGAACACAGCCATGTTGACCCCCTTCCACTAAAGAAAGCCGACAGTCCAGGCTGTGGCAGGAAAGAGCAGCCCAGCAGTTCGCCTGCTTCGCCCGACCCCAACAACGACCCACAGACTGTGTGGTACGAGTATGGCTGCGTGTAGCTCCACCTGAGCCTTGCAAATGCTGCTCTGCTCACCTCCGTGATGGGGGTGGGGACTTTTGACTGATACAGTACATGGATGTGAAGTACGGGGATTTAAAGCCTCACAGTACACCTATGTATCTGCACTGGGCTCATACGTTTTGGAAAAGCAATATGTTTAGGGATGCACAGGGCTTGTGAATGTGTTATTTCGTCCCTTGCCCTCCTCCTTTCTCCTCCCCTATCGAGCAGAATTGATTTCCTGCATCGCTCTGAGGACAGCAAGGCTGCCCAATTTAAGTTCTATTCTGAATGCAAAATCAAACGCTGGCCTTTCTGTGTGAGGGACCGCTCCCTGGATAACCACACTGTAATTACAGGCTCCATCTTTAGGAGGCGGCATGGATGGCGCGAGTCCGTCATTTTGACAATCTCGGCGGGATCGCTTACTGGAAAAGGTCCCCCCCCCCTCCTCACCTCTTGCTCATTCACTTCCAGCTGACAAACACTGATGCTGACTCTTCTCTGCTGCTGTAGGAGACCACCTGTCTGATGAAGGACAAGGCTTTGGCCACACTCTTTTGCTCTGAGACATGCCAGTGGAACCGCACGATGAAAATGAGAAGGAGAGAGAGAGAGAAGGCAAGAGCAAAGGAATAAAAGGAAGATTAAGTGGAGGGTGAAGACTAAAGACACTCGAGTGATGAATGTTGATGTGGAGTGGCAAACTTGCTGGGCTTTTTCCATCCACACTTTTACCTACAGGGCATTGTCCACCTACAGGGCATTGTCCACCTACAGGGCACTGTCCACAACATCTCAAGGGCTTTTATAGATATGGTGTGTGTCGCCCTGGCAATATGGCAAAAAAAAGGCATAAGATTTTAAACACTGTGGGTTTTTTTTTAAATATATGTAAATATACTGATCAAGCACTATGAGAGCAGGATCAAGTGGAGTCTTCACACTGGATACATTCCCCAGTTTACTGCAAGAAACTAGTCGAGTTTGATTACTGTACCAATAACACTGTAAACTGTTCCAGTGTTCTGAAAAGTTGATTTATTTATTTGTTCCTAATTGAACTGACTGAGCTTACAAGTGTGCGTGTGTGTGTGTGATGTCAGTTTCTTGTGTTAGTGTGTGACACAGAATATGCACCTCATTAGGCATGTATTCATTTGTGGAAAGTGACAAAAGAATGATCACAGTACTACATGTGGAAGTAAAATTACGAAGGAAATTACAAATACCACGGGGGTGGGGGCAGTTGGTTTATATGTAGTGTTTGGCAGAGTTTTAGCAAATGGAATATCCACTTAAAGATTATTTTGATGTAGTTGCATTAGTGCTCCCACTGTGAAGAACCGAACTGCGTTTGTTCACTTGTATTTTAATGGGTTGAGTGTAGGATTCACGCATTCAAGACACGAGTTATTTTCAAACACTACTATACAAAGAACTTGATTATTATCAGTAAGTTATATTTTTAACATTCGCCCTGACAGCATTTCAAATAATAGGTTATGTATTAATTTGATTATTTGTGATTGATATGAGCGTTTTGTATAGAAGAAGCTGTTGTCCAAAAACTGAACTCTTTATAATAAAGAATTTTTAAACGATATTTGATTTGCTGATTTTCACCTTACGTTAAAATTCACCTCAAATATTTCAACAAATATGGTGATATTTAAATAAATTATTTTCAGAGCTAGCTGTGGAAGTAATTTATCAACAAGGGTCGATTTACAACTAGATGAACAGTCATCCTGAAACCTGTGCACCATATTTTACCCACAGTTGAAGCGTTTTAACTTCGATACACCGACCACGTCAGGGGGGGGAAACGCCGAAAGGTCAGACGCTCTGTCAGAATTGGTAACGCTTCACCACTTCGAAGAATCTTTTCCGTATCGAGTTGATTTCGTTGTAACTCTGCGCACTTCCCGAAACAACCACTGATTTTTTTCGAGAACAAAAATCACAGGTATTAATATTTACGGCGATGTCTGTCTACGTTTAACCAGGAAGGTGACGGATGAAACAAGCTCTTCCACTTGCTCCGAGGACTCGTTGAGTTAGCAGCGGCTTTGCGTGATTTGTTTTGATTGTGCGCGAGACGTCAGAAGAGAGCAGAAAGGAGGTAAAATATCTGTTGTCATTTTTTATGATTTCTCTTTTTTTTCAGTCTAGATCTTAGTTTTTTTCCCCTCAGCCTGCGTGTGCAAGATGTAAATGCTTTAAATTTTCTGCAAACAAGGAAGGGCTTCTTAAAAACTTGTACAAAGATAAATATATATATATAATCTTCTGAATGATTTGCTGTGGTTAGGTCAAGTGAAATAGTTCAAACACTTTAAACATCTCCTTGTCTAACCTTTAACGGGGATCAAGTAACAGTATTTGTGACAATTTTCAACCAGCGAAGTACCCAGTAAATTAGTGATGGAAATATATCATGTTAAGATTTTGAAACTTGAATTAGACAAGTGCTTAAGAATTGTCTTTGACCGTTTCTCATAAAGGAATATGCTTTGTATTTCTTTTTTTTCAATGGAAACCATAACTGAAAATATCTTGTAAGCGTCATCTTGTGAAAACTGGTGAAATACTGCAAATTAAATATAACGTCTGAGCTGAAATAGTGGATCTTAATGCCTTGTTTTGTCTGCGTTTCTTAAGTGTTTAACGGGGTTCTGAAGTTAGTGACCGCGTCGGTGAAGGAAATGTCAAGTCCTTCGAATGTATGCATACTATTATTTCGCTCAGTAAATTTCAATCTCTCATATAGATCAAGATTTAAGGAAACATTCTGTATAGCCGCGGACATAAACTGGGCTGATTGTAAATAACCGAGAAGTGACGAGATTACTCTTTGATGATCATTCTCGAGGGAAAACTCGCAACGCGTCTACGCTTTCTTGTGGCTCTCGTGCTTGGAATGCCGGCTTGGCCGTCCCCGAGCCGTGCCCTCGGACCACACTGTGTTCCAGTGATGCTGCCATTCACATGCTCTCGTGCCAGGACTTCCAAGTGCACAGTTACGGAGCAACGACTGTGAACCACAAAACGACCAAGAATCTTTTCTACCCCTCAATTACAAGTCCAGTGTAAAATTTCAAGAAACTATATTAGAACCCTCCTGAACAGCAGGGATGTTCTAATTGCAGGTTTTCACATTTGCCGTGACATGTCTAACATTCCAGTATTGATGTATTTTCAGTATTGATGTATAGAACTCTGTGTTACCAATATCTTTTTCAACGTTGGCACCTGCAGACCAGGATTTTTGTGAGCAGTGTGGTACTTTGTGTCCTTGCAGGAGAAACGCCAAGTACTACTGGAAAATGTTCGCTACGGCCAAAATAAGTGTGAATGGTCCTTGTTTGTGATGCAATACGTGCTTACCTCTGCGACACTATTTTGCTGCTTCAACCCCGAGTGCTTTTTGCCACAGGAGAAAGAGGGACTGTTGAAGTCCTTCACGTGTGATGCTAAAAGCAGCTTCAATAAACTTTTGATCCCATCGGCAAGCACATGTTAAAATATTAATTGTAAGATAACGGTTTCTGGTACTGTTTTCTTGTTGCAGTGTGCTAAACCCTGATTGACCAAGTGCATTATATTTCAGTTACTGGTATCAGCTGACTACTTGTAGTATAATCAGTGAGAAACTGTAATGACTAATGTGACTCCAAATGCCTCGTCTTATAAGGCTGGACTGAGTGAAAATCCCCTTTTCTTTTTGAGGTCACTTATCAGCCTAAGAGAAGAGCACAGCATACATCCTGAGAATCTGCTGTAAAACACATGATTATATCAAGACAGAAAACTAGTTTCAGTACCTAAGAATTTGCTGTTAAAATACTGGTTTTGGATACTGTTTGCAGTGATGTAAGCACTTTTTATGTCTGGCAAGTTTGTGCTGCTTATATATAATCGAAGAGTATTGCAGTTAATGGCATGTTTAAAAGGGAATGTAAAAAATTGTTCTGATTGATTCCTCTAGACCCCATGGAATGACGTTCTCCTGTGGCCGTGGTCGATGAGCAGGAGCCTGTCATGATAAACATGTCAGAAGACCAAACTAACTGCACTCTTAAACATGACATTCACCTATACCTCTTCTCCAGCACCTATATCTTGGTCTTGCTTGTAGGCCTTCCAGCCAACGCCTACTCTCTCTACCATGCCTGGCTGCAGGTGAGAGCCCGGAATGAGCTGGGTGTCTACCTGTTGAACCTGACCGTGTCTGACCTGCTGTACCTGGCCTCGCTGCCCTTCTGGTTGCAGTACATTTTCCAGGGTGACGACTGGCAGTATGGTGAGTGGGCCTGCCAGCTGTCTGGCTTCCTGCTCTACGAGAACATCTACGTCAGTGTTGGATTCCTCTGCTGCATCTCCATAGACCGCTACCTGGCCGTGGTCCATCCCCTTCACTTCTCCTCCCTCCGCACCATGAAGGCGGCAGCACTCATCAGTGCCATTGTGTGGCTGAAAGAGCTCGGTATGGGTGTGGTCTTCTTCCTCCACAAGGAGGTGAGCAGGGACAATGCTAACCGGTCTGTGTGCTTTGAGCACTACCCTATGAAGCCCTGGGAGTACCCTGTCAACTATTATCGCTTCTGCGTGGGCTTCCTGTTCCCACTGGGAATCCTGTCCGTGTCATACTTCCGCGTCCTGCATGCGGTGGGCAAAAGCGCCGGCACACAGATGGTGCAGAAGGTCCGCATCAAGAACCTGGTTACCAGCACCATCATCATCTTCCTGGTGTGCTTCTCGCCGTACCATGTCTTTCTGCTGGTGCGGACGTTCAGGGAGAAGGACTGCTCCTTCATCGAGAAGATCTTCAATTACTACCACTTCTCACTCCTGCTCACCTCCCTGAACTGCGTGGCTGACCCGGCACTCTACTGTTTCGTTAGCGAGAGCGCCCAGCGTGGCCTCCAGGAGGCCCTGGACTCCTGTGCTCATATGTTCTGCTGCTGTTTCCAACGCGAGAGCAGCTACAGCACGGACTCCAACGAAGCACCGCCCACCAACGAAAGTGGCACCGCAGTCACGCTGCAACAGATCAAAGCAGATATGTGAGCAGCTGTGATTTTAACAAGTATTTTAATGTTGAACTACAGTTGGCGAGTGCGCGTTGTTGTTTTAATTTTCGTGATGGGCTAAGAATTCTTCCCTGATGCTACACTCACAACCATTTGTTGAGAGAAACACTTTGTGGGTATTGTAATTCTCAGGAAATGCAACATTGATAAATACTGATGGTGGATATTTGAGGTTTAAGGCAGGAATTGGCACTGAGGTCCACGTTCATCTGGAGATTATTTACTCCAGAGTCATTTTTTATAAACTATCTATAAACCAAAGCGATTGCTGAGTTTAGATGCCGTAAGCCATCCTGGTTTTAGTTGTATTTTTTTTTTCATATTACTTTTCATTAAGGTTGTCTGAAATAACATTATTACAGCACTGGGCAACATTAACAAACCATTAACTTCAGCACTTACATTGTCATGTGTATTGTTAATGTTAAAAGTAATTAACATTTGGATTAGTACTCTTTAGTGCCACCTACAGGCAGGAATACTATTCTTAACCCTCTGGGGAAACCAGATAAAACAAAACAGGCAGCGTTTTTTGTATAAAGCAGTATGGCAACACACAGACATTTTGTTGGTATCTCTTGAGTTTAGAAGAAAAAAAAAAATCGATGTTAATGTATTAGTTAACATTACTTGGGTTAATCTTTTATGGTTTGTTAATATTTCCTATTGTCGTTAATAATGTAAGTAAAATTAATGTAAATTAATTAATTAAACCTTTATGTAAATTGTTACTAACGTTTCTATCTCTGCAGGCCAGTTGGATTCATTCAGGTTTTAGCATGTTTTATATGGACTGATGATACAATGAGGAACATGTACAAGGTTGTTGTGAGAGGTCAAGAACCCTAAGCCAGTTAATGTACCTCCCAATTTTCCCCTCTGTAATTCCCTGGTTTACACATACTTAAGCAAAGGACCAGAAGGGGTATCACCTAATTATGTGGTGCATGAACTGACATGTACTAAATGGATGGTGTAAGCTTAATTCATTGAGCCACAATGCAGCCACCAGGCTCAATAGAGCTGTGTGAGTGATGTCCTGAAATATGACAGGGACTTATTTTATCAAATGCTTTCTCATTCGCAATTTGTTTACAGTAGAGTACTTAGTCTTGGAGCTGCATACATTGTATTCAGTGTAGTCTTTTGTGTATTTTGATACATTAATACTTAAAAGCGCAAAGTAGATGTATATCGCATCATTTGATGTTTATTGACCGAGGTGCTGACACTGAAAGTTTGTGTTAATAGTGTTCTGGATCATTTGAAATTTGAACATTTAACTGTAGTTTCTTAGTGCGCTTTCTGACACACGGCATGGCACATTTATTCAGTGAACATCGCTGTCATATTTCTCACCATAGTTTTCCGTTATCATTAAGAATGTGTGTCGGCTACAGCTTGCAGTGGAGAAAATGCAAGCTGGAATGCCTTTCCAGAATGATTTATTATATGAGTGGGAGCAACTAAATTAAAGCTGGAGACGCAGGCTCTTCCCTCCACATCAGCCCTCAGACAGCATGGTTGCTGGGCTTGTTGCAGTACACAGATAACATAAGCAGTAACTGGTACCATGACAACTCAGTGCTTAAGAATTTGTACATTCAACTAGAAATAATTCAAAAGAAGAACATTAAAATTACAGCATGGTGATATTTTTTACTTATTAGTAATAGGAAAAGCATGAAACCACTATATTCTATATTTATATATGGTGTGTCTAGCCTGGGCAGAAATGTTTTATATATTAATGTGAATGATGTATGTGTCATTCACATTCACAACTAATATATATATATATATTAGTTGAGGCCGGTGTCAGTTTCAAGACCACTTGTGGTCTTATCTAAAGTGGTCTCAAACACAACTCTAGATGCATCAAATACCTTCTGCTATAAGTAAGACGTACCTTTTTTTTATACAATAGAAACCATCACAACTAATGTTTTGGTAAGATAGGAGAAGTTCCCTTTACCAGGCTTAAGATAGAGTACAGAAACATTATGTCAGGTTATACATGTTGGATCAGTAGGTATCGTCCAACCTTGTATAACCTTTACAGCCATAGAGTGGAAGATGGCAGATTACTAAGCTTATATGTTCTCACTGTGTACAGTGTCTCCTTTGTCCTATAAAGTAATGCCAAACATAATGCAAAATGGGTTCTTGGCTGATGCCTGTGATGAATCAACAATTTCATTTCAATAGACACCAAAGACACCAATGAATATTAACGCAATACATGGACATTATATTCACAGATATTAATGTAAAATGTGTGTTGTGAGGTCAGTATTTCAAAACTGCTGCTTCAAATGTGCTGAAGAAAAAGCACGTCACTTCCAGCTTAACATTTTTAATTCACAGTGGTTAAAATTAGACATGAGCAAAGATGAAAGCATGGTGTCATTAATAAAAAGATGCTAACACAGTACTCAAGGCTTTCATTGGGGATTTTTTTTTTTATTTGTTTAAATTACACATTAAATACTTTTTTTTTTACTGTTAATGTCGCTAAAACCAGCTCTGCTCTGGGGCACAGCACATAACCTTAATAACACAAACACATCAGTTGTACATACCAAACAAACACAGTCTGCATTAGACCCAAGAAAAAAACATATTTGCTTAAAAGTGGGTTTCTGTATTTTCAAGGCAAAAGCTGTGATAATTGAAGCATTTTTTTCCCTTCAAGTTCTTTAGTTGTGTCCCAGAGAAATATTTAGTGCTTTCAGGTGTAAATGTTTACCAAGAACCTAATGGGGAAAAAAAAAACATGCAGATCTTTGGATGCCCTTCTCTTATTATGATTTAAGTCGAACTCTGTAAGAATGAATGCAATTTAATTAATGAATTAAGTCACAGGTCTGTGAGTGGACGCAACTTCTTGGTTGGGGCAAACTTGGTCATAGTCAACAGCTTTGGGCAATATCTGCAGTTCATATGAGTATGGAGGATCTGAACAGAAAACGATAAGGGGATGGTCCTGTTTTTACTTAGTAGTAGAATGCATTTCAGAGGATTATCTATGCTCAGCGTGGTACCATAGTTTACATTCATTCAAGATGTGCTGAACTCTTCAGTTTGTAAGATCATGTTACGACGTAATTTCCTGCAGCGAGACTGTTTGAAGGGTTTGTCACAATCCCTTACCCGTTTCAAAGAGAAAGGTCGCTGTACGTTGTGATTCAGTGTGAAAGTTCCTCCCACTTTGTGCAAGAGAAAGTGAGTGACGTTAGTTCAGGCATGAACGAGTGGAGATGGGGTCTTGGTCTCTTTATGATTATGTTTTGCTACTATATGACGTAGGCCGTTTCACTGGCATCACTGTCCTTTTTCCATGGAAAGGTCTCGCAAACGCTGTATCATGGCAGAATGAGTGGGGTGAAAAGTCAGACCATCTACCTCAAGCCCAAGGTTTGCTGTTTTACCACTGCGGATGCCATACTTCACTAGAATACGCAGCATTTCCTCCTCCTGTGCTCACAGAAAAGGAAATGTCTGTTAGAACGTGTGTGTGGGGCTGGTAGCAGTACAATGAATCGCAATGTAACTAAGGCCACTGTTTGGCTACGTTATAGAGCCTTCTTATAGCGACTGAAGCTGTTTTATTCTGAGGCATATGTGGGTTTGGGAACATTAAAAAAACAGGAAAGAAGGATTACAGTGTTAAGCTGTGACAGCCACGAAAAGACACACAGCTGGGAAGGACGGAGACAAAAGGCAGAGCCCTCAGTGAAAGTGGGGTTAATTGGGTAGGAGTTGACAGATGAGCCCCAGTGGCTACTGTAATTATATCTCAGGCTGGATTGGGTTCTGAAGTGGTCCGCAGTCAACCATAAGCGTTAAAAAAGGCCAGTGTTGCCGCCAGTTTATCCTCACAGGCTTTCCCTTATGAGCTTACAGAAGCCCAAGCTCTGTACCTCACAGCTTCCACACACACACAAAAACACTTGCTCACAAAACCACACCAGAGCCACATTATCAAAGGACACAAGGTTTAGTGACGAACAGAAATGCTTGCTTATGCATGACTAAAATCTGATAAATTATCTTCCCATTTCAAGTCAACATTTACATCAGGACAAGAACATAGGAGAAGAAAAACACACCGAGTCATGTTGCACAGTGAGGTACGTGTTTGTAATACCTTAGCTACAGACGGCAGGCTGGCGGCCCAGACGCTGTGCTGCTTGGCTGTAGGCAGCACACCCAGGCCCTTCTGGACATAGCGCCGATGGACAGCACAGCGGTTCAGAACATACAAGGAGCAGGCCACAGCATAGCCGCCCCAGTTAGAGACCCCTGCGGAAACAGCGCCGAAGCTCCAATCGATGTCCAATATCAGCAGCTTTGCATTCAGGCTCCCGCATGATTTTACAGCGTGAAGTGTGTGTAAGTGTGGCCCAGTCAAGCTGGTAGCTTCATGCTAGCTGGTCTGCACGATTTAAATCTTGTTTGGCTGCAAATATTTAGGATGCTTGAAATAACTGTGTCCCTGTGTGTGTGTTTTGAGAATAATTGCTAAGAGAAACACCAAATTCCTTTGGTGTTGGAGGTCAAACAAAGTGAAAGGTGACACTGAAGCACATGCCTGACAAAACCATGAGCCCTCCTCCTTCCTGTCCGGACCGGGTGAGCTAACAAAAGTTGACAAACTAGAACAGAATTCTAGAACCAGGATTCATGGATTCATCTTTTCTGATATCTTGTGTCTAAAGCCTTTTTTCCAGATACTGCTGATGTAAACTTTGATTAATAATTATTTCAGCCCCCCAAATATTAAATAATATGAGAGAGAATTTCATTGTAGTACACAAGATTCAAAACTCAAGACTCTACTGGCACTTGACCTCACTCTTGACACCTGTGGTCTCAACCATCATTCTACTCGACAATGACAGCGAGCAAATTCAGCAACAATGTTACATTTGCTGTTTTGTTCAACCCACCTGCTGTGATGGCGAGGTCAGCTGCCACATCGCAGGCAATGAGACTCCCCTTAGGCATGTGAGCCCTCACTGCCTCCTTCACCTTTCCCATGCCCAACTCATTACCTCCATCTCCAATACCTACAAGCAAACCAGCAGAACAGCTATTTACCATAATCACATCCCCATGACAAAGACACATTGTACTATTTAATTCCTTGAAGATCTGGCAGTATCTTGGGATTACAAGTAGGATTATTGACATTTCTGCATGTGTGGTTGCATTCCTCTCACAAGGACTACACTTGCACAAACGAGCACTATTATAGAAAATACATTACGGATCATGATGTGCTGAAAAAAGTGATTTGCTAAATGGAAAACGAAACCTCAAGAACAAAAAAATAAATTATTTGATTGAAACAATAATGGTTCGGTTAAAAAAAGAAAATCATTACTGCCCATCCACCAAAGAGGTTATTCATCAATGTTTATTCAGTTTTGCTGTTGAGGATTAAACTTTACCTTCCAGATCTCATCAAGTGATTTCATCAATCAAATGCATTGATCAACAAATCATTCGGTTCTGTTGTTAATGTATCTTGCCTACTGCGGCACAGAGGAAAGGGTTTATAGATTTGCCTGACCATGCCCTCTTTTCTAGCCCATGTGGGCCACTCGAGGGAATGTGATCATTCTGCTGTGATTCATTTGCAACGTGGTCCATGCCTTCAAACACCTGTGACACAGTGAACCGCCCAGGGCACAACACAAGGAACCTTCAAGAAATGAGCAAAATGACCAAGTAAAACTAATTAAGAATGGAAGCCATGCACCCAAAATTAAATGGTGTCAATCCAATGACATAATAGTGCCTCATCCTTTTGATAAAGATCACTTGCATTTGGTCTCATGAAGCTTTATTGGACAGGTAAGCACTCAGGACAGCACACAATTCCTTTGAGCTTTTCTACCTTATTAATTGGGGATTCAAATAAGTAGAATATCATATTATAAAGAACTCAGTAAACTGTGATCCAGTCAAATCTAAGAACATTGTAAATCACTGTACACTGCTGTCTTTCCCTAAAAATATCCTATTTAGTAAGACTGCAGTTCTCACCTGTGGTGGTGATGCCTGGAATAGCACTGGCTGTGGTGAAGAGATCATCAATAGGGTCCACCAAGTGCTTGATGTTCACTCCTCTCATGTTGTAGTAGTTGCCATCAGAGGCCCTTCCACTACGTTCTACTGCCACCAAGTGGTCAAACCTAAATGGTGCATAGGGCTTAAATAGGTCAGACCAACTAAATATGGGTATGAGAAGTTTGAATATAGACTTTTTGACCGTGTCTAAAAGGAAAACAGATAAGAACATAATGTGACCGACATTCATTTATTTAATTTCCTGTTAACAGTGCAAGATAAAACGTGGTATACAGGAAAAGATAAGAAAAGTGCAAAAAATGTTCATCTGTTTATTTCAGTTCCTCTTAGCAGTGTATGACATAATATATGACTCCACAACTACATGGTTTAAGTGTGTAACAAAATGTGGCAGAGCTGGGGATACTTGAGGAACTGAGGCAGATCTGTGGGATGCCTGTGATGTACTCTGCTCTGGGGCCTCTGTACCTGGGCTTGGAGGGATCTCCATCGTGACAGAGGAAGTGCAGGGCTGAATCCACACTGCTGCTCTGAAAGCTCATCACTGGCACTGCGCTTTTTATCACCCCTGTAAACACACACATACGCAGCAGATCTTCAAATTACATCATAATGTCTTTAGCCTAACAGCCAGCTAAAACAGCTGAGAGTGAGAAAGTAAGTGAGAGGGTACGTTTTGTCCACCTTTGTCCACAGCATCCTGCATAATGCGCAGATTGAGCTCCAGGGCACGCTGGTCAGTAACTACGACTACTTGCTTGTCCAGAGCCTGGAGCATAGCGGCCATGGCAAGAGCTCCAGGGGGCCCGTCGGTCTCTTCTGGGGGGTCGTGCATGTAGTGTGTGGGGAAGCCGGTGGTGATGAGCACAGAGGATGCGTGGGACAGGGACAGAGAGGCCCTCAGCAACTCATCCTGCACAAACAGTGCTTGGATCCCCCTTTGGCCTGTTGCAGTCATACACACACACAAACACACAAGTCAGCAAAGTTTCTATCATTACCTCACACTTGCACGGTGCAGAGGAGCTGAGAGCAGCTAAAGTGAATTATAATAAAGGATAAGGTGCAAGATGAGTTCACATAGGGAGCGCCAGAGTGGAACACAGTTGCAGTGTGGGTAGTGGCCCACCTGGATCTTCTTCAATAAGCCGCTCAAGCTCTCGGACTCGCTGAACCGCAGCCTCACTGGCTATGCTGTAGTGCAGGGGATTCTGGGAAATGCAGAAGGTCAAAGGAGAGCCTCCTGATTCTGTGGTCTGAAGAGCCACAGTGGTCTCCTCTCGGTCAGTGATAAACATACACCCAGGAGAGTGGGTGAAGGCGAGAGCAGGCTCTGGAGATACCCCAGAGAGGAAGAGTTTAACACCAAGCAACACAAGAAAAAACAAATAAACAAAACTTTATCAATTACTGTGTCTACAGCACCTGGTGTTTCTAATGCACGTTATTATTTACAGTTCAACATCCGATCATTCATACCCAATGATGCTTTACCATCAACACTCAGCTTTCACACACACACACACACACAATGTCAATCGCACCCAACCTGAAAGCACTGGAGGACTGCACTAGATGCAGGGAAGACAAGGCAGGATCACAACCAGGACGGCGCACCATGCAGTTATTCACAAACATGCAATTACTCACAGTTTACAGAAACCAACTGGCTAACGTGTTAAACACAAAGTGGAAAGTTCACTGACACCTTGTCATTTCAGTCTGCTGAAGCATAAGGTCACTGCAGGTTAAAGTCCATTTCAGAAACTCTGTTTTTTTAATGCTCTTACTTGAGCTCTGTACAGCCTCTGCTCCAGTAACCCCACAGGCCCAGAACACGGGCACATCCTCAGTGCTGGACTCCACTGCATCACCGTAGTCTGGCTGCGAAAGGTCTGTAATCCCCAGCAAAGCTGCGTGGGCAAAACCAATTGTCTTTACTACAGAGATAGAAAAGCATAATTGTTTCTCAATTGGTTTTACAAGGTTTGTGTGTATTATGTACTTATTAAATTCAAAAACAAATTTGAATCAAATTGCTTTTAGTAAACATCTTGAGTCAAATCAACTAACCAGTTTCACACCATAACTTGCACAGCTTTGTGGAGTCAGTGTGAATACGCACATAGTAGTGATGATATCACAATTCAAAGGTGCTGACTGTGTGGGAGGAAGGTTCAAGGCTGCACCTGGATCGCCTATGTGGACGGGGCCTCCATGGGCAAGTGGAACACGGTGTGTGCACTGGGCTGCCGCATCCAGCTTGTCCTGCGGGACCGGGCGCATGGACACCACCATGGGGCAGTCAAACGCCCCCACCTGGACACACTGCACTGACGTCTGCAGGGGGGGGGGGAGCAAGGGGAGCGGGAGGGTAAGACGCTGCCCCTTTGCCAGCTCATATGTTTAACATCGAGCGCTGTCTTAGATCTTCATGCACCACACAGCTCCAGCTCTGGCGTGTGTACAGCAGTGGCGTCTCACCCGGAACATGCTGACGTTTCGGCCTTGCACGGAGTTGCGCACGGGCACACCGGCGTGCTCCAGGGCTCGCTCGAAGCTAAAGCTGCAGCCCAGGTAGAACGTCACCATGTCCCTCAGCTGAGCAGTGTAGGGGGCCAAACTGGTCACCTTGCTCACCAACGACCCCTTCTCAAACACGCAATACTGCGGACAGTCCGTTCTGAACCCAAACAAAACACAGCCAACATCATTGGAAAGTTACACTAATGTATTTTTTTTGTAAGCTATATGTTACTATATATTACCAGTCGCAACACAGGAGTATGTGTGTCCCCCAACCCTCCTCCCGGCAACTATTTAACTTTTGAAACATTTTATTCTTAATGGCTCTGGCACTTTGGGACCAATTATCTCACAACCTGTCATGTTTAACTTCCTGTCATGTTTCACTTCCTGGTGGAAGATCAATGATTGACATAAGCAGTCTGCAGAAATGAGTCAGCAGATTGCGACGCACTTTAAATGACCCGAACAAGTAACTGAATACAGCAAAAACAAAACCTAACAAAAAAAAATTTTTTTTATTAATCATCATTAATCATACTTTTAAAACAAGAAGGACTAACGCTGACTTATACTGTTTGCCTGATGGTACCTGATGTCCGACTGTGCAGCGAGGGAGGGGCACCTCCACTCTCCAGGCTTGCTCCTGTACAGCAAAGGGAGGGGGCTGGGGTTGGCATGGCAGAACCCTTCAAATTCATCTGCCAGGTCCTTGTGCAGGATCACTACGTTAGCTTGTAGATATCCTGTCAAAGAGCATAGAGAACACTCAGAATTACATTTTTATAAAGTCTCGGTTTAAGAGTCTTGTTTTTGGCACAGAATTTGTTCTAGTTGGCTCAAACACTGGTACAACTATTTGCCTAAAGCAACTTCAAAGGAAAGCTGATCTAGAATATTATAGATATACACTGGAGACAGTTACACTGTCAAGAACTGTGACAAAACTAATTGTACCATTTTATGACAGAAACTGGAAGAAATTGCTTCCTACCTGCTGCAATGCCAGAAGTGTTTCCAATAATCTGCTTTTTCTCCCGAATGATACTGCGAAGAGCACTTGGGCTCAGGCTAGAGAGAGGCATGTTTCATACTAAAACACTACAACTAGCCAAGCCAATGTAAGTGTGCTCCAGGTTAATGTTTCCTTAAGGTTAATGGCTATGTAAGCTGGCACCAAATCTTGTGTCCAGAAGTTAACAACTGACAGGTTTGAATCCAAATCCTGTTTCCATTTACATATTAAGTTTAATAATAACCATCTGCATCTAGATTTTTCAGTGATGGCATTTTAAGATAATTTTCTGAATATTAGAAATAAATGAATTCAAAAGAAATCTGTTTATTTTTTTTAAACACTTCAAAAACCAGACACTGTTAGCACTGTTCCTCACAACCATACCTTTTTGAATTAATTCCTGATTTCAAAGGTTCAAATCTTAAATTTTTGCGTTTCTCTTATTTCAAATTAAATATGAATGCAGATGTGGATATCAACCCATAACTCAAGATATGTTTACAATACAAATCCATGGATTTTTGTTTGTATTATTTTATACTTGGAAATCTCTGTGTACTTCAACACTATATCTGCAAATAAAACAATCACCCACACAGGCCACATATATTGCCTTAGATATTTAATAAAAAAAATAAAATCATACCTGGTTCTGTATTTGCTCTAAAGCCTCTGGAATATTTCAGCCCTGTCTTTACTTTAGTGGCATGGTGGAGAAATCTCTTCATAATGACACCTTATAGGAAAACAAAATGTAGATCAAACTTTTCAGAGTACACTTTGTATGTTCCTTTCAATGATGAATGTTGATATAATATTGAAAATTCCTAAAATAAGCTCATTACTAAGCAACCCTTTACTAATAAAGGTGATAAAGTTAGATATCAAAATCTGTCAGAATAGAACAGAATATCCACAATATAAAATCTTTCTCCCATCCATGAACCTATCGTCAAAAAAGTCGACTCCAAATTGGAACATAGTTAATGACATAGTTAATGAAATGTTGAATATATTATCATATAATATCACATAATATACATATTGTAGATCATCTGGATAAATGATTGTATGATTGTTTGCAAGCCATCATAGCAGTAAGCATTTGGTGTTAGAGCCAATCAGCATGACAGAACTGTAAGGTCGTGCTTACATAACAAACAGCACTAGGAGTAAGTATGTGAACATGCATGTGTTAGAACGGGATGGGTGCATCACAACTGAAGGACCGTTGGTTGTCTTAGCAGCAGCAATCTGATACAATCCATCAAGGACATGCGTAATTCCCAGATCTGAGGAGCGAGGTGTTGGTGAAGTGTAGAGAACAAGAGACGGGTAGCAGAATTATTGACAGAATTACTGACAGTTTAGTTTCTTTAACATTAACCAGCTAGCTAGCTAATTAAATGATGAGGAACTGAAGAACAAGATGCAAACCTGAGGACAGTACTCAGAAGATGGAGCTGAGTAGATGGATCCAGAAAAATGCCAGTTTGGCCTGGACCATTTAGATTATGTAGGTCACATGTTCATCAATGATGGTTTAAAAGCTGATCCTCCTAAAACTGCAGTGATCTCCATAGACGTTATGTCACTACAGTGTTTCCTTGGCGTGATCAATTATCTTACAAAGTACATACAAAACCTCAGCGTCATCACAGCACCGTTGAGAAAACTGGATGCATTTGAAAACAGGATGTATTTGATCTCCTCAAGTCACGTCTACCCACTCCACCTGTACTGACATACTATGACGTCAAGCAGCCAGTTACATTAGCATGCGATGTATCATGCTACAGACTCTGAGCTGCATGCCTACAGAACAGCAAACCAGTTGCAACGCATGTTCTCACAATGCTGAGACACGTTATGCTCAAATAGAAAAAGAACTCTTAGCTGTCGTGTTTGCCTGCACAAAGGTCAGACACTACATATATGGAAAGACCACCATCATTGAAAGAGACCACCTGGTGATGATTCTGAAGAAGCCCATTTATGTAGCCAATACCCATCTTCAGAAAATGCTACTCCAGCTACAGAGATACGATCTCAACATGGTATTCAAGAACAACAAGTACATGTATCTGGTTGTTACACTTTCAAGAGCTACACTCAAAATACACCAAGCCTAATGAAGGACGATGCTTATGATGTCATGTCTGTGAGTTACATCCCCACAGTCTCAAGGAACTCAGAAAGCAGAAGACCCTCAGCGTTATCATTCAAATGGGAACCACCAGAGAACGTGGCCTTCAACTAGCTGTCACTCCCTTCTTCCCCTACAGAGACTAAGGAAAGATGGCATCATCATGAAAGGTCGCGAAGCAGTCATTCCCAGATCCCTGCACAGAGAATACATCAACATTGTGCACAGAAGACACCCAGGCATTGAAGCAATCAAGCGCAGAGCAAAGAGCGTTGGATTCTGGCCTACTATGTCAAAAGATATCACCTAAACCTTACTCTCATGTGCAATGTGCAAAAGCACTAGGCCACACAAGGAGCCCTTCATCTGCAGACATTTTTGATTGGCGTGAGAAACGTTACCAAGTTCTTGTAGATTTGCATTCTGGTTTGAGATTGACAACCTGACGTCATGTTGCAAAGGTGATCTCCAAGCTGTAAAGACACTTCCCAGTAAACGGAAAACCTCACACTCTTCTTACAGACAATGCAAGAAAATGCATGAGTTAACAATTTAAAGTCTTTGCTAAGCAATGGGATTGCACTCACATCACTAGTGGTCTGGAATTCCCCCCCCCCCCCCTCCCCGAACATCTTGCAGGTCATGCAGTCCGCAGCGGCAAACAGCTGACGGACATGTCAAAGACATGGTCCCAACATCTTCTGAATCTCAGGAACTTTCCACGTGATCCAGTTGTAGGTTTCCCAGCTCAACGTTTGATGTCACACCAGACACGTGCAGCCATTCCTGTGAATACCAAACTGCTTGAACATGTCCCTAAGCCAGCACAATGAGTGTGGTGGAAAAAGTACAAAGACTACATGCCTTGAGTTGTATTTTAGCAAGCAGAAAGTTTATTAAGCATTCTTCATTGCATACAGAAGAAAGAAGTCCTATCCTTGCATGAGAGTGCACTCTGTCTCACAATACACTGGCAAAGAGTATTATAGTCCTTAGGTGCATGAGGAAACGTTACTCTTCCATGTGAGGTCTAATCTTCACAGCAATAGTAGCCCAGGTAAGAAGGAAAAAAAACAAATTGTCATTATGACAAATGTTCCCAGATCACCCGTGGTAACAGGACAAGCAGTGCACATGCAAACCCCCAAAGGATATAACCAACTTGGGATCATGAAGGAAGTTTGTGCAGAGCCACCTTCATACGTCATCCAGTCCAGCGGTAAGACGTTAAGGAGGAACCGCTGACGCATTCTCTGTCCGTTGCCGAGCAACCAACACAGCTCCATGAGTGAAAGCTCAGACTCCCACAGCACCAAACCTCTCTCAACAGTGTTCCATCAGTACCATGAGCACCGGTGCCAGCCAACTATTCATTGCCCAAATCTTCTTCCCAGTTTAAGCCTGATACAGAACTCTCCTGACAGCTATAATGGATTATACATACATGTTCAAGTCATACATACGCTGTGTTCCAAATTATTATGCAAGTAATATTTTCTCAGATTTTCCAAAATTACCTATATGAATTGCAGTCATTGTAATTTTCCAGTCATCAACTATTAGAGTACAATTGAACAAACTGCCAATGATATCAGTATATATATTTTTTAAATAAAACACTCAAAATGTATGTTCCAAATTATTATACACAGCAGAGTTTTCAACCTTTTCATTTTTATAAAGAACAAAAAAAATGGTCATTTGTGAAATTATAAGCATTAGCAGGTTATTACAAACTGAAATCAAACAGTTTTCAAGTCAAAACTTTATTCTAGGTGATGTTACATTTGCACATAGGACCCCTTGTTCGAAAGGAGCTTCTGAACTCTCTCGTCCATTGAATTTGTCAGGTTTTGGATGGTATCTGCTTCTATTGTTTTGCATGAGGACAGAATACCCTCCCAGAGCTGTTGCTTAGATGTGAACTGCCTCCCGCCATCATAGACACTCCTTTTGATGATGCTCCAGAGGTTCTCAGTGGGGTTGAGGTCAGGGGAGCATGGGGGCCACACCATAGGTTTGTCCCCTTTTATGCCCATAGCAGCCAGAGATGCTGATGTGTTCTTTGCAGCATGAGACGGTGCATTATAATGCATGAAAATGATCTTGCTTTCTTCTTCTTGAACCATGGCAGGAAGTTTGAGAAACTCCACATACATTATGGAGGTCATGTTTACCCCTTCAGGGATCCTAAAGGGGCCGACAATCTCTCTCCCCATGATTCCAGCCCAAAACATTACTCCACCTCCTCCTTGTTGGCGCCGTAGTCTTGTTTGCATGGGGTGTCCATCAACCAACCATCCTCCACTCCATCCATTTGGACCATCGAGCGTTGCACGGCACTCATCGGTGAACAAAACAGTTTTGAAGTCAGTCTTCATGTATTGTTTGGCCCACTGGAGCCATTTCTGCTTGTGTGCAGTGGATAGAGGAGGTCGACAGGATGGCTTACGCACAGCTGCAAACCTCTGAAGGACCCTGCATCTTGTTGTTCGGGGGACGTTGGAGGCACCAGCAGCTTCAAAAACTTGTCTGCTGCTATGACAAGGCATTTTTCCAGCTGCTCTTTTAACCTGACGTAATTGCCTATTGGAAAGAGTCCTCAATTTTCCCTTATCAGCACACACACGTGTGTGCTCTGAATCAGCTACGTACTTCTTGATTGTGCGATGATCACGATGAAGTGTCTTGGCAGTGTTGATTGTAGTCATGCCTTCACCTAAACACTCCACAATTTGTTGCTTCTCAGCAGCCGACACATCCTTTTTCTTTCCCATTTTGGCTGAAAATGTAGGCTGCTTAATAATGTGGGACAGCCTTTAATTGGACACACCTGCCAAACTAATTAGCACAGGTGTCTGCAATTGCTTTCAGTGATATAAAGAGCCCTGACACACATCAATGGGTTTAACTGGCAAACAAAAAATTCTTACCTTATCACTCCTAAACACTTTTTGCATAATAATTTGGAACACAGTGATTATGCACACAGAACACAATTGATTATGCACATTCTCATTAATTTGATCTCACTCCAAGTTATCACTTTTACACATTAAACCTTCGCCCACTCCCATTTCCATTGTTGGTT
Source organism: Tenebrosternarchus preto (assembly GCA_025802075.1). Lineage (NCBI taxonomy): Eukaryota > Metazoa > Chordata > Actinopteri > Gymnotiformes > Apteronotidae > Tenebrosternarchus > Tenebrosternarchus preto. The sequence continues at coordinate 2,767,368 of JAOYMR010000010.1, read as the reverse complement.
GTAGGTAAGTGGGACAGGGGTAAAGCAAATATAATAAATAAAACCCCCTACAGCCTTCTCGACCTGATCATGTACAGCTGACAACCAGATGTCATGCATACATGAGCTATCCTCTCACACGTACAATGGTTTTTGTTGTGGGTGACTTCTGTAATAACCTATCAAAGTGTGCATACATGCTGCTTCAGCAGACAGATGCCGGCAACACTGTAGTATGCTGGCAACACAAATACAAGATATAGAGAATAAAATAAATCAGTTCACCTGAGGAACAGAAGATTCAAAAACATTTTAAAATCACAGTCATATAACTTAGGCACAAATGGGTCTTCCGAATGGACAAAGACCCTGCGCATACTGCTAAAGTTGGCAAAATGGTATAAGGACATTGGTAATAGAGTGGCCATCACAAAGACCTGACCTCAATCCCATAAAAATGATGAATGAATATATGGAAGCCTCCTGGGGATGATGACTGTTGTTTACCATACTTGCCTTGCAAATTCCACCACAAACAAAGACTGCTATCACCTGCTGAACTGCACTCAGCCATCAGTAACCAACAAAACATGTACCCTCACAGAACAACAAATCACAGGTAACTTGTATTTAAGCAAACTTAACAACTGTTTTCCACAAATTTTACCACCAGGTATAATGTGCATACCACGTGTATACCAATATAAAGGATTCTTACGTGGTCCAGATCCATCCATATCTAGGATCATCAGATCACCTTTCATTATATTTTCACTCCTAGCATACAGACCCCTCATCAGCAGAGTATAATCCACCAAAGCCACAGAACAATTACAAAACTTTTTTGGAAAAACAGAGTGGGATTTATTTGCACAACAAGCTACTTATGAGGAACAAGCAGACCTGGAGGAATATGTAGAGTGTTGTTTTACATAAGCACCTGTTTTGACAATATCATTGATGATGCACAAAGACATTGATTCCTAATCAGAAAACATGGATGAATATGGAAGTTTTGTAAGTCGCTCTGGATAAGAGTGTCTGCCAAATGCCATAAATGTAAATGTAAGTTCAGAATTTGCTGAAAGCACGCAACACTGAAGACTACAAGGTTTGCAGGTCCCATTGGACAAGCGCATAAAATGGGCCAAAAACAACCGTGAATACAGACAGTAACACAGACAACCAATGCAAAGTGGCAAACAAAGTTATTATAGTTTTTAAATTGCTTGTTTTAATTTTTATTAGGGTTCAAGCACGTAGTACATAGAGATTAGCTTTTCTACTTCTTATTTTTCTTGTGTGAAACACAATGAGCTGCATAGACAATAACGCCAAGAAACACCACGCTTGGCAGCAAGGTGCATCTTGGGCAAAATAACAGCAAACTTAAAAAGACCAGATTAAAAAAGATTGCTCTGTGGTACAACAATGAAACTTAAAACAAGTAACACGTAACATAAAACAAGTAGTACATAAATTAGAGCGGAAATGGCGACTAAGTTGGAAACATTTGGAAGCACGATCAGCATACTTTTCCTCGCTATTCGATAGTAACAAAAAAATCCTAGATTTCTTTTTAGCCTTATTTCTAAGCTTACAAAAAATGTAAGCTTAGAAGGCAGGTGCTGACCTTCTGATTCTAGCAAACTTAACCAGTGATGTCTTTACAGATTTCTTTATAGTAGTAAAGTAGAGAATATTAAGACTAAACATAAAACCCTTAATAGCTAATCCCACTGGTCTGTCATCTGGTATGGCCGATACTGAACAAAATGTTTTAGAAGAAACATTTGAAGCTTTCCAAAAAAAATTCATTGCTAATTTGCACAACTTATTAGATTCAATTTCCTCAAACTTACTCAAGGAGGTATTACCAGCTATGACTAAACCTCTTCTGTTGGTTGTTAACTCATCCATTTCCATGGGTCACATGCCCCAAGCCTGTAAATTAGCAGTTATTAAACCTCTAATTAAGAAACCAACTCTTAATCCATATATAATATCTTGTTACAGAGCTCTCAAACCCATTATTTTTATCTAAGATCACAGAAAAGGTAGCGGCCAAACAATTATGCGTATATTTGCATAAGAATCACATATTGGAAAAGTTCGAATCTGGATTTAGATTCACCACAACATTGAAACAGCCCTAGTTAAAGTAACTAATGATCTCCTTCTTGCTTCAGACGAAGGTTATGCATCTCTGCCAGTGCTTCTAGATCTCAGTGCAACTTTTGACACAATATATAACAATATCCTGCTAGAAAGATTAAAAAATAGGATTGGAATTTCAGGAAAAGCCCCTTATATAACTGAACGCTTTCAGTTTGTAGAGCTAGATAATGATAGGTTTTCTTCACCTATGTAATATTAGCAAGGTAAAGAATACACTATCCTGCCGCGATTCAGAAAAATTACTACACGCCTTTATTAGCTCTAGATTAGACTACTGTAACTCCTTACTATTAGGATGCTCTAATAAGAATTAATAATAAGAAAATGTGGCATCCATTGTTCTAACTAGAACTAGGAAATCCAATCATATTAGCCCAGTTCTATCAGCCCTACATTGGCTCCCAGTTAAGTTTTGCATTGACTATAAAATCCTATAATTAATATAAAGCTCTGCATGGGCTCGCTCCTGATTATCTGCAAAAAAAAAAATATTTTACTATGAGCTTCCATGTTTACACAGGATGCTGGCTTTTTACTTGTTCCATTAATCAATAATGTAACAGTAGGGGAAAGAGCCTTTTCTTACAAAGCCCCCCAATTATGGAACAACTTTCCAGAAAATGTCCTGGACTCTGACACAGTCTCAATCTTTAAGTCACGTTCACTCAAGTTTGTTGACAGTGGGGTGGGGGGATGCCAACGCCTCAGGGCGCCCCCAAGTCTGTGTTATCTTCTGGTTCTGTCCTTCTAGTTAGGCTGTAATAGTTAATTGCCAGAGTTGCTGCTGCCACGCTTCTGAAATGTCTACAATTTATGTCCCAAACAGAACTAAGGCTTCAGATCAAGGGGTTCATGGGCAGAGGGTTTTATGGTATACTGAGACGCTGGTGCTGTCGTCTCACCACTGCATGGGTTCACTCAAGTTTGTTGACGGAGGAGTGGAGGGATGCCAATGCCTCAGGGTGCCCCAAGTCTGTGTTACCTTCTGGTTCTGTTCTAGTTAGGCTGTAATAGTTAATTGCCAGGGTTGCTGCCACGCTTCTGAAATGTTTATATTTAATGTTCCATATTTAGTCCCATACAGAACTAACTGGTTCTCTTTACTTTTACGGGGGTAATGGATGTCCCCCTTCTGGCTTGGTACGAAGTAAGGATTGATGCGGCTCTCCTGATACCTGCCCCGGACCAACCACCTCCTACTTATCCAGACGCGGTCAGAAGATTAATAATGAAATGGATAGAGGTCCTTCTCAACACCCCTGATATCCCCCCCCGCTATGGCACACCTGAACTATATATCATATTTTATGATTCATTACTTTGTGATTCTTATATATATCTATCTTGTTGTTGTGGTGACCGGTGTCCTCCAGAAGAGGATGGGCTCCCCCCTTGAGTCTTGAGGAATTTTTCCTTGCAACTGTCGCCCTGGGCTTGCTCAATGGAGGCATGGACTCAGACACCTGTAAAGCTGCGTTGAGACATCTGTTGTAAAAGGCGCTATATAAATAAAACGGATTTGATTTGATTTAGAATCTTTTGTAGAGACTACCTTGAGGCGTTTTGAAGTAATCTTTTAGTATAACAGGCTTTAAGAGACTTGGAGAGCCAGGTTCTTACTATTGCTCAAATGTAAGGGGAGATTACACCAACTACTTGCCACTATAGCCTATAGAAGTTGGTTTTTTTATACTGCATAGAAATGTCCTATATTTTCTGGTTGTATTCTAATAAAGAGACTGAGAAACAATTATATGTGGCCATTATATTGTTGTTAAATCAATAAAACGATAAACCTAATGGTTGCCTAAGACGTTGGCAACGTACTGTATATACACTATATTGCCAAAAGTATTCGCTCACCTTCCTTGACTCACATATGAGTTTAAGTGACATCCCATTCCTAA
>JAOYMR010000010.1:2752731-2763204 GCA_025802075.1 Tenebrosternarchus preto | reverse complement strand
CTCCCAGAGCTGTTGCTTAGATGTGAACTGCCTCCCGCCATCATAGACACTCCTTTTGATGATGCTCCAGAGGTTCTTAATGGGGTTGAGGTCAGGGGAGCATGGGGGCCACACCATAAATTTGTCTCTTTTTATGCCCATAGCAGCCAGAGATGCAGATGTGTTCGTTGCAGCATGAGAAGGTGCAGCATCATGCATGAAAATGATCTTGCTGCGGAATGCACGGTTCTTCTTCTTGAACCATGGCAAGAAGTGCTGTTTGAGAAACTCCACATACATTATGGAGGTCATCTTTACCCCTTCAGGGATCCTAAAGGGGACGACAATCTCTCTCCCCATGATTCCAGCCCAAAACATTACTCCACCTCCTCCTTGTTGGCGCCGTAGACTTGTTGGCATGGGGTGTCCATCAACCAGCCATCCTCCACTCCATCCATCTGGACCATCGAGTGTTGCACGGCACTCATCGGTGAACAAAACAGTTGAAGTCAGTATTCATGCATTGTTTGGCCCACTGGAGCCGTTTCTGCTTGTGTGCAGTGGATAGAGGAGGTTGACTGGATGGCTCACGCACAGCTGCAAACCTCTGAAGGACCCTGCATCTTGTTGTTCGGGGGACATTGGAGGCACCAGCAGCTTCAAAAACTTGTCTGCTGCTATTACAAGGCATTTTTCCAGCTGCTCTTTTAACCTGATGTAATTGCCTATTGGAAAGTGTCCTCAATTTTCCCTTATCAGCACGCACACGTGTGTGCTCTGAATCAGCTACATACTTCTTGATTGTGCGATGACCACGATGAAGTGTCTTGGCAATGTTGATTGTAGTCATGCCTTGAGCTAAACACTCCACAATTTGTTGCTTCTCAGCAGCCGACACATCCTTTTTCTTTCCCATTTTGGCTGAAAATGTAGGCTGCTTAATAATGTGGGACAGCCTTCTTAAGTAGTCTTGCCTTTAATTGGACACACCTGCCAAACTAATTAGCACAGGTGTCTGCAATTGCTTTCAGTGATATAAAGAGCCCTGACACACATCACCATCAATGGGTTTAACTGACAAACAAACAAACAAAAAAAATCTTACCTTATCACTCCTAAACACTTTTTGCATAATAATTTGGAACACAGTGTACATGTTCATGAGATAGGCAATGCGTTGCTTGCAGTGTTAATGTTGCCTGGTTCTGTTTGTTTGTGTTTCAGAAGGTGCTCAGAAGTTAACAGAAAGAGATGTAGATCATTTGGATAAATTATTGTATGTTTGCTGCAAACCGCAATCAATCGTGTTAGAGCCAATCAATATGAAGGTCATGCTTACATAACAAACAGAACTACTAGTAAGTATGTGATCGTTCATATGTAAGAACGGGAGACAGACCGTATATACAGTCTATGGAACATTTATATCTGCTGTGTATCTGTTCTGTAAGTTGCTGAATAAAGGCTAGACAAAAGAATTACACCGGAGTTAGTACCATCATTTGTGCACGACCTCCACAATCTAGAACGTTACATGTAAAACAGCTAGCTAGGTTTATGACCTGTTATAAAAACGTTAAGGCTGAGCTATAGGCTAATTCGTTGACCAGGGACATAAGTGCTGACTGCTTGACGAGTTTTAAATATGCAACAGGGCAAGCTAGCAAGATAACTAGCTAAACACTAGGTTATGTCCCAGCCAAAAGAGCCTAACGTTAGCTAAAACTTGCTATCTAGCTAAATACCTTTAGTAGTTATATCGGCGTTGTCACTTTCGCTAATTCCAGTAATTAAAAGATGTCCGACTTGAACTTGTGTTGTCCAACCAAGAAGAAGCAGGTGGCTAAGGTCGCGTTACTTGGACCAAAAAAACCATAGCTTAGCTAACTAGCGTCCATCAGAGTATGCGTTTATTATTATACGTATGATTCTTGTTTCATTACAACCTAACTACACGTAACTAGCTAAGTAGTTCTAATAGCTTTGCTAGACCCAATACAGTTTCGCTACAAGAGATGTTAGCTAGGTTATGTTGATAGCAAATCCCGCGAGAGTATCTTGTCAAGCGTTAACGGACTGTTTATAGAAGCCTCCGCGAGAACGTATCGTGAAGCGCGAGACCGTTGCAGGTGTAGTCGACGGGCATCCAAACACCGATTTTAAAATACTCCTTATCGAGAGACGAAGAGTGTAGAATAGTTCATCACTGGATCCGTGCAGGATAAGCGAATGTACTACTCATAACCAAAAAACAAGTAGTTACCATGTAGGAGATACTTGGTTGTTAAGCAATCTACAGTTACTGGCCGTACCTTAACTTTACTCTGCAGAGTAGATGATTAATCAAATAATTTAGCGCACTTAAAAGAAGCGATCAATCAAAAATGGCTCGGGACGCACTATCATTATAAAACATACGGTGGTGGTAACAGACTGCAACCCATATAACGCTAATAAACTCTATAATTTAATTTGTTATTCATACAATTTCCTTGTTAATCAAATATTAATGTACATATTTCTTGATTATTGCTTTACAGTAAAATGCATTGGTTGTATACATCCATCGATAGCATGACAATTACATTCAAGGTAAACAACAATGTCACGTTGAAGTTCTTCAGCTCCTCTATCCTCAGCGGATTGGAAGGTTGATGCCACATTAGATACCGTTCCTCCCGCAGTGCAGTAGGCCACAGTCCCTCTGAAAGCAGATTTGGTCTGTGCGCGTGTCTGTGTTTGTACTCAACACAGAAATGAGTCCAGGTTTGTGTGTGAGAAGTTCTCTGGCATTCACCTTCATGAACAGAGTACAGTCAAGTTTAATGCATCTTCCTGCAACTTAAAGTGTCTATTCCACAGAGGTATATAGTGGGTTTTCTGTGCATTCGAGCCTGTTCATGACAGAGTGCTATACCACTGGCAAGAAAGATACTAGTGTCCTGATTCATTGAAAGGGTTCAACAATAATCTGGTCTCTCAGGGGGCAGTATAGTTTATAAAATACACAGTCAAAAATACTAATCTCTCATTGCAAATATAAGAATAACCATTACAATAACAAACATGGCACAATATTGATTGACAGAAAAGTAGATAACAAATAGTGTAGCTATAGTGATTTGGTATGATTGACATATTTCTTTTACATTAATAACATCGTTCCTATTCTTGGTTCAATAATGTAAAATATCTTCATAATAGGAAAACATTTGTCAGAAATATTGATATGTATGAATCTATACCAATACATCCTGTTCTAGAAATCTGACAATTCAAACAGGCAATCAAATCCTAAATTTAATCTTCTTTTTGATTACTTGGGGTAACAGCAAACCAAAATGTGTTACAAGCCATCAGTGACATTCATTTGGCCTTCAAACTTCTGAAGCTGACTTCAACATGTTTGATTTACAGATCGTCGATTATTTGAACACTCACCAGCTACCACAGAACACAGCCCCCCCCATCCCCCCCCCCCACCAACATCCCCAAAAAACAACCTAAAAACAAAAACACACAACACCACCACCATTCTACACAGTACAGTCACAACAAAATAAGTCCCTGTTCCGTGTAGAACTAATGACACTAAGGAAAGGATGGCTGAATATTTGCATGCGCTTGAAACATTCTTCAAAGGGAGATTTCAGCAGCATACACAAACGAGGGCCCCTGACTAAATGTATAACCAGCCCCTTGCATATGTTGTTATATACTGTGCACATCAAAACACTCCACACATTTACCTTTTCACGTACATGGCACCTTTTAGCACTGAACATCAATACCTGACAACTGTACATCTGACGCAGACACACGGACCTCTGGGCCATGCTTGGGTTATGAACCCCTGAGTCTCAGTGTTTTTTTGGTGGGTGGCGAAGTGGTAGCTGCCATTTATGTGGAGATTTATGGTGGTTTTCTGCTCTGCTAGTAAAATCGCTTTCCTGCGTCAAATCCTGCATTGCAGACTGAGAAACAGACAAGGGTGATGGAGTCATTCACCAAAACAAGCAAAAAAAAAAACGAAGCTGTGATCATGTGGGCCACAGATGTGTATCCACTCCCCCTCCCCCACACCTGATAAGAAGTGCTGGTTCACACCAGGATCTCTGATGTCATATTGACATATAAACAGGAAGCGTGTTACTGGTTGCCAAACCAAGATCCCTGTGTGTGGTCGTGCCCAGTGTGGCTGGCGTAAAATTTGAAAGTCGGCCACAGTTGTTGCACTCATCTTGTGGACCACAGAGGGGCAGTGCAGAGCTCTTCTGACATCTGTTTGCTCGAAACAGGATTACAACGGCGGAACAAACGTTCGGTGTAATCACAGTAGGTAAGATCAGCATCTCTCTTTATACATGCTGCTGCAGGCTGCCAGCGAAGTTATACCGCAATGTATTAAACTCTCATGTGCCTTCAGACATTAGACCAAAGAGAATCCTTTATTGTCATCAAACTGCCTGTTGTTATTGCTTCTTATTGCACCATATTAGGAAAGAGCTGGCTCCTCTCCCAATTACAGCCATTGTGTAACCTAGGTTTCACCCTACATCTAAAGTGCAACATGTTCTTTTTCATCTCATATTCACTCTCCAAGGAAGACAAAACCAGACATCCTGTAGAAGACGTTCATATTGCATTCATGCTGTCCCTGTGAGCAGCATTCCCCTTCGTCATGGGCGTGTAGGTGTCTGCCTCGCGGTCAAGCAGGTCAATTCTTAGTGCACATACTGTGCTGATCTGTGAAAGCGTGTTCATGGTTGTCTCAGATTCACCTGTGGAGGGGTGTCCAGTAAAAGGAAGAGCTGCTGAAGAGAGGGGCCTGATTCCCCGCCAGCCTCTGGGCTTATGGGAAATGCAGGTCACACCAATTACTCCTCGGTGGGGGGAACCTGCTGTTGGAGACGACGGCCTCCTGCAGTGAAACAAAACAGTCTAGAACTGAAAAATAAACTTGTCTGAAACTGGAGGGGTTTGGCAGGCGTGCTGTTGGTCTGATCCAGGAAGTGGTTCTGTCACGTGCCGGATGTGCCAGTGAGCCTACTGGTTCAACTGGCACATGGGCAGGTTGATGAAGGTGAAGACGTTGTACTCGATCATGATGGAGAAGCAGAGGAAGACGGCGTACAGCGTGAACACGTACACGCCCAGCTTGAAGTCCAGCCTCCACCTGTTCACATGGATCCCCAGGACCTGCGCCAGAGCAAAAGTGTGTGAAGGAGACCAGGCGCACATGGCACCTGCGTGTTCGTGGTGTGTGTGTGTGTTTCAAGTTTTTATGACTTACAGTTACGGCAACTGAGCCCAGGAGTAACACCACAGAATACACCAGCCCCCTGCTGTTGATTCTCACCTGGGATAAGAGCAGACAAACAGAGTTTACATGTGCGGTCTGTGTGTGTGTGTGTGTGTGTGTGTGTGTGTGCAGTCTGTGTGTGTGTGCGGTCTGTGTGTGTGTGTGTGTGTGTGCGGTCTGTGTGTGTGTGTGTGTGTGTGTGTGTGTGTGTGTGTGCAGGTAACACAGAGACAGAATGGCAGGTACCACAGAGCCGTAGTCGACAGCCATTGTCTGGATGCCCCAGGGAATGCCAAGGCCGACCAGGATGTCAAAGACATTACTGCCAATTGAGTTGGAGACAGCCATGTCCCCCAGGCCTGCAGATGGACACGCCCACATGAGCAAATTACAAATGGACACGCCCACACGAGCAAATTACAAATGCTCAAAATCAGCTCAGGAAGCAACGGAGAATAAAGCAAGAGGCACAAAACGAGTACCTTGTCGAGCTACTATGAGACTAGCTATGCAGTCGGGAACACTGGTGCCAGCCGCTAGAAAAGTGATACCCATTATAATGTCAGGGATTCCCAGTGTGTATCCGATGATTGTAACCTGCATAAGATGACACAGACACTAATAAGTAAAAAAAAAAAAACTATATTATTCATTTTTTGTCAAAAAGAAGGTATAATTAAGTTTACAAACTAAAAATACAGTGTAGTGCAAAAGTTGAATAACGTAAAACTAACACATGGAGTTTGGGCAAACACTAACCATCCACACCATGAAGTAAGAGAAGATGGCTATCCACAGAGTGGAGAGCAGGAAGGAAAGGATAAAGCAGTTCTCCCAGCGTGCCTTGGCACAGTTGGGCACCGTAAAGTACAGCAACGCCAGTATTGGCCACGAGATAACAAACTTTGCTCTGTCCATATCGCCCCCTGCAGGTACAATAAGACAGTACAGGACCTCCGTCACTGCTTCATGGCCTGTGGTTCACAGATTGACTTGCACAGAAAATGCTTTTCATAGAGATTTATTTAAACACTGGGTGACTGCTGTGACTGTGGAAGAGTTGAATGTGTTTGGTATATATGAAATGTCTTTGTGCATAAAAAAATATCAGGAACCTGCCAGCTATGAATGTCAAGTCAATTAATGTTAAGCCGATAATCTTGAAATAATAAACACTTGGATGTTTTTCTTTGGGGATTTTCTCCCATTGCTGGAACATCCCATGCAATTATATGAAGGAATACATTCAAAAGCTAATTAGATTTGATTAGTAATTAGTGGTGCGATAGCAACCGAACCAGGTGTAAATTTCAAGCTGTGGTAATTCTGAGGTTTGAGGTGTATAGCCCCTCTCACTGGGCATGATGAAGGGGGATGAGAGTTCATTCTCCTCATCGTCTGTCAGCTTGACTTCTGGAGTGCCGCCGTTCTCCGTAGCCTCGGTCCTCCCATCAGCCACCAGTGTGCTGGCCACTCCCCCGGATGCCTGCATCAGCCTCTGCTGCTACACACACACACACACACACACACAGGAACACGAAGAAAACAAATGCTTCAAGAACGAAGTTCTCCTTTCAAAAACAAAGCCTCATGAGTTGAATCAATGGTCAGTGATCCCATTTACTTATTCTACGTCTGAGGTTTATCAGAGTCTACTCACTGCAGTACTGGCCTGAACATTTAATATACTGTCACGCAGCAAACGCCAGAGAACCTGACTGACGCAACCACGGCACACTGTAAGCTTTCAACAGTACAACGGTGTGCCAAAGGGGTCATTTCCAATGCCGAGCTCTACTAGATGGAACATTCTTTCATTTCACCCTCTACTTTACCACCTATGGCGTCAACTCTGAGTCAAATTCCATTCTTTAAACAGCAATGAGAGGATAATTATAGTAGCTGGTTAATTCCCTTTGCTCCCAAGGCCAGAAGGCCTGCTGTGAGAGGTCGACAGCTCACTGCTTAACAGGGAAGAGCTCAGCGCTTGGCGCAGTGGGCGAGACGCAGGTGCCCACCTCGTGGATGATGAGGCGACTGGCCATACGCAGGCGTGTCTTGGGACCGAAGTGGCTGGTGATCATGAGCCTCAGACCGGCCTCAGGGAAGCGGTACTTCGGAGGGCTGTAGTGAATCATCTCATCCACCATCACCACTGACCCTCGGTTGTACATTTTATTGGGTTTGTCTAAGAAAACACATGGAGAAGGAGTCAGTGGATGTGGATATGTAGCGCTAGAGCTGTGCCCTCGTGACACGTTTGTAAGCAAAACAGAGAACTATGGGCCAAAAAAATAAAAGATTTCCACTAGAATGCAAATGGTCCTAAATTAATATTTTTATACCAATATAATTAAATGTTTACTCACATTCTTACCATTTGCACTTACTGTATGTAATACAATGAGAAGAATTTGTTGACAGCTATTACGTTACACTTGGATTGCAAAATCAAGCTTCTCTCCAGAAACAGAATTATAGCTTCTAGTATAATTCAGCAAGGCTGGAAATTGAGCTCCTTAGGCCATACTACAGACTAAGCTGTGCTAACTGTGCAGAAGATGGGTGGTCATTTCAGCTAGTTCCCAGTAGGCTTCGCTTTCTTAGTCCCACCAAACTGTCTGAACCAGTGAATAGAAGCTGGAGGAGATGATACAGCAGAGCCCTGTCCAAGAATTCAGTCCAAGGAAGGTAAACACACAAATTCACACACCCACATAACATTCACACAAGGTCTGAATATATCATATCACATCTGTGACAGGGGCTCTAATTCTCCGGGGCAGTTCTGAAGTCCCACCATCACCTCGTTCAGACGCTGTCACACATGCTCAGGACAGGAAAAATGTTTCCATTCTGACAGCTCCTTATTCTCACCGTCAAATCAATAGTGCTAAATTAACACCAGCATCTGCTGGAAACCAACGCAGCCACACATAAGAGATCGGTGGAGTCAGTTGAGCACTTCTGGTTACAGTTATTTAACAACATACATTCATACCAGTACATATTTCCACCAAGTTAAAGCTTGCTGCTAGTTCATTATTGTTATTGTTATATGGTTATATTGTTATGTAAAATATGGCCACAGTGTCTGTATTCATCCACGTGCATTTACAACAGAACACCCACCCTGTACCATAACACACCCCTCCACAAACACTTCACCTTTAAACACACCCATTACTGCCTTATATAAGTGTAAGAGTAACCACACCTTAAGGGCAGAAACACACACACACACACACACACACACATCGAGAGAAAGCACACTGATGGCGGGATGCAGGCAGGGGGAGTTTAGCAAGGCTAAACAGACAGGCTTCGGTGTGACAGTGGCAGGCCTGCTGGGGAGTGTGGTGTGTGGATTGGATTTGCGCTCTGGCAGGAATTGCTCTCCTCGTGAAGCATCAACCAGAATCAGCGCGTGAAGCAGAAGCGGCCCGGGCGGGCGGGACAGAGGTGACGGAGAGAGGTTAGTCCGGAGAGAAATCGCTGCAAAGCGGCTGCTCGTGTTGAGCGGAGAGGGGCGGGAACGCGCTGGTGAGCTGAGGGGGGGGGCGGGAGAGAAGCCTGTCTAGTTACCCTTACCTTTGCCGAGCAATGGGCACGAAGGATCATCCCAAAACTGCTCATAACATGCATTACCGTCCTCCAGCTCGCTGAGTACTGCGTTACCATTGGCAACACCCTTATCATCTTTCCCCGAGAAGTAGTTCTGCAAGTTGGAGTTAAACCTGAGGAAAACACACAACGCAAAACTGAAGCGAACAAAAATGCATTTATAAATATCATTTTCACTGTGCCCACTACATTAATTCAAATGTTTGTATTTCTATCCACCCATTAGCATTAAATGCACGTACGTAGGTTCACTGAAGTTGACATTACATGGCTTGTATACCGTATTCTATTAAAATGCATGTAAGTGTGTACTGTGTGGAAGCACTCACTTCATAATTACGATGTAGCCCACATACATGAGCATCAGTATGAAACTCTCCCACCTGCAGGGACAGAGGATTAAGGACAGAATCTTCCAAACCAAACCAGGAAAATAAGGATAAATGCTTTTATGATGTGGAGGATACTTACCACACAATCTTCCCATCATAGATGAACTGAAAGAGAAAAGTCTCCAGTGAACAATCGAAATGTGTTTTTTGTTTGCTTCTTTCTTATTTACCATTGTACCTCACAAAACAATTGGTACCATTTTATGTGTGTGTAAAAATTCTGGGCACGTTTCTTTTACTGAAGAACTGAAATTTTGGAGATGTTTTAGGAGGTGAGAGAACTCCAGGTGAATCATTTACATTGGAGAACCTTTAAAAAGGTTTATCAAAAGGATCTTCATTTTTCAAGAGTATTCATCATGTTAAAATGTTAGCTGATTTCAGCAACACTATTATTTACATATAATATAATATAATATAATATAATATAATATAATATAATATAATATAATATAATATAATCCTTATAATTTATTAAAGTTAATTTGGTGTCATATTGCCACTGGAGGCCAGTAATTGAAATCAAATGCTCATTCTACATTTCCTGAAGGGCTGAAATCATTTAAAGACGAAACTATACTGAAAACATTTCCAATAAACATTGCTTATTACGCCATACTCACTGTGATGAGAGCTACAACAGACAGAGTGTAGTAGATGGAGTCCCGAAACACAGCAAACTTGGTGAGACAGACGACCTTCAGGATAGAGACAAGATCTAAAAGCAGCTTACACCAAACAGCTGGCTTTCCCATTACACCACGCAGAGTTCATAACTACACACACATTACTAATAGGTCTGTCAGACCTGAAAGCAAGTTTGAAGAAGAACAGTGCACACAAAAGAACTATTACGATATCACACATTGTGCAGAAGGGTCAGAGGCACTAACAACATTAGAGGAACACACACACACACACACACACACACGCACCTGGCCAGCAAAGATGCCACACACGCCAATGATGCAGAGAATGTTGAATACAGCTGAGCCCACAATAGTGCCTACTCCCACATCTCCATGTGTGATGAAGACACCTGCAGAGAAGAAAATAATCAGCAGACATCCACAGCCATGCCCAAAAGCTCACAAAGCTATGTGTGTGTGTGTGTGTGTGTGTGTGTGTGTGTGTGTGTGTGTGTGTGTGTGTGTGTGCGTGTGTGCGTGTGTGTGT
>JAOYMR010000010.1:2726323-2737102 GCA_025802075.1 Tenebrosternarchus preto | reverse complement strand
TATTTACATCTCTCTCCCCCCCCGTGCCCCCCCCCCCCCCCCCTCTCTCACACACACACAAAAAATCATGTGCTCATCCATAAAAAATTGCCAAGCTCGAGCTCAGTGCTCAGATGACTGGCCTTTCCTCATAATTCTCACTAAATACTCCTAATATGGCCCGTTGCTGGGCAAACAGTCAAAATCAGAAATAATACATTGAATCTGTCACAGGGACCACAGAGTCCAGCCCTGGATCTTATTACTACTCACCCTTTCATTAGCACGTAACTAAAAAAACACGACTGATTTTCATTCACAGACACAACAGCTTCTCTAAGTTGCTCTGGACAAAAGTCAGCCAGATGATGTCAGTGTAAATATAAATTTAAACGAGAGGAGTGATTGGTTTTGAATGGATGTCTGCAATTACATTCAGCACACATTCAGTTTGTTTATGTTGCCAGCTCCCATATTTGGCAAGTATCTTGAATGCTAATGGAAAACAACAGAGAGGGATTTCCTTCCAGTGATGAAATGAATGTGACTTTGAATAATTATTCCTAGACACAGTTTAACTAAATGTGTTCACAAGCCCCAAACTGAGCCATTAAATAAACTTGTTGTACATGCACATAATTTCAAAGTTAGATAAACAAGCTGGAGGCAAAGCACTTAAAATAGTTGAGAGGGCAGTACTGGATTTCTCTTAAAAAGGATGAAAGATATAGGAAACAGTGACGTCCTTGAAACTGAGCATTTCATGATATGGAACTACCAAAGTTTTCTAGAATGAGAGGTGCAATATGCAACTATCAAGGTTCTCTAGAATTAGAGGTGCTATATGGAACTATCAATGTTCTCTAGAATGAGAGGTGCTATATGGAACTATCAAGGTTCTCTAAAATTAGAGGTGCTATATGGAACTATCAAGGTCCTCTAAAATGAGAGATGCCATATGAAACTATCAAGATTGTCTAGAATGAGAGTTGCTATATGGAACTATCAAGGTTGTCTAGAATGAGAGGTGCTATATGGAACTATCAAGGTTGTCCAGAATGAGATGTGCTATATGGACTATATGGAATGTCTTTCCTTATTAAACTTCCTGGGATTCTAAAAAAAAAGAAAGTTGTTCTTAGGTTCAATTACATTGTAGAATCACTTAACGTGCTACTCTCATCCATTCCCCTAGAGTCCAGTACCGATCTCATTAGGAAAGCTAAAACACTGCCTTTTTCTTGAAGCAGTGCACATTTGGGTGGTCAGTCTACTGTAGTTTGCATTGTGATTGTGGCTGTATTATGGAGTGGAAAGTGATGAAGTTCCCCAAGGAGTTTTCGGTGAGGCTGTGGAAAGGGTCTACAGCCAACACACAGCGGCTCAGGCCTCCTACCCGCACCAGGAGAGGTCATGTGAACAGTTGGAATTCTCTCAGAGGGTGTGAGTGTGTGTGTGCCTGCATCTGAGGGTGTAAGGGGGGCGGGGAGGCGGGGGGGCTCTCTGAATCACTATAAGCAGGCAGGATCAGATGACTAGGATGTGGGCCATGACTCAGGCTTTAAAATTTGTTTAGGGTGGGGCCATTTGCCCTTTAATGTCATAATTTTAAGAAAGGCATTGAAGGCACCTGACCAGGCATTAGGTCCATTACTTAAATTCAGGCTTTTTTGGATGGAATCATGGTTTAAGGTATAACTTTTCCAAAAATTAAGCAAAAGTTGAATACTTCTTTGGTAGACATACATCTGCACACTCATAAATCACATATCTTTTTTATGTTTTTTTGTTGTTGTTACAAGCCCCCTAAATTGAAATATGTAAAAAATATAAAGTGCACTATTCATATTAAGATAAACCTTTGAGTATAGCTTGGTCCTATTTCTCACTTTATTTTAGCTCTAGTGAGACAGTTTAAGTATAAAAGAGAGGACAGTGTTTTAACAATAACAAGAATTTAACAATTAACGATTATTTTCTTGTCTCTCTCATTTTGCACTGTTGATTTCCAGTTGCATGAAAGAAGTTCATTTAGGTTTTTGAAATTTCTATTTAATGTTTAAGTAGATAGAGAGCTAGACAGACAGACAGACAGACAGACAGATACAATACAGCATGTAACTTAACTGTCCCACATAATTCCCACGTAATTCATTAATTTAGCCATTCACATAGCTAGGTTATCGTTCCAGCGAGATCTTACATGAATACGTTGTTCTGAGTGGAAAGCCGAGGTTCTGAAGTTCAGCTCTGATACGCAAAGTCTCAATCCTTTCTAATAAACCGTCGTCATATCTTTAATTCACTGCCTCATAACCAATGTTCACTGTGAATTGCAATGGCACTTCTGCTCACATGCACTCTGTTTGTGGTATATTTGTGTTTTTTATAGCAATGTCTGATATAATCTATGCGGTTTGTTATATAGAGGTACTGCTGCTGAATTAAGTATTAATTTGTAAGCGGTAGCTGTTCCAGGCGGTATAGTGTGTGCGCTCGATTCAGCAGACGGACAGTTTTGGCTGAATGTAAAACGTACATAGCACAAGTTTAAATTATGCTTTTGCTGAATACCGTTTCATTTTGTTTCGCGTGTGGCCTTCACAGTTCACAGTTTGCTTTTAATCAGGTAGGCTTTCAAAGTGAATGTTACTGTCCATGACACAAAAAGCCCTGTTTTACCGGTTGCTTTGCATTCATAGCCTCTCCAAACTCCTCGAGTTGGCTGTCTCTCCTGTACCTGCTCATCAAAAACCTTGCTGCCCGTATGGAATCATGAAGACTACCTACAGTTTTGCCCTATGGCACTTCAGTCATACTGGATCCTATTTGCAAAAAAATAAGTCGCACTGCAGCCAATTAGAATGCGAAATGTGAAATTCATTCTCTGGTCATACCCTATACCTCTGAGTTTTCCTACACAAGCATAAACCTGCAGTCCTTCTGTAGCTTGTAGCCATTTAAAGCGAAGTGTCAAAACTGTTTTTGCATCATCTGAGCCCTCATCTACAATGCAGCCTCGAACAGTTAGTCCTGTTTTGTGTAATGAAGTTAGTCTTGTTTGGGGCCTTGGTTTGGTCCTCTCTTACGAGAAGCTTTCGCCTCTGCCTACACTTTTTTATTCTATATTTTATTTTTATTCTATATTTTATTTGTATTCTATATTTTTATTCTATATTTTATTATATCTTCATGGCACAAACACTGAAGATGAGACACTTTGATACAATGTAATGTAGTCAGTGTGCAGCTTGTTTAACAGTGTAAGTTTGCTGTGCCCTCAAAATAACTCATCTTGGAGGCGGGTCTTCGTCATGTTGGAAAACTGCCCTGTGGCCCAGTTTCTGAAGGGAGGGGATGCTTCAGTACGTCACAGTACATGTTGGCATTCATGGTTCCCTCAGTGAACTGTGGCTCTCTCCCCACAGCCGGCAGCACTCATGCAGCCCCCGAACCATGACGCTCCCACCACCATGCATGACTGTAGGCAAGACACATGGTTAACACCATCTGAACCAAATAAGTTTATCTTGGACTCGTCTCTAGTAATCCATGTCCTTAGTCTGCTTCTCTTCAGCAAACTGCGGACTTTGTGTATCATTTTTAGAAGAGGCTTCCTTCTGGGATGACCAGTTTGATACAGTGTGCTGCGTATGGTCTGAGCACTGACAGGCTGACCCCCCACCCCCTTAACCTCTGCAGCACTCATATGTCTATTTTCAAAAGCCTAACCTCTAGATATTACACCGAGTACGTGACTCAACTTCTTTGGTCGACCATAGCGAGGCCTGTTCTGAGTGGAAGCTGCTGTATAGTCTTGGCCATCGTGCTGCAGCTCAGTTTCAGGGTGCTGGCAATCTTCTTATAACTTAAGCCATCTTTATGTAGAACAACAATTCTTTTTTTTCAGATCCTCAGGGAGTTCTTTGCCATGAAGTGCCATGTTGAACTTCCAGTGACCAGTATGAGAGAGTGTGAGAGCGAATACACTATATTTAACACACCTGCTCACCATTCAGAGACCTTGTAACACTAAAGAGTCACATGACACCGGGGAGGGAAAATGTAGGACTTTTGTTGACTCTACTCTACACTGTATCAAAATGTCATATCTTCAGTGTTGTCCCATGAAAAGATATAATATTTACAAAAATATGAAGCGTATACTCTGAGATACTGAGATACTTGTGCTGACACACAGCTCTCACATTAGGTATGTTTGTCACATGTACATTTATTGCTGTTGAGTAGTTATCAGATGCCTGTCAGACATAACGTGTGCCATCACAAGAATGTAAGAAGAGGCAGGAATGTTAAAAGCAGAATTTTGACCTTTAATAAAACTGTATTTACAATAAAGAAATAATACCACATTACACATGATTTTAAATGTAATGTCTATTAAATATTAATATAAAGTTATAGCTTTCATATTTATAAAAACTAGAAAAGATAAACATGGCAATAACAAGTTACTTTGCCAAAAATGTGTTTTAAACATAAAAAAATATTTTTTAAAATTTACCAACTACAAGAAATGCAAGCAGTTGTTTTTGCACTGTGCAACTTAAATACTGTAGTGTGATACAACATACGATACAGAAGTGCCACAAACAAGAGGCTCTAGTACAATACAATCACAAATTTACAGTATGATGTAAAACTGCCAGTAGGGTAGTAATGGAGTTTTCATACTATCAGGCATTAAGTAATGGTTCATTTCAAATGAGGTAATAAGTACAATATGCTGCAAAGCACAAACTTCCAGGTCTGTGACGCTTAGCTGACCCACACACCACCCCAAGTGATAGAAGAAAGGGAGGGAATACCATCCCACTCACCCAGAGAGAGCAAGGCCATCCTTCCACTCTCAGCTTCAGCAGGGACTGAACCTGTGATCACATGGTTATGAAGCCTTAAACTACTGCACAGCTCAGCCATTGGCCTCTGGTGCGCTCACACACTTTCTCTCTGATATATAAATATCATTTCCAAAGCAATAACTTTACAGAATAAGGAAAGATGTTCTTAATGTAAGTTAATGTAAGCAGGACATTTTTTGAACATTTCTTTTGGTCCATTCGTGGTACAATTTTCATGCAGTGCAAAGTTCAGCTAGCTTTTTGAAAGTATGTGATATTAGATGTTTTCCCCAAGTGCAGTGTGTTCCATATTTTCAAGGACTCCATTCTCCCTGAAGATCTGCAACGCGTCTGATCTGCCAGTAGCTGGAGTTGTTGTAGAGGAGGCTGTATGCAGTCTGTCAATACTGGGGGCTCTGAAGGAAATCACATCCCTGGAGGAGCAAGACCAGGTGGTACAGGTCTCCACAAATGTTTATGTGGAGGGAAGAACAGAGGAGGCACAACACCAGTGAGTTCTTTCATAAATATAAGTTCACCAGTGGTTATTGCTGGCTAATGCAGAGCCTTCCTTGATAAAGCTTGATATGCGGCCTTATAATTGGCTTTATAGTGCTGGTCACCTGTGCATAATTTAGCTGTAATTTAATTTAGCTGTAATTTAATTAAATTTAATATAATTTAATTTTATTTAATTCGTTAAATCAATTTATTGTTGTTGCACTTTAATTACTTTTTTAATGAACGTCTCTGATACGCTTAAACTTTATTTCTTATTTGAAATCAAGTAAATTGTCAACACACCTCAGTGTGCTTTTTGGGGGGCTTTTATTTTTTTTATCATAAAAACTTTTCAAAATTTTCTCAAAATCAATGGGTTTAGACTTTTATTTGCAGGGCAATATGACAATGTGCTTTTCACTGCGCGGTTGAACGACTGTCAATGGACAGCACCGCCTCTATTGTACCGTATATGTAGCGTGGCTCCTGCATTGGTATCTGGGTAAGAACAATAGCCTTGATGATAAAGTATCCAGTGACAGATAAGTCGTGCCAAATCAAATTTGGTTAGTACTATCACACAGGTATGTTCCAGTCAATTAAATTTCCTAGAACAAATCTGACAACCGAATCACATATACTATCTAAGGATTATATAATCATCAATGAATTTAATGTAAAAAAGAGTGAATATTAAAGCTTCATTTGAATATAAATTTTCCACAGAAGCTGTTTCTATATTACATCTGAATGTACGTGACATGCATAAGTTACTCGCGACGCGTAACGACAGACGTTTAGGCGATTCCGTAATTCACTTGTTTCGGCTGCGTTTTACAGCTGTTAAAGCAGACGTTTAGGTAGATGGAGTCGACGCATGGGAATTATTTTGACTTCATACCATCTCGCCTCGCCCCGGGCTGAGCCAGCGCTCGTTAGCCAGCGCGTGCGGTTTTGGCGACAGAGACGTGTCGGCGTTAGGGCCAAATAAGAGAATTTACCGATGGACATTTCTGCATGCCAGGGTTGGAGGACGTTCTCCGGGTGACAGAATCTACAACAGCCACACTAGCACACTCTCGCTTGGTTATTGCTGTAGGCGATGTTTTTTTATTTGATTGATCCCGTTTAATATAATTGCTCGACAGCGTACCATTATGCATCTGTGTAGAATTCAGAGGGTTGACGTAAGCTATCGCGCACTGCGTTTATTGTATAATTTTAATGTAATTATTTGCGCCACTTCCTGCAGACATTCACATCAAAGTAAATGAAAATTAGAGCTGCTGGTGGAGTTGTAGACTGTGCAACAAACACGAAATGGAAGGAGCGCCATCTTTCCCAATTTAAAAATAAAATTGCCCAGCTATAGTTCAGGAAAATGAAAAGCATAATTATTTTTAATACCATGACATATTCTGTTTTCATATTAAGACGCTTAAACACATGAACCTGTCGCGAGCTCTGGCGAAACACTGGATGTTATAACGGACAAAAAACCCTACTATGTGACACGATTGAGTTTCTGACCGTGCTGAAGAAGCTACCAGTCCCGCGCTGAGTGTATTTTTTTTCCCTTGTAGAAGTTTCTCATTTTATATATTATGGAACTGAGGATTAGGAGCATGGCACACCCAACACACATTTCATGGCTCTCAGTCTCCTCCTTGTGGTTCAGTTGCGGTACTGTCACAAAGGTGCACATTACCAGTTTGTAATACATACTGAAAAGTGTACCAAGATGCTGTAAGTGTAATAATAAAAAAAAGTTCAAATGGAGTTATGCTCCTCAAGACTGCAGCGGGCAATGCCAACAGGACGTTCGAAATACAGCATATATGAAGTTTCACTTCACCCGTGTGAAAGATTGTACTGTTTGATACTTTATTATCCATTGGGTCAGTGCATGTGGTTTTATGGTTTTCCAGTTCGAGAGTAATACATTATCATATTACTCATTCAGAGCCAAAATTAGACCGGCAACCTGATTATCTCAGCTCTTCATCTCAGATTATCTGAGTCTTCTGATGGCTTGACCAGTGCAGCTCTTTATATACTGGTCTTCCTCTATGGGCCATCAGATCTTTACAACCCTTACCCTACATTTGATTCTTGCCAGCCCCTCCCTATATGATGACAGTGGTGAAAGAGTGATCAATGCTACCTTGATGAGCACAAATGTAAGTGATCATTTCAGTGGCATTTAAATATAAAGTCTTTTTTTCTGTTCTTGAGTATAGGACTGTCAGTACCAGCGTTTGAAGTATTCAATGATAATTTCACAAACCAGCAGAAGGGCATTGACTGTTTAAAAAGTATTTATTGTGCTGCAAAGAAACAAAACAAAATAATACAAGAAATTGAAAAAGATCTGCTGTGCTACGGGAATTCTGAGTCAAATCTTCATCTGCCCTCTTTAGAAATCTCCAATATCAATATCGACAAATCCTGCTTATTACAAGAGCGCAAAACACCAGTAGTACACAAACTTGAGAAGGCTCTGTGTTTTTTGTGAATACACTGAATCAGAAGGAAGGGACTTTAGGAGATAAATTTCTCCAAGTTCATTAAGCTTACTTGGAACAGGACTAGGCCCACTAGCTTTTCCCAAAAGGAAAATCTTCTACGAAGAAAAAAAAAACCAAACAGGATATCAAAGAAAACTTAAAACACAGTGGGGATAAGATCAGCCTAACAGTGGGTGTCAAACATGAGCTGTATCTTTGAACCCAGCCATTTTTAAACACTCTTTAAGAGACCAAGACGACACCAAAACATTTGCACAATTTCAGCTGTCTTTGAAACTCCCATATGCTCAATTGTTCTGCTCATCAATAAATTAAGGTAATTAAACAATAAATTAAATCTTTTACTTTTTCTGTTTCCAACCTTTTTTTTTAAAATCAGTTTTGGCGAGTGACACTCAAGTATTTACAACAATACTTGGAGGATGCACTGAAAAATAAACGTTACCCTGCAAGACCCCTTGAACGTGCAGGACTCGCTGTGAGCAGAACCCCATTGTTCTTCAGTCGTCTTTAGGTAAAAGCAAAACCTGTTCTGAAGCACTGAAACGAAAATACATCCTGCAAGCAACTTTGCATGTTGAAGTTGGAAGTGAGACACACCTATTAGTGCTGCATCCATTTACTCCGACTTGCTGAACTCCCGAGGCGAAGGTGTTTCGCGGTTTCGTTTAACGACACGAGTGTCCCTCACAAGGCTGTTTGTTTAGTTCATCTCTGGGTAACGCTATAGGAGTAGTCTGTGCTTCAGCACTCCTAATAAGTTGCTCTGTTCATACTGCACAGAGCTGCCGTGCAGAAGCAGCAGGGGGACGCAGGTCTTCTCTCTCTCTCTCTCTCTCTCTCTCTCTCTCTATCTATCTCTCTCTCTCCATGGAACATCAACCCTGCGAGGAGTAAATGTCCCCCTTCAGCTCACTCACATGACTCTATCTGGGCACGTGAACAAACAATAATGCTTGCTTCACTTTTGTTGGACATTTAGCCTAATTATAAAGGTGATTGTTTATATATATATAAATAAACTCCACCCTTTTGAAAACTGCTCTGCACAGCGTCTCACAAGGTTTGAGGAAAATGTAAGGGCAACTTTTTCTATGAAAAGCATTTGTTAGAAAAAACAAACAAACAAACAAACAAACAAACAAAAGGTTATTTATCTCTATATAAAAGTGCCAAAATGTATATTTCTACAAACATTATCAGACAAGAGATTTAAAGAACAGCCAAGACAAACTGTCACATGTCTACAGGCCCCCTCTCTTCAACAGCTTATGTCTGCTGAGGTTCCAGTAGCTCTGATTCCTGCAGTGACCCTTGACCCAGTGACCCTTGACCCAGAAGAACGGGGGTGCACCCTGTGACCAGCAGCTCGAACCGTCGGCAGAACTGTTGGCACGGCACAGATCAACAAGACGCTGCGCCACTGACAGAAGCCAAAGGGTCGCGGCTAAAGGTCGGGAGTGTGCCTAGCTGGAAAACCAACACCCACCCCGCACCACCCGCACCACCCCCAAGGGCCAAAGAAGAGCAGAAGGAAACCAAAAATCACAAAAAAGAGGAAACAAACTACAATAGAATGAGATGTTTGTCTTTCTTTCTACCTTTTTTCGTCTGTCTCTCAACTCACTACCAAACAAGCAAGGCAATGGAATGCCTGTCTTCAGGTTTCTATAGATAAAAATCTCTTTTTCTCAGTCATAAATACATTCAATAGGAGAATGAAACGGAGATCTTTACAGGTGAAGTAAAATAAATGCATGCATGCATGTGCGTCTGTGCACACGCACGTACATACACGCCAACACAAACACACACACATACAGTTATACTCACACAATAGTTCAGCTCTTTTCATCTTAGTGATAATATGTACATAAATGTTCCTATAATGTGTATAGGTTTCAGAAGCCAATTTTGTAGTAGACTGCTTTTTTTCTGAACAAGGAAAACCAGAAAACAAAGGTGCTTCAATAGTATTTCAAAGTTTCCAGAAGAGGCAGGTCCCATACAAGTAAAAACAAGGGAGAAAATTACAATTAACCATCATTTTGTGCCTCAAAACAATCTAGCAAAAGTCACTTGATCATATTCTTTGATTCTACATTTCCTTGCAATTGATACTATAATTCAATCCCTAGAAAACAAGGCTTACAGAATCAAAGCAAAAAAAAAAAACAGCACTTATAGCATAGATTTGTCAAACCAGTACAACTACCTGTTATTTTTATTCCATGTAACAATCATTTTGTTCTTTCTTGTAAAATACATTGTTGCCTGGAGTTTGAGAAAGAGTCCATCTGTCACGAAAAAAAGAAGCCAATGTTTATGTGAAAGGGGCGTAACGCTTATATAGGTAAGCAGAACACTACAGTGACCAACACAACCGTACCCAGCAGGAAGACCAACCGCCCTCTGAGCCACACCTCAGGTGCCTTCCATCCGTCGAGAGCAAAAACAAAAAAAATTTTAAATCCCAGCTTAGGCTTCACCTCCTGTCCATAAGTGTCCCCCTGCTGTGGAGGAGTTGTCCTCGTGTTTTCCACCACCCTTCAGGCCTCCTCATGGCCGGCCTCGCTCACGGAGAAGCTTTGGTTCAGCGTTCACACAAAGCACTTGAATCAAGAGTTTTCTCTATTTTCTTCAAATAGATTTTTCAAATAGCTTTTTTTCTTTAAAAAAAAAAAAAAAAAATCCCCACCCCCCCAAAAATAGAGCAGGAATGCACGAAAAATATCGCTTTTGAAAAATAAAATAATTTAAAAATCCACCCTAATCTGTCCTAATCATCCCAAATATGTATGTTTGATAAACCTCCATCAATGCATGTGCAGGCTCTCTCACACACACACACACACACACACACACACACACACACACACACACACACACACACACACACACACACACAC
>JAOYMR010000010.1:2702895-2716649 GCA_025802075.1 Tenebrosternarchus preto | reverse complement strand
CCCCCCCCCGCGGTTTGTCATTCAGCAACCTAGCTGAGCTTGCAGGCAAAACACAGGGAGGCGGTCTTGCTTGTGACGACAGCTTGCGTGACCTCTGACCTGCAGGGGCGACACATTCAAACGAGGGATGGCGGGTACAGGGAGGAGGGGGGGGGGGGTCATGTCTCAGGAAGGGAAGCTAAGCGCTAGCAGTCTTACACGTAGCCGAAGGGGCAGTCCTTGCCGCAGGCAGCTGGCTTGCACTTCCTGTGGCGCTGCCGGCACTGGCAGACGGCACAGCCGTGCCCGTCCGTCTGGAAGCCAAACGGGCACTCGAGGGCGCAGCCGGCCATCCGGCCGCTGCACAGCTCCTCTCCTGTAGACGAGAAGACAGGCGAGCCTGGTTACTCCCTCTCTGACGGCCTGCGCCACACGTCAACTTTTACAGGACAAGAGGAAGAATAAAAAGGACTCAGGACTCGCTACGGCTGAAGCTAAGCTGGCTGATTCTGATCGGAGAAACCGCTGAACCGCTGGTCTGACACGGCTGTGTTCAGAACTACTGAACAGCGACGTCCTGCTGCTCCCTTGCAGGAGCGTGTGGGTACGGCCGAACCACATCAGCCGTCCGCACCTCCCTGATGCTCCTTCATCCCTGTGCTGTCCTCTTTCTCCGTGGTGCGCAAGCCAGCATCAAGTCCTCCTCCCCAAGTCTCCCCCCCCCCCGGGGCTATTCCAGCAGCCTTCACCGCCTGTGAGCTGCTTCCCTGAAATCCACCCCCACCTGGAGCGCATGTGGCTGAACGAGTACCCCCAGCTGCCCCCCCCCCCCCGGGAAGGGCACCCACTCACTTGTTGTGCAGCTGCAGGTGGGGCAGCCGTCTGCGTCCAGCCTGCGTCCGTGCATGCAGTCCTCTTCCGTCAGCGTGCAGTTCTCCAGCAGACCACAGGCAGGGGGAGCCATAGTGATGTAGCTGGGCTCTGTGAAGACACACAGATAACCCCACCCCCACCCACCCCAGTGGAGATGAGTCAGGCTGATGCGTGTGTGATAAGAGACTAAGGGTGGAGGGGTCTAACACAAGAGCTGGGCTTATGACTCACAGAACTTGAATGCGGTTTTAAACAGACCTCTCTCCTTAGCTTCTGTTAATGACAGAGAGCAAGATGACAGAACACAACAGGAGAATGAGAGAATGAGAGTGAGTGAGAGAGACGGAGAGAGATAGAAAGAGAGACAGAGAGAGCATGTGCTGAAAGCCTCTTGTCTCCTCTCTGCTTCCATTCCTGCCCCTCGCTCTGACATCTCATTCTAATGGGGATATATGGTGGTTATAATTTATTTGTTTGAATCCATTAAAAGATTATGGGGGCTTTTAATATGGCGGGGCATGTTGTAGATCAGTGGCATGCGCTCAGGCTTGCGGTGTCGGTTATGACAGCTGTGACAGGCCGCGATGTTTCTGTCACATCCACACTCAATCATGCCATGTGCTCAGAAATCTGGCGTCATGGAGACAGAGACGGGCCTGGGACGCTGTGTGTGTGTGTGTGTGTGTGTGTGTGTGTGTGTGTGTGTGTATGTGTGTGTGATTTAAACGTATTCACACAGCCTCGTGCAGTTTTTAGCACAAGAGCAGCGAATGAGAACAACGGACTGGACGTTGCCCCGGGTGATAACGTGATAATGTTGCCCCGGGTGATAACGTGAAGCGGATCTCTTCAGAGTGGGCAGGAAGGCCTCTCTGTCAGAGGCCTCGCCGGGGCAGAGCACTCTGGGTATTAAGGCTGGCAGGTCAAAGGTGAGAGAATGAGTGTGGCCACAAGCAAACTGAGCGCCATTATTTTTACGATGTTGAAATATACCCTCTCTCCCTTGCTCTCCTCTTCCTGCCGTAATCCAAGGTTATTTTGTTTCAAACATGTGTCTTGTTTTTGAGAATATACAGTTATTATTAATTAAAAATGGATTCTGCGCAATTAGAGCAGTCCGTGATGATGAGGGTGAACCTGCGGAGGGCGCTCTTCCATTAATTAAGAGGCCTACCTTTCCTTAGATAGGACTGAGTGGTCTTTACTCACTTGAGCTATGCTGTCTGTGTGTGTGTATGTGTGTGTGTGCAGTGACAAAACAATCAAACATATGAGCTCCAAAATAACACACACACACACCCAGACATATACCCACAAACGTGTATACACACGGCCACACGAGTGTACACACACACACACACGTGCGTGCCCACAGGCTGCAGCGATTCACTTGCTAAGGCTTTGGCAGCTGCGTGCTGAGCTCCACTGCGGAAGGTGCGAAGCTCGCAGCTTCTCTTCCTGCTCAGACAGTCTACATTTGCTTAATTACACCCCTGGCGGACTGGCACAAGATCTCGCCTGCACCCCGCATCAGCCAGCCACCCTCAGCCAGGAGCAAGGAGCCTGTCACCTTGAGGGAAACGAGGCCTCAGAACCGTTCAGAGCTGAAGCGCGGTTCCGGGCGAGAACGCTGAGGGGCGGAGCCGGCTGAGCCCGGCACGCTCAGCTCCTGCCACAAGATCCCTCGCTGCTGGAGATGTCAGATGACGTCACTCGACTGGCCAGCCAACGAATCAACCAATCACTGTGTCATATAGAGCACAACAGCATGGCGGCGCTGATGAGTCGAGTGGTGAAATGCAATCATCACGCATCTCCTGGGCTCGGTGGGAGTCTCTCTAACGTAGTAAAAATCAAATCTTTATACTGAAGTCAACCGCATGACTCAGTGAGTGTAACCTAAACTCAGATGCAGAGAACATCTTCACCCTTCCATACACACACACACAGACACACACACACATGCAAACACACACATGCAAACACACACACACTTTACTCTCCAGGGCCTTTGCAGATCCATTGTTGAGCAGCCTATCATTTAGTTTATCAGCCTCTCTCAGCTGTTCATCACACGCTGCCATTTGTACAGTCAGAGCAGCAAAAAGTGACACGTTGACATTAAATCTTCATCCTACAGGTCAACTACCTCTCTCTCATACGTGCATACTCCCCTCACACCATACACACACACCAACACACCATACACACACCAACACACTCCACTTATACACCAACACACACCATACACACATCATACACACACCACCCACACACTAACACACACTATCCACACACCACTCACACACAAACACACACCACTCACACAAACACACACACTAACACCAAACACACACTACCCACACACAAACACACACACTAACACCAAACACACACCACCCACACACGGACTCACACACAAACACCAAACACACACTACCCACACACGAACACATCTTATGTAAATTAGCACGGAAAATGGACAAAGAGTTCTCTAGTCCTTGCCAACAGGTACGGCTATTTTTAAGAGACATCTGTCTAAGGGGAGAACGGGCAGGGTTACACTGTTGCTTTACTTCCCTGCACTGTAATGGGGCCACAAACGGGGGGTGTGTCTGGGGGGAGGGGCGTAGCCTTGGCCAGCATGGTCCTACTGTTCACCACCCACCACTCCCCGTCCTCAAATCCCAGTGAACGAACTGTAACCTCTCTCTCTCTCTCTCTCTCTCTCTCTCGCTCTCTCTCTCTGCTATGAAGATGAAAATCACAACCAACAACTGCAAGGTCAACGAGTCACAGTATGGTGACGCATGGCACATTCAGTACACAGGTAACCTAATACCGCAAAGACCCCGAAAATCAATACACCCTCTCTCCACGAGAAGGCTTTCCTAGAAGCCTGGACGTGGCGGGGCTGATCTGGGACCAGCTCCTGATACGCCGCGAGGGCTGTCATTATTCGAACAGCTGTCTTTAGCGCAGAGCCGCTCACGAGAGCTTCCCTGATACGCACCGTCTAAGAGAGCCGCTGAAATACAGGGTTGTGCACACGCGTCAATTACTGGGGCCAGAGAGACTGGGCTGGACGGGTGTGGGATATCCTTACCCTGCCATGGGGAAGGGTGAGGAGTCGGCCACACACGCTTTCCTTTGATCCAAGACAGAGAGTAGATAGGTCAGTTCGGGTGGTCGAGTGTGTATGTGTATGTGTGTAAAGAACAGGATTAAAATGCAGTTCTAGTAGTACCATGTAAGGAGAGGTGGAGGCCCCACCTGCTCGTCAGTCTGGCTCTGGAGCTGTGTGTGTGTGTGTGTGCGCACACACTTATGGTATATGTGACTGTGCTACACAGTCAGAACCACATCTATAATTGCTTCAAGGAAGACAGCTGTATAAAAGATTAATTGCTGAAGGGTTTGAAAAAGAGAGAGAGAGAGAGAGAGAGAGCGAGAGAGAGAGAGACAGAGAGAGAGAGAGAGAGAGAGAGAGAGAGAGAGAGAGAGAGAGAGAGAGGGGAAGCCAGAGCAGGTCATGTGCATGAAAAGAACATGCCTGCAGGCATGGCTCTGCATCCTCTCCCTCATCCTCCTCTCCTTCATCGTCCTCTCCTCGGTCTTCCTTACAGCAAAAAAAAAAATCCCCATAAATCGGCCATCCAACCCCAGGTTACCCTCTCCCCTAATTGGGCTCATTCCATTCTGATTGTAACAGAAGGTTTGAAGCAAACAGAAAGCTGGAGATGGCGCCTCCCTCAGCGTTACACGCTCCTTTTCCAGGTCTTTCCTCTTTGCGACGTATCGATCTGCCCAGGAGCGCGGCGCGTCCGTAATTGGAAGCGAGGCAAAGCAGAGGAGCGCGCGGACACACAGGAATAACGCTCCAGCTGCTCTCTGACGTCTCCACCCAGGTTTACGAGGAGGTGTTCTTACAGCATCTGATTCCACTGAACTTCCCAATGTTAGAGCCCTCATTAGTGCTCATAACTTCAAGTGAAGCCTATTGTTTTAGGACACCATTAAGATTGTGCTGTTTTATATCAGCATTAAGTGCAGTTTGGATCAGACAAGTAAGACCTTAGTGTCCAGGACTCCAACTGCATTAAGCACGAGTTGATTCCAATCAGTGCCGATGGTGAGTTTCCTTCAGAGTATTCAACTCTTTAAGAGAAGCCACCCGATTGGCCCAGAGGTTCCACGGACCCTCCCAGACCCAACCTGATCTATACTCCCCAACTTGCTTAGCATACATTCCCGTCTGTCTTACTCTAGACAGTCCCAAGAGAGATTTGTCGTCTGACAGAGTCCCTTGGCTGCCCTTGCCTGGCCAGGGTGTGTGAGCATGCCGTTGTATCCGTGGCGGCGACGGGAACGGTCTGCTGCTTGCTTCCATGACTCGAATAAAAACACAAAACCAAAACAAACAAAACAAACAAACAAAAAAACCCCAGTCGAGCAGCTATCACCGACAGCTGGACCAAAACACACAACCAAGTCTGCTTGATCCAAGCTTTCGATATGGTATAAACACAATAAAGAGTCGCTTTCTCATTGCTCAATCAACAGCCAATACTGTAGCCCGAGCAGGAACCCCAGCTCCAGTTCATCGGCAAATACAGCAACGCTAGTGATGATCACGTGCTGTTACAGACACTGTCGAGCACATAATTGCACTACTAAGTACTGGCAAAGAAAGGGCACAAATGCAAAATAGGCATCGCAGGGAGACAAAGCATAGATAAACTGTTTAGTTGCTCTGAGGTTGAGAGCTTTTGTAGGCTGTAGTTCTTCTTGCCTGGAGAGACATTAACATATGAAAGTGTTCTGTCGTTGGTAAACACACGCTGTACTTGGTGCGACCTAGTAACATATGACCCAAATACGCATGTATCCTACACACACACACACACACACACACACACACACACACACACACACTGACCTACAAATGGCTCTGAGGTATATTAGGAACAATGAACACACAACTCCAAGGAGAAGAGACAAAAAAACAGGACAAAATCATATGCCCCTTTCTCTCTCTCTCTCTCTCTCACACACACACACACACACACACACACACACAGCCCTTACCCTCACACACAGGGCAGCACTCCCCCGGCACGGTGACGGGGTTGAGGCAGCTGTGGCCGCAGGCAGCAGCTACACAGTGAGGCTCTCCGCTCACAC
Organism: Tenebrosternarchus preto; assembly: GCA_025802075.1. Lineage (NCBI taxonomy): Eukaryota > Metazoa > Chordata > Actinopteri > Gymnotiformes > Apteronotidae > Tenebrosternarchus > Tenebrosternarchus preto. The sequence continues at coordinate 2,710,613 of JAOYMR010000010.1, read as the reverse complement.
ACTGACAGAAGGTGCAGTCGTCCTCCCGCCAGTGGTCACCATGTGCCAGGATCTGACCGTTCACATAGCAGCCTGCGAAGTTCAGGACAGGAAAGACAGGCTCTGTAGACAAAGAAAGAGAGAGGGGGGGGGGGGGACAACGGTGGGTGAAGGGACCATTCAATACGACTTCATTTGATGAAGGCTGATACAATGAGGTGTACAAACAACAGCCATAAAAGCCCCAAAATGTCTGTTCATGGCTCTACTATGGCCAATCAAAACGCGCTTCTCCTAGCAACGGCCAATCACAACGCACTTCTCCTAGCAACGGTGCAGGAGCTCCATTTCACAGCTCAGCCTTTTCCAATCCGTGATCGTCGAGTCTGATTCGTGATGCCTGCATGCTGCTCTTTCTACCAATCGTCCGTGGCAACACACCGCCACGCCCCTCTGGCAAACTACCACACGCAAGCGCAGCTTCAGCGCAGGCGAGACCCAGGCACCTCCAGATGGTGCCAAGAAGAAAGGAAGAAACTAACTGAGAGAAGAGAAAGGTTCTCATAAACTCTGGTAAACCTAGTGCAGACAGCCACTCATAACAGGTTTTATACCACAAAAAACCCCTTACACCTGCGATAAAGCTCAGAGCCGTAATGGCGGGGTGGAGGTGTAATGGGGACTTCATCTTAATTAACCACGGTTGCTGCAAAGTCATTAGAAAACTCATTTCCATATGAACACAATCTGATAACTTTAATATCAGCAGGCAGAGGTATGAAGCTAATAGAAAGCAGTAATATAATGAGAAGAAGGGCCTACCCAGGAGAGGCACCGAGCAATCGCCATTACGAGATCGTACATGCTCCCAGACACAACATTACTGGGCGTCTACAAAGTCAAACAACAAGCAGTTCCCTGAACTAATTAACCCAAAACGCTTTGTTTAATTGGAGGTATAAAAAGTAAGCAAAGGAACTCACACAATCTTTCCAAGTCTGACTGCTGGAGCGCTTCCTCACGCTTCACTTGTAAAATGCCCTTTTATATATATAATGCTAGTATATAATATGCATAGATAGATATATACATATCTATACACACACCCACACTGCATTGGTTCCCAGTTGATTAGCATTTCCTGCTCACAGAATCATCATCTGAATGTATTTGAAGCAGAACATGTGGTACTGAGGCCCTTGGGCAGTTCACTGGAACTGCTGTGGCTGTGTGATTCTGTGGATCAGGAGTCGTGTGGGGCTCTGCTGAGGAAACCACGGAAACCACCATTAAACCACGGCTGCACTGCGCTTCTGGAACTGTGGGCTCCAAGGCAGATGAAACCCCTGACATGGAGTAACTGCCATCATGTAGTTACGGGCTGGTCTGGATTATTCTGATCATATTGTAAAGACTGTGGACTGAACGCTCTTAACACTTCGTTACAGATCATGCTTTCAATTCAGTGTTAGCATGGATCCAGGCCTTTGCCTAGCAGGCCTAGTTGATGCCAAAAAACACTAAAGTAGCTACCAGGGCCAGTCATCTTAGGCAGGGACCATTCCCTGTTACTCAGGGAATATTACCCTTAGCTTTGATTCAACCGAGTGATGCTAGCATTTCCTTTAATGCAGAAAGTTTTTATTATTTTTTTTGCGGTCACCTTCACACACAGGGCAGCACTCTCCCTCGGGGACGTAGTAGCGCTTGCAACGTAGGACACCACACTGAGCCGTCAGACACACCGACACGCCGCTCTGGCACCGGCAGAAGCGGCAGGCGTCCATCCTGAACATGTCTCCGTCGCGGTACTCCACGCCGCTAAAGGTGCAGGCCAGCTTGGTCTCTAAAAAACAAAAACAACACACCGCCCATTACGCTTTCCGGTCTATATTAGCGCCATGGCAGGGCAAAAGGAGTGCTGGCCGGGGAGAAAACACAATAATGGCTTCCCAGGATCCCCTTCTTGGGTGCACATCGATGAGCTTTTAACAGCCGAGTTTCAGAATTGCTCCTTGCTGGTCACCATGGCAACGAAAGGCGCAAAAAATAAAAAAACACCTTTCAGTCAGCGTGTTGCGATGCCTCTGCTGTTGGTCACAATTGGACGGCTGCACATTGATTCCTGAAAAGCCTTTATCTCCCTTGACTTGCAACCAAATCAGTGTCAGCTGTTACATAGTAACAGGAAAAACAGACGTTAAAGTTAATTCTTAAAATAGATGAATGTTTATAAAATATGTAAGTGCTTAAGAAATTGTCGTTTCATTGCCCCCCCCTCCCCCGTTGTTCCTGGAGATGAATGACGCTGGAGATGCCCTTGAAAACATTCTTTGGAGCAGGAATCCTCTGCTTGTGTATAACACAAGGCCACAGCACATTCACTCTGGAAGCACACTCACTCTTTCACTGTGGAAACGCAACAATTTCAAAGCATGTCGTTTTATTAGAGAGAGAGAGAGAGAGAGAGAGAGAGAGAGAGAGAGAGTTTTGTTAGTCAGTAGTTCAGTGAGACTGCACAGTGGTCACACCAGCAACAGCAAGACTGGTGTGCAAATTTGCTGAATTTTGTAATTGAAGCTTTTCCTCTTCCATCTGTTTGCCTCTGCCTGTTTATAATTACAGATAAATTAAAGATGAGTTTATACTAACAGCTGAACTTCCAGCAGGGACACAAAGACAGAACCTGAAACTAGCTTCAGACTGATAATAATTACTGCATGTTATTGTATTCTACACTTTCCATATCTTATAAACGCCCAATTGTTGTGTAAATTACTACTGGATTCCTATTGGAATGCACAAAGCACAAGGAACAAACCTCTGGAACGCCATACATCCGTCCTCCTCTACGATTACGATCACCGTATGCTGTTGTACCAATAAAGGGCTGGGCAGATACCCCAGGCTAAGGCGAGTCATAATGAGCTCAGTCTTGCAGGCTTTGTGGCAGTGCCCAGCGAGGCGAAGGGTCGGGCCTGCACTGTGCAATTAGCAGGAGCAGGAGCGGTGCCAGCTCAGCCTTCCAGAACCTTCCAGATGTTCGCCGCGTGATCCCCCAGTCTCGCGGGTGCAGTTATTCATAAACAAGACAGTTATTGTCTGCCACACCGCACCGAAAGCCCACCGTCCATAACAGGAGCCAAGGACACTTAAGGGGACTGGCTTCAGAGGTGGGATCGTTTGGACAAAGGGAAAACGTGCAAGAAAACACACCCTGTCACATGTCTGAGTTTATTTCTGAGCTGCTATGAGCAGACTTCTGAGTGAGTAAACACTCTGGCGGGTCTCCTCTGCCTCCTCACTTGCCTTGACCTCCTCAGCCTTTCCAAAACAACAACGAACCAGAGCTACAGCAAGGGGAGAGGCCCTCAGCTCTGAGGGTCAGAGCTTCTCCAGAGGTGCTTCCTCGTTACATTCAGGCTGAATGGGACCTGGTGTTTGCTACCTGGCTTGTCCTTATTTCCACCTAACAAGGCTGACCGGCTCGATAAACAAATACGCGGGTCTCACGACCATTCCTGAGTCGTTAGAAAAAGGAGTTTGCAAAAGGAGCAAACTTGAACGTGCCGATGCGACAAATCCCAAACTCCTCACAGTGCTTATCCAATCAGGGGTCAGAAAAGAAACGGACGCCTGATCTTCCTCCGTGTAGGACACTACAGACGGACTGGGCTACGCGGCCAGCACTTTACAGACCCAACCAAACCCAACACTCCAGAGGCATCTCCTGCCCCGAACATCCACCTGTGGGGTGCCAGGTGTCCGGGGGGTGGGTGTGGCTCAGCTGTAAGTAGAATTCCAGAGCCTGTAGGCGGGGCTCCTGCATGGCTCACGCTGCTCCAGCAGCAGAGTGGGGCCGGCGTAATTTAATTCGGCATCAGAACAGAAAGTACCTTAATAAACGGCTACGTGCAAAGACTGTGCAGGCATAAAAACAAACAAAAAGCTTCACTCCGGTTAAATGCGTTCGGTCAGATGAGTTTTGAACAGAAAAAAACTCCAGTTAATTGCTATGCTGAAGGTGCGTAATCTACCTCTATCCCCTTATGACTGATCTATATATTTGCTGATCATACATCTGCTCCAAAAGTGTAATCTTCCTGTGGATTATGCTAATTTAATATATTCCTTTATAACATTACAGTCCAACCACAGTGAAATTCTATCTCTGTGTCTGTATCTGTCATAGCCAAGATATGGACAACCAAGGTTTCAAGTATCAGAGCAGCTCATGTTCTCCAATGGGGGGCAGTAGAGAGTTTGCCCTGAATAAAGGAGGCTCTGCCAGTCATCCATCTGGCCAATGCACACCACCTTACGCACATGTTTGCCTGGGTGGGGCGCTTGTGGGCGGTGCCAGTTGGCCAGGAGATGAGCCACGCGTGGCACATGCCCTGCGCCCGCCCGCCCGCCCGCACCCACCCGCCACGCCCCGCTCGCCCGCCTGCCCCGCCCTGCACCGATCGCCCGCCTCCCTGCCCGGGCGCAGTGGGACTAGAAGGCAGGGCTTTGTGGAGGCAGTCTCTGAAATTCTATGTCGGGAATCTTAGACTCTTCTGATCTGAGCCTGGCGGTTCCTGAGCTGAGCTGTAGCCCACGAGCTCAAAATAACAGTGATTATGGGCCTGGAGCCATCAGCCATCCCATGGTTACTGTTTTACATAATATCAGCCATGGTTCACATGGTTTACTTAGGCAAATGTTGCCTGGGTTCAGTCAGACATGTATCACAGAGAACAAATGTAATTGAATTTGAGTTAAGGGTCAGATATTCCAACTCAAAACAATGAACCTATAATCCTATAAAAATTGGCAGGCGTGTGCGCACACACATCCTCACACCCTCACATACACACACACACACACACACACACACACACACATACACACACAAACACTCTTATGCAAGCACTACACAGGTCAAATATACCCACACATATTAGTTTTGAACACGGGCTCAGGCTCTGGGTGGGTGAGACTACACAACATGTGATGCCTGGGGCTCCTGCTCTCCTCTGAAGGCCTGGTCCCTCCCTGGAGCCGGGCTTTTCCCAGCAGGACCCCAGCGGGCGTGGCCCCCTGAAGCTCCCTCTCCAAGGCCGCCCCCCCCCTCTGAGGCCCAGGCTGTCTTGTTTAGGCTGGGGTTGCAGACTAAACAAGTCGATAACACGTGTGCAGCTGCAGGTCCGCTTCGCCTCAGCAGGCCCGACCCGGGTCGCCCTGCGTAAGTCGCTGTCTGCCTCGTGACACCTGCAAACCGAGGCAAGCACTCTGCCATGAATGTTTTCACATTCTTTAGCGTGGAGGGGTGGGGTGGTTTGGTGAGATGTTATTCACAGAGCTACGAGGTGTATAAGGGGTTCAGTGAGGTGTGGAGAGCCCACACAGCCCTCGTCAGTCACAGCAAGCTTCTGAGCCCAGGCGGAACGTGGCTAGACCCTTGCTGGCTTGTAATCTACCAGGCCTTTAATATCCTCCTGCTGCTGCAACAGTGTTGGATTTCGCACAGCTCGCTCTGAATAGAGGCCCTCGTGCTTCAAGCCGCGCCGTGATCTGTTTACGCTGCCAATCAAAAAAAAAAAAAAAAAATACTCACACCCCAAAACTCAGTCTTAAGGTTAATAACCTCCCCAAAGACCTGCCGCTTGAAGCACATGCTTCAGAAAGTTGTGTGTGTCTGTGACTTAATCCAAGCCCGTTCCCTGAACGATGGCCCTTGCTCTCCAATTTCCTCCCGTTATTTGTGACAGAACAATAGGCAGCACTTCACCGGGTTAATCTTAGCGCTTAATGCTTAAAGGACTGCTACATAGTTCGGATTTGCCGAGCCCACTGAGGTAATCTCCTCAAGAGGGAAGGCAGAAAGAAATTCTGAGCATGAAACTGAGATTTCACAGGTCTATATACTGTACTTCTGCCCATTGGGGATGGAGTGGCTAAGATAAACTGCCAATTATCCTCTTCTGTATGACAGCCCCTCTCTGAGCAAACATTAGTGTAATGACCAGGCTTTGAAGCAGAGCTGGGTGAGCACAGAGTGGCAGGTGGAATTATGTGTGTGTGTGTGTGCGCACGCACGTGTGACAGCGCACAAAGAATAAGGCTCCTAAAAATATCGCTAATAACATAGTGAATATGAGCTAATAACATAGCTAATAAAATATTGCTAATAACATAGCGAATATCGCTAATAACATAGCGAATCCGTCGCACACAGACGCATCAGAGGGAGAGGAAGCCGTGCCCTGATTCCACGCGTCTTGCTGAGGTTTTCTCTCGCTTGTGTATTCGCTCATGAATACCATCATCTCCGTTCTTCAGCGAGAGCCAACAGGGAGGCCAGTTCAGCTACCAGCCGAGGTTCGTTCACTCCGGACGCTGACCTGAGAACAGTCAGGGGAGAGAGTTCAAGCGCGCATAAGGAGAGAGAGAGAGAGCATTCCTGAGAGCTGGGGTGATGAATGCAGGGCCGTGAGCGTGCACGTGAGCGTGCACACACTCTCCCATACATGGACAAAGCTAATCAGACCTTTATCTCTTCTCCAAGAGGGTGACATCACTGTCTGAGAAAGAAATCTGGTGAACAAACATACCGTCTGAACGCTCACACGCCCCCATACACACAGTCAGCGTGTTTGTGTGTGTATGTGGGCGTGTACGTGTGTGTAGGCGTGTGTTTGTTTGGAGATGGCGTGGCAGATCCCGCTCGTCCGCACACGTGGCAACCGCATCCCCACGGCAATCCGATTCCCGCGGCAACCGCATCCCCACGGCAGGAGCCTGGGCAAAGCCCAGCACCCACCTGCCTCCCGTCAGCACCACAACTCCAGGTGTCCCCCCTGCATCCACCACAGCAGCCCCATCACAGCACTACAGATGAATTGCAGTGGGGATCTTATACCCACCCAATCCCCCCCACCCCCCGTGGAATATTAATAGCAGCTCGAGGCTGGACGTTGCCCCCAGTGGCCAGATGCTCGATCAGTGTGCCTTTCTATTTTCAGGCCTTTGATGCTGCAGCCCTGTATCTTTGTTCTTTAATCAGCTGTGGAGCTCAGGCTGTTTGCAGCACACTGCCGAGATGACGGCTATCCAGCTCCCACAGATGTTTCGCTCACGATGCTGCGCACGTGTGTGTTTGTGTGTGTGTGTGTATTCTCATGAACATACATGTGAGCTGATGGTTGTTCCACCCATTTATCTGCCAGGCATCAGATGTAGAAGGCTTTTATTACACATTCTCTCTCTCTCTCTCCCTCTCTCTCTCATTTTCTCTCATATTCTCTCCCTCTCTCTCATGCAGATTGTGCCTTGGGCGTTACTGTGGGATAAACAGGTACGAAAGAAATGCCTGTAGGGGGGACTGCAAACATTTTTCTCTGTATGCCACTGTGAGTCTTTAGTCTCCATATACAGTTAGTTTCCTAGGGCCTTTCGGAAGCTCCTGGTCCCTGATCTGATGCGTGAACAGCACAGCACTCCAGCTCCTGTGCACAACCTTGACGTGCACGCGGTTCTCACTTTGATTTAGCAGTAATTTTCTCTGGCTTCTTCAAGATGTCTCCCACTGTCTCCTTCACATCCCACAGACGTGCTTTTCTCGCCTTTCTCTCATCCACCCCTCCCCCGTCTCGGGCTCCCGTCCTGCGTGGCCCCCCGGCCCCGCCGGGGCCGCGGGCGGGCGGGGGGGGGCGGGGGGGGGGGGGGGGGGGGGGGGGGGGGGGGGGGGGGGGGGG
>JAOYMR010000010.1:2679551-2690608 GCA_025802075.1 Tenebrosternarchus preto | reverse complement strand
CCCCCTTCGGCTTTTATCCTTTTGTGGTTTTCATTTCTGTGGTGTGCGCCAACCCACCGGTTTAATCTTTCCTCTTTAACCCCCCCCCCCCCCCCCCCCCCGGGGCTCGAAGAGAGACTCTCCTCACAGCGCGTCACGGATCGCCGCGGCCTATGTGCTCCGAGAAATATTCCAAGAATGGCTCGGCCGTGGCATGTCAAAGATGACGAGAAAGAAGAAAAAAATGAACAGAATCGGTGGGAGCGGAGGGAGGATGACGTGCCACATGTGGTGTAATTCATTATCAAAGTGACAAACCAGACAACAGGAGCTCCAGACATCTCATCTCCAGATCATTAAATCTGATAAGGGCCAATTTTACTGCGCAGTCTTCACTGGCAGCGCGATTACGAGCAACGTCTCAGTGCGATGAGGCAGTCGGCCGGACGGAGCGTCCGCGGAGGCTGATGGAAAGATCACATGTAACATCACCTGCTTTGAATACCAGCTCAGTCTCTGCTCCATCCCAACAAAAACATCAAACCCCATGAGAGCAAAAAGTCAAAGGTGCCTTTAGGAATTACACCTGCTGTCTAAGGCAGGCATTACCACCAGGCCTCTCTCTCTCTCTCTCTCTCTCTCTTTCTCCTGTTCTCTCAATCCCTTCCTCTTCTCTTTATTCCATACTTCTCTTCTCCTTCCTTCTTTCTCTCCTTTCCTCTCTTCTCTCTCCCTGTCTCTCTCCCACTCCCCTCCCCCTCTCTCTTCACCTCTCTGCCTCCCTCTTTCTCCTCTCTATCACTCTCTCCATCTCTCCCCTGCCTCTCTCTCTCCTCCTGCCTCCCTCCCTCCTTCTCCCCTTCTCCCTCTCTTTCTCATTCCTCTCTGTTCTTGCTCTCTCTTTCTGTTTTCCATCCCTCTCTCTTCTGTATACATGTGTACAGTGGAGGTTCTCCTCTCTTCACACAGTCCTTGAGGTGTTTGAGTGCTGCATGTCTTTATTTCACACCGCAGGGCCGTGCTTGCTTCATTCCGGCCCGTAACACACACACTCGTGCGGAACGCTGGACGCCTGGGGCCCACAAATTATTTCCCAACATGTGTTCAGCTGGGTTATTAATAAACAGTGTGGCAGAAGACCACTGCCTAGGCCTTCCATGGGATGGAAATCAACAGGTTCGGTTGTGTGTGCTCGTCTGTGTGTGTGTGTGTGTGTGTGTGAGAGAGAGAGAGAGAGAGAGAGATAAAGAGAGAGAGACAAGTACAATGAGAGAAAGAGGCTAATTTTTAACAGCTGCTCTTTTTCCATGTTTGTATCCCTCTGAACAAGCTGTGAATATAAATGGGAAGTGAGCAAATCTTTCCCTCTAAAAATCATCACACCATGCAGAAGATGCACTGACATTAGCTCAGTTTACTGGCTACATGTGTAATGCTATGACAACAGCCATATCTCCCAAGAAGTCATAAAACTGAACCGGATTACTACTGCTGCTCTCCATAACAACAGCACATCAGCGCTGTGACGCTGGTCGGCTTAGAGGCAGGCGTTAGCCTATTTGTGCTTGTGGTATTATATGTAGTACACACAGTACAGCTCAGTGAGTGGAGTTTGCTTTGGAAACACATAAGTCAACAGCATCCATCTCCATAGGAGACTCGATTACAGCGCAGTGACATCACAACGGCCTATTCTGAGAGGGAAACACTGGTTCAAAATGCCCGCAGCTTTTATTAAAATCCCTGAGCAAAGACAAACTTAAAAATGCACACACATTCATCTGTTTGTCAATCACTCCTCAGTGCTCAACCCGCCCACTGCACACACCCACTCACGTCTGAATACACGAGATCTACTGCAGAAAAACAAACAAACAGTTGAGTGTTAATCATATAAATATAGTGGCATCATGGGTGCTCGATTAACTGAAGTCTGTTAAGTACATTAACAGACTACCAGCATACTACATGTACACTGTGAAAGTTTCTCTGTTGGTCTCTCTCCAACTCACTTGTTCTCTCTCTCTCTCTCTCTCTCTCTCTCCCTTTCTTGCTCTTTGGCAGGTTTTTAAAACTCTCTCCGGCTTCCTCCTTTGATCTATTAAATAAAACATTACATTAATAGGTCTCCTCAGGTCTGATTTCTTTGCCTGTAAGAACAGCACTTGTCTGACTAGTATCACTCTATTAAGTAAGATTTCTTTTTTGCCTAAAAATTAACCATCACTGGATAATAACTTGCTCTCTTCCTTTAGCACAACGCACCTCAAAAGAACAATTTTTTAGCACATTTTTTCTGTTCTTTTAATTTTTCATGTGATTGAAATCAGCTAATATGAAAGGTGGTAATGATCCACACTGATGACTTTGACACTGATGACTTCACCTTGAGATGATGTATGACAAACTAAATGAGATACCGCCCACAGACTCAACGTCAAACCAGCGCCCCTAGCTTCACAACCTGCTCCCGCTTTACTGGACCCTGCAACTTTTAGTCCACATCCGACCATCTTCCAGGTTACACTGGACTTTCAGACAAATAATCAGATAAACAACAGTCTGATTTAAGAATTAGTAAGTAAAATACCACTGTCACTTGGTTATTATGACTAAGAACATAAAACATGTTCACTTACATGTTACATCATGAATACCTCACCAAAGCAGGGACAGAAACTTCAAGTCAATCATATATACTGTCTCACAACTTCAACAAATGTGGCATGACAGAGTTAATCAGTAAATATCTTCATAAACCATTAATCTTCTCCATTCAAATGCGCTCCACAAGCTCCTATTCATTTCTGCAGCGCAATGTTTTATTGCATGATCACCCACGTCAAGGAGCCTCTAAATCATCCGACACCAGGCACTCTGAGCATGGGATCAGGAGAACCAAGTGGAGAGAGACGAGGGCACTTGAACGGCCCACTGGCTTCAGAAACACCATGTCTCCTACAGCGCAAAGCTCTGAGTCATCACCGTCACGTCCAGACGAGCTCAAAGTCCACAGGGTTTGGGCGTCAGAAGAGGGAGTCGACTCACAGTTACGCGCATGACTTTTACAATCGCTGAAGTTTATCCACACATCGCCGCCACCATCTTACGCTGGAAGGCATGCGGCTGGCTTTCCGTGGAGACGCTCCGTTCTGAATTCACGGAGGAGTTACTCCACGCCGGGCGGAGAACGATGCCTCCACGGTGTTTGAGGTGCGCTAGCCTTGTGTTCTTCTGCTTCATCAAGAGATTCAGCAGATACAGAGAAAGGCTGAGCTGAAATGCAGGAACATTAGCAACTCTGACTGCTAATTACACACAAAAAAGGGAGAAAGTAACAGAAGACAAAGTCACATTACATGCTTTATGTGGAATAATATGGCACATGTATATGTTGCCCTGAGTAGATCTTCATTTTGGTAAAGTAAAGCCATTATTTCTCTCCAACTTGCCTTGTTTTCTCCCACAAAATTACTGTGACAGAAAAATGTTGTGACCAATAACACATAATTGCTGCAATTTTCCATTATTCTCAGAGACCCTAAGAGAGAATAGGAGTTGATTTTTTAAATCCATTTCTTTAGAGGAGTCCGAGCACATTTATTTCATATTTTTAACAGTTGTCAGAAACAAAAACGTGCTTTTTTTAGTTAATGGCATTATAATTCCATACACACAAACATGTGCACACAAACGCACAAAGATATACACGCATGAACGTGTACAGCACAAGCATACACACAACAGACATCCCAGAACGGCCAGCACAGTGTCCCCCAGCTCACGGGCGGAGGCCGTCGGTTTTAAAACCCTGCTGAAGCTCCCCTTGTCAAAAACCTTCCTGTCAAGAGCAAACCGGTCGCCGGCGACGACGGGTCGCCATGGGAATTTGCAGTGCTGTTGGCAGCGACCACACTCCTCTTTAAATGTCCTATATTCCTGTGCTGCTCCACTCGCTCAAAGGAACGCATCCCCAAACCGAACACAGCCACAAAGATGGACAGATGTCACCATGAAGACGTACTGCTGTCTCCCACGTGCCGGAGCGAGCGAGCGAGCCGGCAGCGCCCGGGTTTGAAGCGCCCGGGTTCAAATGCAGTAGCACGAGAGTTTAGTATTTTCCACCAGCCGAGCGTTATAAACAGGGTGAATACCTCTGAGGCCTGCTTGCTCGGAAGCAGATAGCAGGGAATTTGTGCAGGTGGTGGGGCTGAGCGCCGTCCTGCAGGGGGCGGCGCGGGACGCCCCCTTGTTCGCAGGAAGGGTAAGAAACCCCTCTGTTAGCGTGTAGTAACGACCAGGAGGGAGGAACATTCCCTGCGGTGACCTGGCCCCACTCCGACCTGGAGCCACGCCACGGCCCTCGGGCTTCTGATCCCACGCCGCCAGCCACGTCCGGTTGGCCGTCTCCTCCTCACCCACCTCCTCGAGGGTGGGGGAGCTCCGCCCGTCTGCCGGGGACCCAGCGGGCACGGCGGGCGATGGATGTAACCTCGTGGCGTGTAGAGAGGGGTGGCACGCCTGCGCCCAAACGGAACAGCATCTCAGCGCCCACAGATCAATGAGGAGCAACGTGGCACAGAGCCAGAACTGACAAGCAGAAAAGCACTGCTTCGACAGGTCTATCCATCACACGCCTCCACCACCCCCCCTGGGCGCCATGGGACTCCTTCAGAGGTGGCCACACCTTCGTGTGTCCATCTACGTGGCGGCCAATTTTGTTTTTTCATTGTTTTTTTATTTTTTTGCTACGTTTTTTTTTTTCTTTTCGTGAAGGGATGAGGTAGCTATACTGCCACCAGGAAGTCTCGCGTGAAATATGACAAAGCAACAACATTCTCACAAATTCCTCAACATGTACCTGATACAAGCTGGAATAAGATGCAGACCAGCCTGAGGCAAGTTTATTAGTAATGCTTTTATACTCGGGGTTGAATGGAGTTACAAAAATGTAAAAAATGGAGCACTCCAAGTTGGCTACGTAGTGGAGTGACTAGACTTCCTTGTAATTATCAAATATGGTTATACAGTAAATCCTGAAAGGTGTGAACCAGAGTCATTAGTCATTTCCTCTTTGTGTCTGCAAGAGAGATTCACAACAAGGAAAAAAGAAGACAAAATTACCATTTGACTTTTTAATGTGATTCTTTTTATGTGGTTGAATCAACAGATAGTAAATGGTAGCCATTTTGCCTAGCCCCAGGAGACCAGCAATTAAGTGGGAGATAGAGTAGGATTTTATCTTTCTATAAATCACAAGAAAACCACCTCTAGAATAACAGTCTCTCTCAGAGCTTTTTCCGACTATACAGTATAATTAGGCGAAACACTGGTCCAACGCAGGGCTCTGCCGCTGTTATCTGATTGAAAGCGTGTCACGAAGGCAGATAAATCTTTCACCAGCTGTTTGGCATTTTCTATATTTGTGTCCGTCTCTCAACCTTGGCGAGTCAATACCGTTAAGATGGACGTTATACTCAGAGGACAGCTTGACTGAAAACCATACGTAGCGTCTAGAAATATGGACGGAGACAAAGCAGCGCAGGTTTCCTAAGGACACCTGGACCGCAGCTTGTGGAGCAGTAAGGCTTTGAGCGAACAGAGTCTCCTTTACAGACTCTGGAGGGATCTTAAATTCAATACACCAGTCAATCGCTCTCAGGCTCCATTCTGTAGGCTGAATTTAATTGAGCGCACAATCTTGTGTGATAATGAGATTGTGAGTCTATCCTTTTTTTCTTGGTGGAGTGGATCACTTTTGTATCACTTTACCCTCGAGTCTCAGAGTCTTCCGTTGGCTTACAGCTTCTCAGCTTCTCAGCAGCACATGCTCTAACTCCCCCACACTGACATCCACTGATGCCCACACCATGAACTCCCCGGAAAAGACAAGAGTGATGAAAACCTGGGATGGAACAGTCACTGAATGAACACGGATGTGTGTAATGGGCTTGAAAAAGGAAAGACAAGACACTGGAAAAGAGAGCGAGAGAGAGAGAGAGAGAGAGAGAAGGAACGAGAGGAGGAGGTGATGGTGGTGGTGGTGGTAATGCAGCTTTAAAGGAGAGAAGAGCTTTGATTAAAGGAGCTGTGCTGAGCCCCACCTTCCAAGCGATGAGTCCAAACATGCTCTCCCGGAGAGATCCGCGACAAATATTTTGTTACGTCATGCTCATAACCATTAGGCTGCTGATGCGATCATGTTTCTGTGATGACAGGGAATGAATGACGGAGAATGAAAACAAAACAATTAGAGGCATCATTCCTTCATAGGGAAGGCCTGCTGACCTCGGGAGAGACCCTGTGCATGAAGACCTTCACAAACACATGGAGAACCAGCACTGAATGCTCCATAAATCATGCGCTGTTGCACATCAGTTAGCACGAAAAACTAAAAACAGAATGAACTTTCACAGAAGATACATGAAAAATGTAATTTTAGATCACAGATCAGTTCCTATTGAACTTTACTTGAGCACCATCACCTTTTCTTCATCATATCTTTTTTATGGTTATACTGCACGCGATCACTCCAGTTTGTTGACGGTGGGGTGAAGGGATGCCAGTGCCTCCCAGGTCTGTGTTACCTTCTGCTTCTGTGCTTCTAGCTAGGCTGAAATAGCCGAGTCCCGAAGTTGCGGCCACACTTCAGAAATTTCAAGTTCCATATTTAGTCCCATACAGATCTAAAAGCCTCTCTTTACTCTTACCGAGCTAATGGCTGCCCTCCTATCCAGCTCGATACTGAGTAAGGACTGATGAGAATTTCCTGTTACTGGCCCTGGACCAACCGCCTCATACTGATCCAGACAGTGATGGAGAATAAACCAACTGCCTTGGCCCCTCTCAACACCCCTAATTCCCCCCTGCTGTGGCCCAGCTACCGGTATCTCCACGGCCCTGGACTGTTATGTTTCATGTCTCATTATTCGTAGTATTTCTTTATATATTCATCTTGTTGTCGTGGTGACCGGTGTCAGCCAGAAGAGGATGCCCCCCCCACCCCGAGTCTTGGTTTCTCCCAAGGTTTCTTCCTCATGTTCTTAGGGAGTTTTTCTTTGCCACTGTTGTCCTTGGCTTGATCACTGGGGGCTCGGACACTTGTAAAGCTGCTTTGAGACAACGACTGTTGTAAAAAGCACTATATAAATAAATCAGATTGGATTTGATATCTAATGTCTGGTCTGCAGTCTATTCGTGGCATCACTGAGAGTTCCTCTTCCTGTCTCGGGCTCAAGAGACCCTGCGTTCCACTGAAACAGCTTCCTTCCTTGCCTCAAGAATGAACACATTCATAAACAGAGACATACATAAATGTCTCTTTTTTCTACTCCTTCCCCCAATGAAATTTACTCGGAGTGAGGCACACACTGTCCCTGGTTCTCTCGCTTGCAGTGCGATTGCCAGTCAAAACACCACATGACCCTCTAGGGTCCTTCATAGTCAACAAACAATAAGCTCTTGTTTTTGAAAATTTCCCATTTTTCCCCCCTCAGAGTTGCTTAGAGCTTTGGCTGCGGAAGCAAACCCTCCAGGGGGGAATGCCTTCGAAAGCAACACGCCGCTCAAAACCCACGCGTGCACTTGCGTCAAAACAAATGCAAACAGGCCTGCAGCATCTCTGCACTACATGTAGCCAGCAATCAGGCCAAGTTTCCCACTCCAGAGTCAAACGTTTAACAGGAGACAGCATGTCGTGGTACGCAGTGCGAGCTCTCTGGTCCATATTGTCTTTTTGAGAAGTTCCTACAAACATATTGCGGGTCAAATGCAGAAAAAAAAAGAAACTGAGGGGGGGATAAAGGCATCAGCAGTATTAAATACCAACTCCTGGCTGGGGTTTAGCTAAATGGGTTCAACGTTTAGGCTGTGAGAGTCGGCTTTTATCTCCAGAGCGGACGTGTGCGATTCCTCTCGCACGAGCTCAGCAATAAACGTGCGAAACTCGCCGCTGTTCCGCACCGTGATTCATGCTGGGAGCATATTTCTGCATAACGCGCCAAATGGACGATGATGCTCACAAAAGACCCCGGAAAACCTGCTTTAGTCGTGTGCTCAGAGAGGAAGATCCCAGTTGCTATTAAAGCTCAGAGGAGGGGGAACAGAAATCCACAAAAGGACCAATGCAGCCCATGAGACCATAACCTAGTCATACACAGCCTCAGTGACAAAACAGAAGGGTTGTGTTGTTCATCTATCACTGAAGTCCACTGCAAAGAGAACCCACATATCCTCACATGCATGAAGCAGCTCTGACTCAGAACACACAAAGCTTGGCAAATGAGAAAGGAACTTCCAAGACTGGACCGCATGCCTACACGGTTACTTAAGAGGCTCTGTGTTTGCTTTACGAATTGAAGGACAAATGGGTGGCACGCTTGAACGCTCCCCGCTGTAATTCATCTTTATCAGCTTGCCACGCCACACCTTCAGACCCAGCCATCATTGGCAGCCCCTGTCAAGGGACCCTAGAACGTTCACAACCGCCTAGAAAGCAAACCAAATGCCTCCGGCCCAAAATAACAGTGGACTTGCTGTTTTGTGTCCATTTTGTGGCCAATCGCTAAAAAGCCCAG
The DNA here is from genome assembly GCA_025802075.1 of Tenebrosternarchus preto. NCBI lineage: Eukaryota > Metazoa > Chordata > Actinopteri > Gymnotiformes > Apteronotidae > Tenebrosternarchus > Tenebrosternarchus preto. Next base: position 2,682,053 of record JAOYMR010000010.1, on the reverse strand, counting down.
ACTTGATAATCTCTGGCCTGAAGGGAGAACCAAGGGGGGAAATGAGCTTATCACAAAAACAGCAGTTTTGTAGCAATCATAAGGAAGGAGAGGAAATGAAAAGAAATGACAAAGTTGCTTTCTGTAAATGAGGCAGTAGTTAGAGGCAATCATTGGCCTAAATGTCATCTTCTCAAAAAGCCTATTTTAAGTAAATTTCCCTCATTTTGTGATTCAAGGTGCACCATAGAGTTCTCTGCTGCTAAACAGCCACTGGTCTGTGCTAAACTGTGGTTTCTACAATGATCAGGCCTGACCAAATTCACTACATGGCTTTTCTAATGACTACATATTCAATGTATCTTAGTATAGGGTTATTAGATGTTATGTCAGTTACCCACATGCTTATAAACCACAGGTAAGTAAAGCCCTTTAGATGGTACTCTTTAGGATGGTACCCATCAGATGGTCTCAATATCACAGTTACATCAGATTACTGACTTTGAGTATGGTGGTGTCTGGTTAGTTGTTATAGCTCTTGCCTGTCAGGAGAAAAAACACTAGGACCACTAAGATAGAAAAAACACTAGGAGCACTAAGATAGAAAAAACACTAGGAGCACTAAGATAGCCCGTCACTTAAAACACCTGCCCGTAGCAAGCAGCATTGGCTAGCTAACGATTTAGCAGTTTTTAGAAATTATTAAGGGTCTGTGATTCATATAAAAAATGTCCAGCCATCCTCAATAAAAGTGCTCCAATCAATTCTAGTGATATTACATTACCAGGGATTTAAGATGTTTTTTTAGAGAAAACGAAGGTAAAAGTGACAGAACCCATGAATTCCCAAACGATCCATCCGCCTCCCTGCTCTCCTACTTTAGTCCAGATGTACACATTTGTCAGCAGACAGCTGGCAGCATACAAGGTACATGTATTTTACTGAACAGTACCTGCTCATGTTTTCCACAGCACCTTCCACAGTGGAACCATCTGAGCATCTTGACATGTTTCTGCCTATGTCCCATGCACCTCCTCACCAGGGTCAGCTGCCAATAGCATTACCTCTGAAACTGGAGGAATGACTACTGAGGCCTGACTGTGAGGGGGCTAATTATCTGAAAACGGCCACATCGTTATTAGAGACATCCAATAATTTGATCTGATTGTCTTTGTTCCAAAGGACACAGTGCCCTAGGCCTCTGGGGTTTTTTTCTTGTTTTTTGTTGGAACAAGCCATAAGAGGGCAGCGCACTCGATGCTTGGAATAAACCCCTACCTTCACTGACAGGAAACATCTTCATAAATGCCCCATGCCCAAGTTATTTTCTTGCCTGCCATTGGACACTATAATTTTCTGTTGCTTATGGAGGCTATCCATGTGGTGAGTGCTTTGTAATGAGTTAAATGGAAGAGACTAAGTGTCGGTGAGCAATGAGCTCCTAGATGTTCTGGATGTGCACTTACTGGAACAGTTAAACACAGTAGTGCTGAGGAGTTCTGAGGCACTCGAGCGAAGTACTTTCCACATAAGGCATCAAAATCAGAAACAAATGTCTGGTGAAATAGATTTTTTATTCTTTTTTTTTCCACTGTGATAAAATGCTCATGGCAAAATGCCCACCATAATCACACACCCACAGTGGCTGCTGCTGGACCAGTTCATTTCATGCTCTCAGACAAGATCCATTTAGAAGGTAAAGTGAATCAGACTCCATTTTCTAGGTGGCAAGCTCTGAAAAAAAAAAAAAGGTTCTAATAGGTTGTACTTCTTTGGTTGAGACTGCAACTAGCTACGGTGATGGAATCAATGGAGGCTTAATAACACCACTAATTCCCTGCCTCGGGAGAGCAGAGAAAAGTCTTCGAACTCTTGTGAGCCTGCAGGAGTTGAGCCGGCCCTCTACCTGCGACAGAGCAACACGACTCTGTTGAAGAGTTCGAGATCTCTGCCCAGACTGTGCTGCTGCCCAGGCAGGTTGAAGCGAGAGCGCTCGGGGGAGCCAGAGCTGCTCTAAATCTTGGCTCGTGAGAGGAGGAGATGGGCGTCGTGAGGCTGGACAGGCAGATGTCACCAAACAAGGGAGGAGAATAAGGCATGTGGCAGGAATGCTGAGAATCTGTTTATAGAGCTTTCAATAGCCACCAAGATTAATTACACTCTACCCCCGCAAATAATCAATTAATGCACATGCCACTGAACAGGAATGGATGCCTTCAAAGCTGAACGTTCAGCTGATGTCATGCCACATTGTTGCCTAGAGGCCTGTGAGAATGTTCTGCCGTCTCAAAGTTCTTTTCAAACGTCCTTGTTTGTGCTTCTACGTAGTGCAAGGCTGAAATGAAAACTACAGCATTGCTTTATATCCCATTGCACTTTGCATTCAGTACTACAGCATTGCTTTATATCCCCTTGCACTTTGCATTCAGTACTCCAGTACTGCTTTGCCTTCGGGGGGGGGGGGGGGCGGCGCCCCCGGGGGGGGGGGGGGGCGGGGCGGGGGGGGGGGGGGGGGGGGGGGGG
>JAOYMR010000010.1:2663914-2679451 GCA_025802075.1 Tenebrosternarchus preto | reverse complement strand
GCATTGCTTTATATCCCATTGCAATTTGCATTCAGTACTACAGTACTGCTTTGCATTAAAACCCCCCCCCCCCCCCACTCCGGTTCTCCTTGAAAACAGGACATTGTTGAGCCGTACAGAAACATGTTGCTTTTGGCATGAGTGCTCGCTCTTTCCCTGCACAAAACGGGGCCTGCAATTAGCATGGCCGGCTCCCCAGAACAAATATTCTCCACTGTAATCCTGCCAAAGCGTCAGAGACAAGCTCTCCAGCAGGAATGCTAGGCATTTCCTCTAATGTGCTTTGGCCTTGCTGGGCTAGAGGAACCGACCCTCACTGCTCAGCGGTCGCCCGGAGAACAAAACTTCCTTCCGCTAGCTCTCTTTCACTCTCTCTCTCACTCTCCCCTAAAAATGGACTCTCACTCTCATCTCCTATTTCAGTCATCGCAAGTTGCTCCTATCTGCTACTCTTGTTTGTTGTCTGCCTTTTAAAAGCCAACTTTCTCACAATAACTGATGTGCCATTGCAGTCAATGATGTCTGGTTTTATCGAAAACTCATTTTTCAAAGAGACTTGTGGCTTAATGTATGTATATAAAAAACAAAAACAAATATTGTGTTCATAAATCACTCCCCTATCTAGATGTGGCTTCTAAAAGTAGGTCCAGCAGCTTACAGAATTCCTCCAACCTCCAGGTCAGAGGGCTAAACTGAGTTGCTGGAAGACAACCATTTACCTCCATGTTAATTTCAAATGCAGACCCTCTCAAGCTGTTTTAGCTGTTTCCATTAGCCATCTCATTCCTCTAAGCTCTCACTGCTACTGAAGGTTCTCAGCGATGACAAGCAGGAGCCCTGTCATCACCAGGCATCCAACGGCAGATCACCTTCATGCTGTCTGGAGCCATTTTATGGTTCAAAGCACAGCACTGCATATCCAGCCCTATTTCTAATGTTTCTCTCACTCAGAAATGAATTTTGGCTTTACTCCTCTAAGACTGGGCAGCGCTGTCTGGCTTTAGTAGTGCTGACTCATTATAACACAGTTGAATCTTAACTTCTCCAAAAAATCTGGAAATGCCATCAGGCGATTCAATTAGAGAATCACCGTTAAGAAACCACCGTCACAGCCCAGCACCACAATGACTTCACTCTTAAGGTCAATTTTTACTGTCCACAGTCAGGTCTGACTATGATTTAACACTCTGACATTTTTTTCGCACCTTGAGAAAATCTAGTTAGCCATCAAAGGTCAACATATTATTCCAGTTTTACTGAGGATTGATTTCCTGTAGTAGGAATGGTCCAGAGGAAAACGGTTGTCATTAGGGACTATTGAGGAAAACTGAAGAAGGCCATCATCAGCCTCCTTTTGCCCTTTCAGATGCCTTTCCTTTCCAGGTTTAAAGAATTATTCCAGACTACACAGACTCCAGAGGTCATAGTGCTTCTCAGAAACATGGCACGTTTTGATCCACTGCTGATATCATCGCTTTTGTGCTCAACATACGCCCTTGTGCAAACCCGAACCCGGGAAATACATTTCAGTCCTCCGCCACTGGGAACTTCTTTAGAGATATGGTGAACGACCTTAAAGGACAAACGCACGGTTCAGCTGCTTCCTGTTTGGCTCCGTGTGCAATGGTTTGAATGCGGGTGTCTCTGCTCCCGCCCCTCCACCGAACGCGGCACTGCGAGGAGTAGATGTGGGAACGTGTTACGGAGTTAAATCGCATTATGGAGAAGAGTCTCGCCCTACATGACAGAAGCAACTGTTTAATGCAAAATCTATAAGCTCTCATTCTGGCTCGAGACGCAAGATGTTACAGTAATGACGGTTTCGCGGCGGTAATGTTTTTCGCATGTAAATGACAACCGGCAAGCGCATACCATTACAGCAGCGCAAAAAATGTGGACCCCACCCCACACAGGCCTCACCGCATAGAGCACAAACAGATGAAGATACTGCGAGAAAAAAAAAAAAAAAAACAAGCTCGACGGCCAAAACTGAACCTTTCTGAAGCGGCAGAAAGTCCGTTCTGCTTTTAGCCCCAGGTTGACTGTCTTCTTACATGCCTCATCAGAAAGTAGAGGGTATGTATAGTGCCCGGCCTTGTGACAGTGTTAAAAACAGCTAAAAAGCGAAAATACTACAGCGTATACTGGTACCAGCAGAATAACACTGCGCAGGACCACCTGCATGGGCGAGGTTTCAGGGTGGAGATCCGACAGCTGCCTGATACTGCAAAACAGTGGCCGCATCCAGACAGACAAACAGACAGCAGCCCCCGAGCCCAGTGGGTCTGAACAACACAGCGGCTAACCTTTACTAAGGTGAAACGCTGCAGGGCGAGCTTAGGAAGGACCGCCGGCCACTTCAGGACAGACAAGAGTGCACCTGCCACGAACAAAGGAAACCATCAGCTGTTGCTAGGACCGTTGCCATAACAAGCACGGAGCTCAGAAGTGCGCGCCGACATGGGCTCGCATCAGCTGGGGGACTGCATTCTTCAGTGCAGAGTTTTCATTCTGATAGCCCTGTAAGGAGCTTTTCCAGCTTTGGGTAAATAAAGCTGTTTGTTACTTTAATCACAGGCATCTGAAGCAACTTGCCCCCCCCCCTCCCCACTCCCAAAAGCAAAAGCTAAACATTTGCTCTCCCTGCCACACCTCGTGCAAAAGGAAAGGAAGAGGTAGAAAGCCATATCAAAATAAGATAAAACCTGTTTGAGTCCAGGGATTGTTATCCCATGGTTGAGGGCAGAAAGCTTACAGAATTCAGGTAAAAAGTAAAAATGCCTTAGGTGCTATATAACTGCTTTAATACGTAGTTCGGCTTTTCCAACTCAATTATATAAGACAACAGAAATAATATAAGCTAATTAAACTTGAGCAAAATCAAAATCACAGACATGTGCAGATGACATTTCCAATCACCTGCATTTGATGCCCATCTATCAGATTAGGTTTCTGATTAATCCTCAATTGGCCAAAGTAGATTATTGGTTAAATCATTCCTCAAATGAAGCCAGGAAATTATTGTTCGTTTGATTTATTTCTGAGCATCTCAGAACTAACAAGAAATCCTATTCTAATTACCAAATTAATCACACACAATTTAGCATGGCAGAATGCATTAAACCCCTTATTCTTAAAAATGACTGAGTGCTTCTTGAAATCAGATGCACAACACATTGACTTAGACTGCAGACCTAAAAATGCAGCTCCTCTCCAGAATGATTAATCAGATCTATAATGTTTATTTGAGTAAGCTCACTGAATTGAGGAACTCGGAGAGTGGAGAGAGAATAGTTTAGGTCTGACACGCATGAGTGGAGCTGCATGCCACACAGAGGCATTTCTGTGAACGCAATATCACAACATGACCACACATGCACGCATTTCGAAGTCGCCACCACAGTGAGAGAGTGAGTGAGAGAGAGAAGGAGAGAGAGAGAGTACCTTCGATCTTCTTTATGGCTGTCTGACAAGCTTCCTGACTGGCAAACTCAAATGGGCTGCTGCATGTCCTCACGTTGTCACATTCGCACTTCCCATCGATGATGTTACAGCCTGTGACCAGGTTCTCATTGCAAGGCTCAAATCCCAGCAGCTGGTCATCATCCCAGTTTTCATCTGCACAAGCATCAGAGAGAGCAATGCTTATATAAAACACACAAACAAACCAAAACAGCAAGAGGTCCAGCTATTTCAAAGCAGATGGATAGAAGCAAAGCGTATAGTTAAAAAATGGAACATTGTCCATAGTTCTCTGCACAACTGAAAAATAAAATTACAGCTGCACACTGATGGAAATAAGAGTAGAAAACAGGTTTAAACTGGAATTTTCCCTGGACACTCATGTCTCTGTGTGACAAACAGCATAGCAAAGTGTCACGAATGAGAGACAGAGAAATGCAGTCTAATGACTCCCCTGCATAAGGGCCCAGTGCTCCCAACACCCCCCCTCAACCCCCCCGACACACACCCCCTCCTCTCTATATAGTGGCATTTCAGCAGTGCAGCAATTTTGAAAACAATGACGACCCTGGACCTTGTGACGCTGTAATCTCCCAGCCCCATTATGAAGTGTTATTTACAGTGCAAACACACATTATTGATATGGGGCCTGGTGTGTCGACCTTATCAGTGTGTGTGTGTGTGTGTGTGTGTGTGTGTGTGTGTGTGTGTATGTGTGCTCAGACAAGGCAGAACACACACACCCGCATCTGCACATTCTACAAGTGCATGTGTGTGCACGGAGGCGAGCTTGTGTGTGTGTAGCGTACGCCTTTCCCAGAAGGGATGAGGCCGGCTCGTCGGGAAGTAAAGACCTATGGATTTCTACGGACGCGTCTGTCTTCCTGAAGGTCGTGGAGGATCCTAGCGAGTAGCTTCCTTACGAACAGCAAATATATAACGCAGCGAGCAGCCGGGCAGAATCTGAGCGCTCAGTGACTCCGCAATAAATAATTGCCTCGTGTGTGATTTTGCAGATGAAAGCCTGCATCAATCTTGCGCCCGTCCACAGAAAGCCCACCTTCGCTCTGCAGGTTTCGCTTACATGTGTCACTGCCTCCAGACCTCTGGGCCTTTCAGTCCCTGGGTGAAGACAGGCAGGAGGTGCGAATGCTCCTCACCACCTCCTCCTCCCCCCGCAGGAACAGCGGTGTTGGACGTGACTGCACCAGGTCTGCTACTGACACCTCCACCATGCACCGATGCTAACCGAACATGGCAATACAGGCCCCCCGTCGATCAGCATGTGTGTGTGTGTGTGTGTGTGAGAGAGAGAGAGAGGGAGAGAAAGCCAAATGTTTAGGTGCTGTTGCCTTAGTTACCCCTGCAGAAGGGGTGAAGGCCATGAATAGCCACTGTCGGCAGCTGATTGCTCAGTCACTGAAGCCGGCCGCGCTGGCCAGACGCCGCGCGCTTGGTGGGGTGAGGAGGTTCGAGGCAGCGCGGCCCCGACCAAGCGTGGCTGCCAGCAGCCGTGCTCCGCTCACATGACAAACACACCGACGGTGGTCCGAGCCACACACGCAGCCTCGGCCCGGAGATGTCGTCCGGAGACAGACTGCGTTGTTCCCGACCTCCCCAACTCCTCCGACGGAGGCGCCGAGTTGGACGGAGGGGGCACCCCAGGAGGAGTGTTATATAGGCGCCGGGATTAGATTTCCGTTCCCAGAGACCGGGCACGGAGAAGCTTTTAAAAGCTCGGCACCGTTCTGATGCTGCTCCTGAGCCAAGCATGCCAAAAACATACAGTGAGATACCAGCAAGCTCAAGGAGAAATTCATGCTGTACACTTCTTGGGAGTGCATTTATATTCCATTCAGATTTTTAAGGATAAGGTGAAGAGTTTTATTAGACCTACAAACAAACAAATAAACCCCACTTATATTACGGCCCTACAAGGAAATTCTTTATGACCTCTCTCTGCGAAAAGAAATATTTTTGCATTCCAGAAAAGTCTGGAATATTTGCTACTACCTCGCCTCAGACAGATAAATAATGAGGAAAAATGCAGCCTCTCACATTACCTAATATAGCTGAACTGATAAACAAACAGGAGGCTTAAACGAACCCTTAAAAGTGTGCAAATAACATCTAACGCTGGGAGTAAAACAAACCTGCAAAAGAGAAGCATAAACAGCTGACTCATTTGAATAATTAGTGCAGTCAAAGCACAAGTGGAAGGATTCGGAGTTTTTACCGCTATCTGGGCATGTCATCGAGTTATACCACATCCCGTAGTTGCCACGGAGAGCCTCTCATTTTGCTCCTGCATGTCACAGTGACACCTGGTTTTTATCTGGGCAGGAGGCCTTCCCAAAGCACAAAGCCCCTGCTCATTTGCACCAGACACACCTATTATTAATTTGCCGTGAAAAGAACTACATTTTAATGTGGGAAATCATTATTATGTGGTGTACCGAACAATAGAGAAAGAGAGTGTATGAGGGGAAGAACTTGTAGATTATGACTCAGTCTTGAGGATGCTGAACGTTTGAAGGCCGTTCTGAGAGACTCGTGCTGCTGTCAATCAATTGCATTCCATGCCCACCTCCTTCCAGCCCCACTTCACCCCTCCCCTGCCCACCCTGAGGAGTCCCAGGGCTCTTTGGATCTGGTGGAGGAACTTCAGTCCTCAGCTGACAGAGGAGCTGCCAAAGAGGAGGGGAGCAGGTCCACCCATCTTCCCTGACTACACAAGATAACCTGTGTTCACCAGCGCGCTTAATCTGGCCGTCAGTGGAGGGGACACACGGGCCACGGTGGAGTGGAAGATACAGTGACTTCCACTCACATTCAGCCATTAAGAGAAGAAGTGGAGTAGTCTGAGGTCTTAAAGTTGTAAAGTTGCTGTCTAGGAGACCATCATGTCTGCTGGTATCAAAACAATGAGGGAGAGAGAAAAATGAAGAGATGAGAGCTCTCCAAGAAAACAAAACAAGCTAACAGTAAATAAAACCTCAGAATGAAATATAAAAACCAGAAGAGAGCAGTTCTAGAGTGTTTAGGAGCTTTTAGCCTAATCTACTTGACACGCACTTTACTTCTGTCATAAAAGTTCTGTGGTAATCGCATAAGCCCTGTTTTGACGGGTCATTTAGCATTTTGGCAGTGGAATTCCATACAAAAAGGCCTGGCTGACACTGATGCAGAGCAATGTGGAGCTCCTTTGTTAACAGACAGAGGCCTGTGTGTGCATGGACAACACCACAGAGGATAGGCCTTGCCTACATTCTCCAGGTGTTCTCTCTGAACAGATTGCATCTCATTTGCCCTGCCCTCCCCTCTTTCCAGTCATTGGCGCATTTAAGACCGCCCATCGCTCCCTTAGCCAGATGCATTATGGGTTCAGCAACCCGGCATCCTGGCACCGTTGGCAGGGGCGATGTGCGGCGAAGGCCCTGGGGGTATGGGAGCATTTCCAGGGCTCCGATCCCGGGCAATACTCAGATGAGCAGCTTCTAGGAGAGGAACCACGAGCAGAGATCTCGCCTCCTTGTGATGAACGGAAAGTAGCAAAAACAAACAAACAAACCCCCCCGAATGGAAGCCGCTCCCCGTGCCGTGCCGAACATGTCCTTGTTACAGGACAAATATGTTTTTAAGGCCTTAAATGATTTGGGCTCAGTGAGGCAGTCTGACGAGCAGCCAGAGGGCTGGAAGCTCAGGCCACTCCAGGCCAAGTCCACGCATTCCTCAGGCAAACGGCAAAGCCACAAGGACGAGGACGCTTTCGAGCACTTTCACAGCTCTGTGCTTCTGCGCGGCTCAGTGCTGGGACTGCTTCAACCGCACCTTCCAAACGCTTTCTGCAGGAGACAAGCATGTCCTTGAGTGGACGTCCATCTGTCCCATACCGGTTGCAATTCTTTTGAAATACGTGTGGATAAACAAAGCTTGGGCAGGTTTAGGATGAATATTACGAGGAGGATTTTACTGACCTTTTCTCTGTGTGTTCTTGAGACACAGAATATACTGTCATGGTAACATGTACTTTATCACGTTTGGGGTCTAAAAACTTTAATAGACGCCTCTACTAAACACATTTGAAATGTGTGTTAAGTCACGTGTCACATGCATGCGTGCTCTGATATGAAAAGAAATGTGCAAAAAACGCCTGTATGTACACAAAGTGCTCACACAGTTTTAGACCCTACTTGTCCATTCAACACTCAATATTTATATACAATATGTAGGCAGGTTTTATTTAACTGACCGTAACTATTTAACTATGTTAATAGACATTTAATCATGTATATTATTTTAAGCAATAACCTAATAACATTCCAAAAGGTCTAATGTTTTGCTTATATGAAATATATAATATGAAATATATAATATGAAAATGGAAAAGCTTTCTACACACGTTTCTGGTTTTTAACCTAAAAGAATTCCTTTTGACAGCTTACATTATATAAAACTGAATAACAGAAGCCCCTGGCATCATTTTCTACTCACGATCAGTGAGTACCAGCATTATAGAAGGACAGAAGTTGATGAGCGACACCTCAGACTGCCTCAGTCAGCGAGTGGCCCGGGAGGGAGGTGCCGGGGTGGGGGGGGTGGGGGGGGGGGTTGCCAGGCTGCTCCAGGTGCCTGCCAGGCTGCTCCAGGTGCCTGCCAGGCTGCGGTCCCAGTGGCGGAGGCTTAATGGAACCCACCCCCCACCCCACCCCCCTTAGTGCGCTGCAGAGTGGAGGCAGCATCCTGCAGGAACCAACCCCGGAGCTCCTGTTAAACGTGCCGCCCGGAGCGTCACTCCCAGAGCACACCTCACCAGGAAGGATGGTACGATTCTGACACTTCCCGCTGTGTTCTCAGAGAGATGGGATGTGAGGGATGTGATAGCTGCGTGCGTCTCGAAGGGGCTCCCAGGGCCATTTTAGAAACAATGGCATGTGACACAGGTGCCACCCAGTGCAATCTCACACTTCAGAGAGCTCATTGCTTCAGACAGAAATCTAGTGGTCAGTCCACAGGGAGAAATGGGCTGATTGTTTTGCTGTGGTTCATAGCATTTTGGCTGCTGTGACCATACGAACTACTGAAGTCTCACCCACAGCACTACAGAATATTAACCAGAGGGACTTGGAGGCGTGTTAGCATGAAAGATGAGTATAAAAGCACATCGTTGGAAAGATCCTGAGGGACCTCAGGCTGCCGCGAGGTTAGGATGGGGTCAGGACGGGGTCACCACGGTACAGGATACGCTGGGAAACGCCGGCTTTCGCCATCCTCACTCTGATCTTGCTAGTTCCAGCGGCAGGCATGGCTTTGACACTTTATGCCCCTGTTTTCTTGACTAGAGTACATTAGATGTCACCTGAGAGATGACATGCCGAACAGTCGCGGCACAATCAATGTGATTTCCTGTCCGGCCATGTCGAAATCTGACCCCGCAGACACCAGAGCGGGACTAGGTGGGACTCTGAACACCAGCAGGCCTCCGCGTCGTTTGCTTGCCTTGACCATGGTTCTGAGGTGCTAGGTGCTAAGAAAACGTAACGTACGGTAAATCTGGATGACGTTATTCGAGCATTAAACAGTGTATTTCTTTTGTTCTCTCAGCAAACGCACGTGGAAGGAGCGTGGAAAGACCTCGTGTGGTAGGCAATGTTCAACAGGTGAAATGCCTTAACCGTATAAATATGTGTCGTCAGTGCACGGACAATAAACACTGGACGGATATTAGCCGCAGCAGCACAATCGCATTACATGAGTCAACACGCAATGCCTAAATGACATCCTCGCGAGCATAAACACCTTTGACACAACGCTGACGTCCTTCTGTTGCCGATGTAAAATATACGGTGTGACGCGCAAGTTGAGTTGCATAGCAGACATTCCGATGAAAAACCAACAAGCCTCGGCGGAAGAGTGACGCTGGAACCGCGGCCGAAAACAGCACGGAATCCGTTAGCAATACCCGAAAGAAATGGAAAACCGACATACTGCAAACACATTAACTAGCCTGCTCGTTCCATCTCCGTCCTATCGCTCTCTTACTCTAGGGAACTGCAAAGACGACTTTATTATATAAAGCCATAACCTTCCGAAACTAGAGGACTGTAATGTCAGCATAGTGCTTTTCATAATGATACATAATTTTTACAAATAAATTAGACCTCCAAGTACTGGTTGATTAATTTACCACTACAGGCAAAATGCAGTATAATTCATAGTTCCTTTCTTCCTCCCTTTAATTTCTTCTGTTCACCAGCAATCTTAAAATTGTTAAATATGACAGATGCACTCTGTAATATTTCATTACACGACTTTATTTGATCAGTAATGTGTGGAAAATAACTTTCTAAACAGTAGAAGAAATGTATTGAAGAGACAGCACGTATTACAGACCTTCGCAAACTCCGACCTCATACTGCGTGATGGAGCCACCGTTCAGCGCAGGTCTGATCACGCACCGGAGCCCCAGGTCGCAGGTCCCGTACAGACCGTATACGCCGCCACAGCTTTCGTTCTTCTGCTTGGCACAAACGGAGCAGCAGCCGCAGATTCCAAGCACCACCGCGCCGGTACAGTGCTTGGGTTCCTCGCATTTAGACTCGTCACAAGGCAGACACAAGAGTGCCCTGCTGTTCTTGGCGATCAAGATCATAAGTTGGCAGATCAGTATGCATTTCATAAGAAGATACATCCTGGCGAATGCCATGAAGGAAAGGTGAAAATATACAAATGTATATCCAACCCACCCCCCAGCTCCCCAATCTACACGGTAGGGAACACAATCCTAACGAAACGATCAAATGTAGAAAACAATGGCTCTAAACGAGCATGTAATAAGCTCCTTTATAATGTCCGTTTTTCTGGCGCTTAGAATAATACGTTCCGCGCGTTAAACTTTGTGGAGGTTTGCTGAAAGCCAGCAAGAAGACAATCCTTTCAAATGCACGGCACAAAACAGCTATCCCACGCGCTGTAGACCAAGTGCATGGCGTATGCGTCACGATTTCGGCAGAGTTCCGTTTGTTTTCAGATATGAAAACTTTCGCACTCCTGTGCCCTCGGAGTGTTTTCCTTCTCTCTTTTATGCAAGCTAGGGAAATTCTTCCTGTTCAGCGCATACGAAAAGCCACGGCAAAAGCACGATGTTTTCTATAGTTTCCACTCGAAGAAAAGGCGACGTTGTTATTCAGTCGCTGGCAGTCAGCTAAGCCTGTTTGAATAAAATGTTTCCTGCTATCGCGCATTCCGTTTCCCTCTGACTCATGTTTATCGCTCTGAGTTCGGTTCTCTCCGCCTGCCGCGCGCTCAGCTCCAGTACCTCACTGTGACCTCATAACGGAACCACTCCCATCTTGCATTACTTTGCACCGTTGGGCAGTTCATTCCAGATATGGAACACAGGAAATGTTTCGCACGCGTAACACAAAAAAGTAGCAGGGGATAGGCAGTTCACGTTGTTTGAGTGCAGGCGTGGAATGTGGGCCCGAATAGCTTCAGATATATTTATTAAACATTAAACCATATTTTGTGCGGTTAGAAAAGGAAGGAGAATACTGCAACGTATTTAATTTATTTTATTATTATTTCCAAGCGAGAGCAATATAAACATGAAAGCTTTTAATAACGTATGTGAATGGTGCACACGTCGACGCACCTTGTCAGAATTATAAATCGTGGGATCAGCAGATCGTTATGTTCCAAAACTGCATGTCAAATGGAATAACAAAGTCTCACCCATACATTTTGTATTCATTACATTTTCATATTGAAATAGTGAGTGTGCATTTGTGACATTCACAATTTAAATGTTCCATCAGCAGGCGAGCTGCCAAATTACATGGAATAAGACATTGCACTAGATTTTGCAGCAAATAGAAACATTGTTAGGTTATTTTCTTTTTTCTTTTTACTTCAAATTCAAAATTGAATGCCACTTTAGAAAAAAGATGTGATAAATCGCAGTTTCATTAATTCAGTAATCAGTAGGTCAGGCAGAGCATGGTAGATATTGTTTAAGCAGGCACATCTACAACAACCATTTCACTTCAATCAATCTTTCAAATAAAATATATCAAGTATTCAAACAAACCTACAATGCTATCTGAATGTTTTTTTTTTTCCAGTAGGCTGTAGGTTATCTCATCTCAGACTTCACTAATCAGACTCGTTGGCTGAACCACAATGCCAGCTCATATAAACCGCCTTTCCTTGGAGCTTCTTCGTAAGCCCCACTGTTTGTGTGTGGCACACTGGACCCAAGTCTCATTTAGTGGGTTGTTTGAAAATGGTTCCATGCAAACAAGGCATTGGTACTGTTCTGATAAAGAGGCATCTAATCTTTCTTTTTGTACCCACCTTTTTTTTTGGGTAAGGCCAAATGTCCTGTGGAGTTGCTTGGTTGTTAGAGCTGACATTGTTTGTTGATAGTACAGTAGCGCTAATGAATAGGTCTGGGTTTGTTGCTCTTGGGCAGTTCTGGGTTAGTGCTAGAGGGCATGGCTGGGTTAGTGCTAGTGGGCATGGCTGGGTTAGTGCTAGTGGGCATGGCTGGGTTAGTGCTAGTGGGCATGGCTGGGTTAGTTGGAGATATTGAGCAGGACTGTGTTGGTGCTAATTTGCAGGTCTGCATTGATGTTGTAACAACTTGCCCCAACACCACTGAGAAACTATATTTTCTCATCTACTAATTACAAATATATTTTTGTGAATAATTTTTACTAGAAAAAAGCTCACAGTGTGTCTTGCACTTCCAGGACAGGATATAACATCAGACCAAGTATATGCATAAAAGTATTCCAAGTAGTGAGACTGGAAATGTTCACAGTGTGACAACTTACATTCCTTTACATCAGTTATAACAGGCTAAATTAAGCTTTCATTTATCTGAAGTCTAAAGATGTCTATTAAACACTATTACAGGATTGCTAATAAGAGGACATGTTTCAGATGCCTTATATCTTGGAAAGAGGACAAACAAAAACAAACAGTCACCCCTGGGAGATCAGCAAACTTCAATACAGCACATTAGCCCAGATGGTGTTAAGGGATTCCATACATCACATTAGCCTAGGCTGTGTTCAGGGATTCCGTTTGAAACGGGGCCGTGTTTGGACTCATTGATCTTGCCTCCCTGCTCAGCTCCTCACAGTTAGCCCCTGAAGCTCTATCAGATGTAATAATCCTGCAGGTGTTGAGTGATACACAGAGGCACGAGCCAAAAACACAGGCCTCTTGTTGCTTTAAGAAACCATTAGCACAGACATCTCTGGAGAAATCAGATATCCTTGGACTGTATGCTCTGTATTTTTGCTGACTGCCACGGTGTCTTGCTCTTGGCTGTGGTCCACATGGTTATGGCTCTTGAACGAGACGCCTGTACCCACCCTGTGTCAGCTATGACTGGGCCCTGAGCTTCTCTGCTGGGTGGCCTGGTGTGTGATAGCTGCTGGTACTCGGGTGTTTCTGAAGCTATAACCGTTTAGTCCATGTGCCACGGGCTCGTCCTTCGTATCGACGTGTAGGAGACTTGCAATTGATGTATGTCAAGATGCTTTTTTATGGATCGATAAAGCTCAATCTTGGGTGTCTCCAAATTCTGTTTCATCATGGCTTTTTATTTCATCAGATCTGTCTGACAGACGGAGATCTCGTTTCATTGAAGATCTCATCCCGGGGTTTTGAAAGCCTTTATTAGTATCCTTTCACTGATGCCAAATAGCTTAGAGCATTTGGATACAATGAGATCCAGTAAAGATGTCTGAGAAACATTGCCAGGGGTGCTGCTGAAGCAGAGATTTGTATGTGGTTACAGTAAGTGGGATACATTTTGATATCAAATGGCTGATAGAGGTCTCATTTGGTATAGTAGCTTTTCCATTTAAACAAACACAAAGGAAAAATATACAATCAGTATATTTTTTTTCAAAAAAAAAAACCCCAAAACCAGCCATTGCCATCAAGCAGATATGTAACTTCCTTTTTACTCTCAGGAAAAAAGTGCTTTGATGATAATTTCTCATTTTTTACCATGACATTATGCTCGGTTGAATGTACACTAATGTAAGAAGCAAAATGTGAATTTTTCATAACCATTCAGAACAATGTTTTTTTTTAATAAGAGGTGATTTAGAGAGACTCTCCTGTAATATAAGACTTTTTGAGAGATGTTTCTGAGGAAAAGGCACTGACATTGTCAATAAGAGTTAACTGGAGTGATGTTCTGTGTCACTTTAATTTGGATGTGTCTAATCGTGTAATGATGTTAGGTGATGCCTAATTGAACACCCACTGTTTCAGCAGCACTGTGTTTGTTGTGATAGTTACTGGGGAGAGAGCCACAGGTGCTCCTGTGCCCTGTTGAATTAGCTCTGATGAGACAGTCCTTATCAGTCATCTGCAACAGTGATGCGACCCCTGCACGACTCCTCTTCAAACTGGATGTCAAGGACCAGGAAGAATTCTTCTCCATAGACCAAGAAGAATTCTCCTCCATAGACCAGGAAGAATTCTCCTCCAGCTGATGGCTCCTTGTGCAACCAAAACAATTGCAGTCATCAGCCTGTATGCATCGTGTTCAAACATGAGCAGAGTTTGTCAGCCGTCTCAGGGGAACCAGTCCGATACTCTGTCATATTTAGCCGTTAAACTCCTGTGCCTGCAAGCCAGGCCTTTCACATCTTTAGCCATCGTCTTGTCAAACATGCACAGTCGTCCTACCTAACAGCAAGATTAGATTTAAACACAGGAACAACAACAACAACAAAAAAAAAACTAAACCGCCTCATGGCTTCAATGCGATCAGGGCCTATTTGCGGTTTGGTCCTGCCTTATTGTGACTGCACACTCTGGAGGCGTTGACACGTCGGAGCCATGGTGATGAAATGGAGTGAGGCTTTGCCGCGACAACGTGCAAACGCTTCTCCCGCGGTGCGTCCGATACATTCGCCAGCCTGCTGGAAGCACGAGCTTCTCGCTGCTCACTCACTGGGGATTAATAGTCATTAAGTGCTACTCCCTTCCTGTTCTCAGCATCACCATGCTTTGCAGGCGCTGATTGACAGCTGCGTACTAGACAACGGGGTCGTTATCTTTCGGGATGCACTGTGCCATGTGTAAATGGTAATCCGTATGACACCTCCTTCTGTGGCTGCTGCTTTACTTAAGTGGGATGATTTGATACCGAGACGAGCGCTTGGGACCCTCTGTTTGTCCCTCAGTCTGCACAGGGGACAGGAGACAAGGGAGGTAGCACTGGGTAGAACAGTGAGGTGGCTGTCTGAGTGTGTGTGTGTGTGTGTGTGTGTGTGTGTGTGTGTGTGTGTGTGTGTGTGTGTGTGTGACAGCGATATCTGTGCCCAGTCCCACTATTACCATCCACAGCATATCAGAATGCTTCTCTCTCTCCAAAGGCTGCCCACTCTGTTATGTGTTGCCCACTCTGTTTATGTGTTTTGCTCTGAAGAATGTTTGGCACCTTTGTGCTTTGTGATGATTAGAAGCCAATAGTGAAAGTCGAACAGGACTCATATAATATGCATCTTATTTATTAGATTCAGGGCTAAAATATGGACGGTTTGGCAGCTGTATGTCATCATCAGACAAAATAAAACGAATGTCAAAAGATAGTTTATGTCAAAAATTATATAATTTGAAAAATGGCTATTGCTCAAATTATACTGCTGTCCAAAAAGAGAAAAAGACAACAATTATATACACACGTTTGTTTGATCACAAAAAGTTATAGAAAATATGACTAGGAAGAATCCTCATTCATGTCATTAGGAGACAGTAATGGTGATGGTGTTCAGTAACAGTAATGGTGTTCAGTAACAGTAATTGTGATGGTATTCAGCAACAGTAATGGTGATGGTGTTCAGTAGTAGTAATGGTAATGGTGATAGTGTTCAATAACAGTAATGGTGATGGTGTTCAGTAACAGTAATGGTGATGGTATTCAGTAACAGTAATGTGTTCAGTAACAGTAATGGTGGTGGTGTTTAGTAACAGTAATGGTGATGGTGTTTAGTAACAGTAATGGTGATGGTGTTCAGTAACAATAATGGTTATGGTGTTCAG
>JAOYMR010000010.1:2650196-2662251 GCA_025802075.1 Tenebrosternarchus preto | reverse complement strand
AATTTTTATTCTCAAACACCTCTCCCCCCACCCCCCCCCGCCCCCCGCCCAACCACCCCCCCCCGCCGCGGGGGGGGGGGGGGGGGGGGGGGGGGGGGGGGGGGGGGGGGGGGGCCAGATAGAGAAAAAGTCAAGCAGGGAGATAGAGACAAAAGCTCAGAGATAAAGAAATGGAGAAAGAGAAAGAGAGGGAGGGACACTCAAGAGATAGGGAGTGAGTCAGTGGGTGGGGGGGTTGGACTGTCAGGAGACAGTAAGTGGTGTTTCACAGTCACTTTTGGCTCCCCCTTGGCCCTGATAGACTAAACGTGGGAGGATGAACTCAACCCTGAATAATGGCCATTTATAGCAGTTATAAGCAGACAATAACAGGCAAAGTAACAGATTTAACACAGTCATTCTACCGCATGACACACTTCGTTCCCCAAGTGCATTTAGAAGTCACACCATGAAACACAGGCTGGGCTTCTATTGTGTTCATTACAATTCCAACTTGCAAGGCAAAAATGTCATAGGCCAACAGCAAATGTAGGTATTTTGGTGGATTATGTATTATTCTCCATAATTATCCAAAACAGTGCATTAATAAGCAGTCAGAGTCAACGATGGGGGTTTCACCAAGGATGTAATGAACTCACAGTCCAATGGAGGGACCCACACAGAAAGGCCCCATTTGTAAATTTGCAGTCATTATCCTCGATGGTTCCACCTTGTCTTCTCTTGCTGCTCTGTAATAGAGATGGGTAGGGAAAAGGACATTAAATTGAAAGGGCATTAAATTAAATTTTACTTCCTTTACAGATAACATTCCAAGCACATTTCCCCCATTATCCAATCTTTTTGAATTCACCACGTGGAGAACAGTCATGCAGGGAATACCTTCACACTATTGCCTCCATAGAAGAAAAATTCAGCTCCGGGATCTTTAACTAAAGGAAGTCCTTTGATCTTTGACTGAGGGGAAGTGGGGGGGTTGGGTGGGGAGTATGTCTGTGTGATATCGGAATGTCACCAATGTAAGATTGTGCACCCGTGTATCAGCCCGTGTATGTCCATATCTGGGCACGTGTTTCATCTGGTGTTGAACACTGCTGGTAAACCACCTGAATCCTTGTTACCTTGTTAAACCATCTGGAGCACAGGGCACAGCTGCTTCAAAGAAGCCTTGCAGTGAAGCAAAGACCACATCTCCATGAAAACAAGAAGCAAGCTGTCTCATTCTCTCAACAGTCGTCCTTTACTGACAAACCTGGGCGACTGCAAACACACTTTGTCAGAATCAGCTTTGGAACTGGGCCAGGAATCCATGAAGGAGAACATCAATACCATAAAGAAGAAGATCATAACCATGAAGGAGAACATCAAAACCATGAAGAAGAAGATCAAAACCCAGTGAGAAGTAGGAGGAGTCAAATGGAGACACAGTCATCTTTTTGAGCTTTTTATTTATTTTTTTTGTGGGTGGGGGTGGGGGCAAGTCACTATTAGAGGAATCACAAAGGCTTATGTTTCTCCTGACACACAATGAAGAACACAACCTGGGCTTCAACCCATAATGCAGCTTTTGTCCTTTGCTTTTTTTTTACCCACATGCAAAGTGTCATGAAGCATTTTGTCACCAAAACAGAAATAGGCAATATTACTTTTTCTGGCTTCAACGAACCCATAGAGCATTTCTTGTAATATCACAGATTTGCGTTTCACACTACTGGATCCTTCCAGTGTAATATTGTTTGTTGTTTATCAGGTATTTGTTTTAATTGGAACTCTTTGTTGACATTCATAGGCAACATGGAAGAAAGATCGTCATTATTATATTTCTGTTTCTGCGCCAGTGTCAAATCTGCACACCAGGAACTCGTCTCTAGGTGAGGTAGGTGCTACACAACCCTGTGACCTTCATGATTGTTGTGGCTTGCAGTTTCCATGACAACCGCTGTGTAAGTATCCACTTTTTTTTTTTTCTTCTGATTCTCACCTATCGCTTGAGTCATTTGTCAACAGAGTGTATTGCCTACATCGTTCCTGTTTGCTTCTCGTGAGCAGGGGGTCACCTCAGGTAAGAGTGAGTATTCTGCGTTTACCTCTCTGCTGCGAATGTTGTGCCTGTGGTGCTTTGTGATCGGTATTCTTTTAGCGCCCGTTAGCCAGCTGGAGCCGACATTTCCGCGTACACCTACAGCCCCCCCAAACCCCTGTTTAAGCCGTCATGTGCTCATGGCCCTCTAACGGTTGTTTGCTATGCTCCCTCTGTCCCATCAGTCCACCCTGCTTTTCCAACCAGTCTAAGAGGTGCACTGGTTTGTCTAACATGAGTGAGGTCTCCTGCTGGAGTGCATAGAGCAGATACAGTGTGACTCATGACAGGGTTACGCAGGGTTGTATGGAACAGCCACCAAATACTCACTTTTGTTCATTCTGATGTCCCTTTAACACCAGTTTTCAGGATATATGTATGTACATGATGTTGCTATGTGACATTCAAGGATATGAATGTTCACAGAACATTCTTTAGTGTCTGGACACATGGCCCTTCTTGCCTTACATGGCATGATGACCTGCATGGTGTTGGAAGGAATGGCCCTTAATGAAGAAATGCATTTACATTCTAAAAGTGCTCCTGAACATGTGATCTTCAGGGAGACCAAGGTTACTCCAGCAGAAAGCCAAGGCTGCTTTTGATCACTCTGAGCTGACTTCTGAAAAAGCATGACCCCTAGCTGACCTTTAGGTGGCCTTAAAGTGGTTGCCTCCAGTGTGAGATGCTGAGTTCTCACACAAGGCTTTGGGGAGCCCGAGGACACCCATTCACAGAGGCCCCTCGCAGGCTCGGCTCAGCTGTCTCGAGACAGGGAGAACGCGGCCTGCCAGTCATGCTGAGCACTGCTGCTCTGTACGATTCTACATCTACAGGCAGACACACTGAAAAGGGAGAGGGGGTCTTGAAGCATTACGAAATGTTTCAGTCAGCAAGTTTTCTAAGAATATGATTTGTATGTACTTTTTTCAGTGCTGGGAATCAGATTTCGTTCTTTTTCTGTGGTGTCAATGCATGCTCTAGATCTTACATATAAGCAGACTTTTCCCATTCTAATGCCTGCTGAGTGTGTGTGTGTGTGTGTGTGTGTGTGTGTGTTTTAGGGCTGGGTGGGTGTGCTCTTAAACCTAGTGGAACTAATGTCATTTTTCAACAATATGGTTTTTGTTCAACATTGTGTCTATGTTTGTATGTGTGTGGGTGTGTACTGTTTGTCTGTGTGAGTATGTATGTGTATGTGTGTGTGGGTGGGTGTGTATGTGTGTGTGTGTGTGTGTGTGTGTGTGTGTGCATCTGTGTGTATGTTTGTGTGTGTCTCTGTGTGTGGGTGTGATCGTGTACTGTCAGGCTGAGCAGGGGTGTGGAGGTGAAGGCTGCTGGAAGGCAGAGGCCCTGCCGCTCCTGCTGGCCCCAGTGACCCAGCGTTCATGTCTCACCATGAACTCTGCTACCCACTCACCCATCCCCCACTCACTTTAACACACCCACACACACACACACACACACACACACACACACACACACACACACACACGCATGCATACACACTCACTGGCACACACATAAACACACTCTAATTAGTCCTGATTAATAACAAAAATATAAAAGCTCTTTGTATATCTATGTGTGTTTATGCATGTGTGTGTTTGTGTGAGAGAGAGAAAGTCAGAAACAGATACAGTGAAAGGGAATGACTTCATGTTAATTTTTCCATAATTGCTGTGTATAACCATTAGTGACAGGAGATGCTCTTGAGATAAATACATCAAATCCACATCAACATTAATCATATATTGTTAATTCATGAATGCTCCTCGTGATATTAAAGATTTTAAAACATTTCAAAATTTGTTCTGTGTGTCCCTCGCCTCTTTGCTTCTCCTCCTCATCCTTTGTGAGGTATTTGCTAAGCTTTTACTGTGATGGCTGTGGGGAGATCGTGCACTTCGTAGGACCCTGGACCCTAAAGGAGGCACGGACCACGTGATAGGAATGAGCACCAAGCTAATAGTGGATCTGACCTTGTGGCCCATTTGGACTGAGTTCATTGATATATGCTGGCTCATGCATGGCTGGCTAGAGGTATTAGTCCACATTATAACTGGATAAAGCTTTCCACTGCTAGAACATAGAATAAGGGAACTTAACCCAGCTTCACTGTACCGTCCTTGCAACACTCTTGGCTCTATGTGCTTCTTTGGTTTTTGAGGCTTTACTTCATTCTGGAATATACTTTTGTCTGGATATGTGCTACATGAAGAATAAAAGTGATATTCAGAAATACCCATAACATGAAGTGATCCACCGGCCTTAATGAAAGTGTTACAAAGTTCTGGATGCATAAGGCAGAGCGCGATCCATTAAAGTGACATTATGAAGCTCCATTTCTGCTGAGTTGAACATTATGTGCAAGAAAACGAATGCAATAAAAAGACTAAGTACAATGTCTGACTTTGAATAACAGTGCTACTCTCATGGCGATCTGCTGCAGAAGGCTTTGAGGTTTTCAGCAAAAACGCTGAACAGCAGAGCTTACATTTTGATTGGCAAACTCAAGCATTAAGAGCTATCAGGATTTGATGTGGCAGATGTCGGCCTGGATTTAATGATCCTCTGATCTTTATTTAATGATGTCACATCTGATATCTAATTGCCAGTGTCAATGGATGTCTTCATTATGGCCTCCGCTCATAAAAGCCCTACATACTTTCAACCTATTACCATTAGCATAGGATGTTGAAACATCATGAACACACACACACACACATACACACACACACACACACACACATAATAGCAACTATATACTGTGTCCATACTTGCCACAGACACGAAACTATGCCCATTATGTTTCACCAGTCTTGGAAAACACCCTGGATCATCTGATAAGACATTCACTTTTCAGATAGTACATTCACATTTGCAGGTCTGTTTGGTCTCACGTTGCAGAAACCTTCTGGTTCATCCCTGTAGCACATTCTGAGCTAAGCTCTTCTGTTCTTGGTGCTGGTGAGGGGTTTGCAATTTGTCTGTTTTCTCAGTGTCTGTGGAATTTTTTTTTCATTTTCAACTCTGACTGTTTTCTCACATCTGCAGGTGTAAGTTTTGTTCCTTCAGTATTTAAATGGCTTGCTTTTCTTTAGCGGCCCGGTCTCCCCTTTGGGTTAGACTTGCTGACTCCAGAAAATAAAAACAAACACCAAAGGGAAGATCAAACACTAAATTTACATTTACAGCTTTCTTATGTGTATATAGTCAGGACACACCTAACCATTACAAAGCCCTGGAGCCAACAGTCCCCATAGCAGTGTCCACCTAGATGTCTAGACACGGGTGATGTCTCTTATCCGTAAAAACACACGTGTTTTGATGTGCTTTATTGACTGCACCATACTGAATAAAGCTGGACGTCACTGAGAAGGTGTTTTATGTCTTGGACAGAAGGTGTGGAATGGATTATGAGAGCTTTAATCAGAAGGACTAAAGAACAATCAGAGAGGCAAAGCAAAAACCACAGGTTCCATGAACATGATCTCTTACAAAGACAGATAAAGGTCCTTCAGTTCAATCAAACAAGAAACAGATACCAAGGCTTAAACCACGGCTGCTCTCCAAGCAAGGAAGGCAAATCTCCTGCCAACAGCTGTCAGTGGTGGGATCTGAGAAGTTGCAATGCAAAACTACAGCTGTGACTTTGCAAAGAGTTGCCTTAGCTGCCCCCGAGACATGATGTGGGAGTGAAGTGAACAGAGCCGTGACAAATGCACATCGACTACTGATGGGTGCCGTTGTGTTGTTTGATGGTCTCTGACAGGCAGAAGGACACCTAACTACCATGGATTAGAGAGGTGTTGAATAGAGAGGTGTTGAATAAGGAGGTGTTGAATAGGGAGGTGTTGAATAGGGAGGTGTTGAATAGAGAGGTGTTGAATAAGGAGGTGTTGAATAGAGAGGTATTGAATAGGGAGGTGTTGAATAAGGAGGTGTTGAATAGGGAGGTATTGAATAGGGAGGTGTTGAATAAGGAGGTGTTGAATAGGGAGGTGTCGAATAAGGAGGTGTTGAATAGAGAGGTGTTGAATAGAGAGGTGTTGAATAAGGAGGTGTTGAATAGAGAGGTGTTGAATAGGGAGGTGTTGAATAAGGAGGTGTTGGCCCAGCTTGTATTAGTTGGTCCATGTCATGGGTATTTCACTGCTACTGCCATTAATGTGTCTAAAAAACAATCATTATGCTGAGAAGAAACACAAAGAAAACCTAAATTGTTAATTAGTGCTAATTGTTGTAGGTTAAATTGTAGGTTAACAACTAAAATGCATTGTTTCCTTGCACTAGGACACTGGTTATATAACTCTAGCTGAGAAAAACAACAGTGTCTCCAGTGTCTGTTGTAAGAAGCACCTATCAAGCTCAGCGATGATACACGAGCCCTTAGAATCACAAACTCAGGTGAAGGAGGCGCCACAATTAAAATGAATTTGTTTCGGCGCGAGTGTCTCCATCGGCGGCGGCAGCAAAGGTGCTGAATGCACAGCTGCGAGGGTTTTCTCCCGCTCCCTGCAGGTGCTGCTCTCCTGGATCTGGGTGTCACGCACCTGCCTGTCTGACTCACCCAAACCTCACCACCCACCCATCGGACAGCCAACGTCGGACTGACTCCTTGCGCTGCACTGCGATTTCCGGTGCGTCGACTGAACGATTCGCTGCTTCACCCCTGATGCTCTTTCAAGTTTTTGCCCATCACCGTTACGTCTAGCTGCTTCGCCCGGCTGTTCTCCTGCAGGATACCGTCTGCTCAATGCAATCAGACATTCTGAGCCAGTCCATGTAATCATACAGTCTGAGTCTGTCTTCAGCTGTCCAGCGTGTGCATGTGTATGTACGGTAGATAATCACTTCCCACATGTAGGCTTTCAGGGTGTGACAACAGCTGGTGACAGAGAGAACACACTGGCAGAGGTGAACGACTGCAAATCAAGACATACAGGTAATCCGGTTCTGAGATGACAGGGTAATCCATACTGACAGAGAAGTGGAAAACAGGGTAGCAAATAACCCAAAGAGATTTAATAAAATGAATCATATTCTAAACAATGACAATTAATTCAGCAGAAATACATGTCACTTAGCCTAACCAAAGCAGGAAAGAGACATCAGAGATTCAAAAACAGGGACCAGGGAACCAGAGACACATGAGGACAAATAACACAGAAACAAACGAGACCTTAACAGAGACAGAGCAAAAACAAGAGACGCAAGGAAAGATCGAGAAGGAAGTAGCAAGGACAGAGCGTACGACACTGTGGAGCCACAGAAGATCAAAACGGACTGAGGAACAAGCATCAACAACTATTACAATGAGAACAAGAGAACAGTAGAACTTGAACGAGCAGCAAGGACTAAAGTACGAAGCAGTTGTCAGGGATGAGGGGCGGAGATGAGGAGACACAGCCACAGAACAGAAACGAGGAAAAACGCGCGGAAACGAGGCAGGTCGTCATGGAGACCGCAACGCTATCGGAAGGGAACCGTGACACAGACTTTTGACCCATAAATGTAGGACAGGAGGACATTAAACAGAAACATGAACCTGCCAGTGATCTGGAGCTAAGTGGTAGTACAACCCAGTCCAGCTCACAGACACATCAGGCTCCGGTTCAGTGTAAATATTTGCAGTAACAGTGGTAGCTTCGTCGCCCACCAAGTCAGCCACTCTTCACACACAGGGTCCCCTCGGGTCTATTTTCTTCTGGCATTTACATTAAAACTTATGCTCTGCACACACTGCGTAGAACCTAATAATCCAAGCACTTATTGCGCTGGAATTTGAGGCCCTGCAGGTGCTGTGAGATGAATCACCCAGGGGGTCCAGAGTGATGTTTTCACTAATGTGTTATTGAGTCATTGCAGATGCTCCTGTACAGAAGACATAAATTCCATGTGAAGGTGTATTGACTAGTTTTTCTCCAGCATAAATATTTCATTGTGCGTTGCATTTATTATATTAATCAAACAAACGCGTAGCTAGGTTCTTATGTCACTTTCCTGTTAGCTTTGGTGGGGTTAACACCACCACTGAGCTCTGCTGTTAAATATTATATAATGTATTTAAATATTATATATGTATTTGCAAAGAACGGCTCCCTTATCAGCTCGTTCAAAGTTGGCGCTGTTTGTGTGTTCCTTGGTATACTCTATATCACGAACTCAAAAAGTTTTGAAATTCAGAAACATATTGTAAAATGTATACCTTACATTACCTCAGTTATTTCAAATAACTTGGTAATACTCAAGAGATCCAAAGGCTTTTTTCTGTTTCACATTTTTGTTTTCTTTTCAGTTTTCGAATATATTAAAAATGTATGGCTAATTTTTTTCCCATTTCATATTCTATAATTTATATACAACTATACATACTTATATTCTGACATAAATATAGTTTCAGTCTTCCAAGTGAGGTTACCTTATACCACCCAAAATGTTTATAAAATGTAATAAACAAATCTTTCAGGGTCTCCATTAAGGAATTCACAGTGGTTTCAGCCATTCTCACATGACGCTTTGGACCGAATCAAACTTGAAACATTCATTTGCCGTTTGTATGTATTTTGATGCACACTAAATATTACAAGACATGTTCCATTGTTAACAGCTGTTTATGTTCTAAGAGATAATATTGTTGTCACACGGGTCATGGTCCAAAGCCTTGTGTAGAGAGTCCGTCCTTCCCTGATAAGAGCAGCTCCTGACTAAGTCTTTTCCTGCTTTCTGTGGCTGACGTGCATGTGACCGTGTGACCTCACCGGTGTATCCTGGTGTGATACAAACCATCACTCGCTTCATAAGAGTTTCTTTTTCGATTCTGGAAAAGGGTACTGGAGCCCGAACAGCACATCTTCTTGTTTGTGTAGCAGTTGGCTGTGAAGCAGAATATGCCAGAATGGTTGGAGAGGCTGAGGAGGATTGTTACGGTAGAGCCAGCAATGTTCTTCTACATGACCAGCATATTTATTATGTTGCCAGCATATCAACAACTGGTCATTGTCAAGGTAGGTGAGCTGAGTGTTACATCATCAGTTCCGCTGGCTGATGTCTGTATTCTGCACCACATTTTGAGAATGGGCGGTTGAGAGAGAGAGAGAGAGAGAGAGAGAGAGAGAGAGAGAGAGAGAGAGAGAGAGAGAGAGAGAGAGAATAAGAAAGACAGGAAATAAAGATTGAGAGACAGACAGAGAGAGAGAGACACAGAAACAGGCAGATAGAAAGAGACATAGTGAGAGAGTGAGAGAGAGAGAGAGAGAGAGAGAGAGAGAGAGAGAGAGAGAGAGAAGGATAAATAGAGGAGATCTTAGGAGACCTGGACTGCAGGATCCTGCCCTGTGTCCTGATAAACAGGTCAGCGGGGTGCAGTTCTAGATCATAGCATGGAGCTGCCTGAGGGAGCTGAGTGTGGACAGGGTCCTCTGGAAACCAACACCACTGCCTACAGTGCAGCTGAAACCAAAAACTATAACACACATTAATCAGACCGCCCTGTCCATGATTCACCACGCACTCAAAGCAAAGCAAGACAGCACTGTACTTCTCCACACTCTAGACTGACTAAACCCTGGCAGTCGTTTGTCTGGCTTTAGGTGTTGGACTTAAAAGCTGGTTAATATCATATGTGTGTGGTATTGCAATCAGGTACACCTACAGAGGGACAAACGCGTTTGTTTCACACCACCAGGGAGCCAGTGTAGCTTTCTGACTGCATTTTTACTGAGCTGTTATGCTGTTTCTTATCTCCTTGGCAATGCTCTGAGCACCACCCTCCACTTCCTTCTGAATCCCCTTCTTATGAGCTCCACCCAGTGTGCTCCTGTGTGAATGTGGGTGAATATGTTATTTGAATAAGCACAACCGTACATGCAGGAAAAAAAAAAAAAAGTAAAGTCTCAAAGGTACATTGCTAGTAACTTATGCTAAAGCTCTTTTTGGATTCTTTTTTCTTATGTATGACATTATGTAGCTGTATCAGTTTTGTTGCACTTAACTTTTGTTGAATAAATAACCTGGTATAATAGAGGAGCTACACCATGTGCACTGAGTATCACACAATGGAAAAGGACGAGCTTTTTTTAAATGAGAAACCTAGTTTACTGTCAATGGGTCAAGAAGTGTTTTATGAAACTGATCAGTGTATATCCTGCTGCTCTTTGGAAGGTTTGCCAAGAGCTGTATGAGGACCCAACAGCCTGCAGAGACATCGGTCACGATAAGGACGCCGAGGACGTGGAGTCGCGCTCCTCCTACATCCTTCTGCTCTACACGGCCGTCCTCAGCTCTGTCTCCATCCTGCCCGCCCTGCTGCTGGGCTCCTGGTCGGACGGCGCCGGGCGCCGGGCTGTGATGGCACTGCCCTTCCTGCTGTCGATCCTGAGCGGCGGTGTGTTTATGGCCATGTCACTGGTGCCCAGCCTGAGCGTCTATTGGTGCCTGCTGGCCGCCGCCATCACGGGCCTCAGCGGGGGCCACGTCTCCATCTTCCTGAGCTCTTTCAGCTACCTGGCTGACGCCACGACAGACCCTGGGGCCAGCCGCACACTGCGCATGGCCGTGGCCGAGGCCATGATCTTCATCGGGGGCACGGTGGGCTTCCTCCTGGGAGGCTTTCTGGAGCAGGATGTGGGCCTGCCAGCAGCCTTCGGGGCCTATATTGCCTGCCACGTCCTGGCCATCTTCTACATCCTGCTGTGGCTGCGAGACCCCGTGCCGGTCACCAGCCCATTAGGCGCCCTGACCAAAGACGACGGCCTCCAGGAGGACCCTGAGGAAGGCGAGAGAGGCTGGTTTGTGCTGAAGCACATCCGGCGGTCCTTGAGGGTGGTATTCAGGAGGAGGTCGGGACAGGAGAGGATGAAACTGCACTTCCTCATCCTCTGCACCTTCATAAACAACCTGGTCGCTATCGGTGTGTACAGCAGAAATCCCTGATGCAATAAAACAGGGCAATGCATGTTTGACCAGCTTCCCACTGAACACCTCTGAGTGTTTTTTCAACTGCTGGCACTTGCATACATTCATAATAAAAAGTCTTGAACATCAGGTAGTAGCTGCTCATCAACCTCTTACTGAGCCCTGAGAATGTTAATTAGTCATTATTTACATTCAGTTAGACATTTATAAATTAGGTTGGATGCCAGTAAGTGGGATGGGAAATTTCAAATAGGTTTAGATGCTTGCAGCCTTGTTTATCATAGCTACACAGTGCTAAAAACTTCCAAGAACTCGTTGTGTGTCACATGTAATTAAGTGACCTAATTTCCTGACTTTAAGATGAGCCTGACACTAGTGATTTATCAGTCAGGCTAATATGTGTGCATTGGTTGTATAGCCTGTTTGTGTTGATAACACTTCTAAGCTCTTTCAAAGCAGTTTATAAATGCACTCTTGGAGTGTCAGTACTCCTCAGGCCAGGGAGGGAGAGGGAGTTAACGATATGTGCGTTTATGTTTGTGTCTCCCCAGGGGAGCAGTCTGTCTTACTGCTCTATTTGATGTATGAGCCCAGGGAGTTCACCACTGCCATGTTCGGCCTGTTTAACTCTGCCAGGATGCTCTTGTTGGTAAGTACCTTTGTTTCCAGAGTCACACTATCTCTGATGACTCAGGGATTTTTGAGGTAGAACAAGGGCATGGATCACCACACATCCTGAAAACGCCAATGCTGGTCCACAAGGCAGTTTAAGGTGTCCACCCAGGTACCAAAATGAATTCCTCCCCCGTTTCATCTTTGTCTTCCTTTTTAACTCCGGGCCAAAATAGCAAAGGGCTTCTTGGGAGACGATGACCTTAATTCAATTTGCCAGGCAATCTGTAGCCTGGAACAATGACTTTCCATCTTCTCTGCAGGAGTGTAACCGTGGGTGTATTGGTGGGGTGGGGTTCGGATTAGGGCCAGGGGGGGGGGTGTAGGGGGGGGTCGGGTGGGGTGGGGTTGGGGGTATGAGGGCTGCAAGCAACCCCCGGAAACAGC
>JAOYMR010000010.1:2629547-2649951 GCA_025802075.1 Tenebrosternarchus preto | reverse complement strand
GCGCGCGGGGGGTCGCGTGTCGGGTGGGGGGGTTGGTGGGGGCTGTGGTGGGGGGTGGTGGGCGTGTTCGGGGGGGTGGGTGTTGGGGGGGGTTGTGGGGGGGGTTGGGTTGGGGGAATGAGGGATGCAAGCAAACCCAGTAAACATCACCATGCGCTAGTTCACCATTTACAATATTTTTAGCTGAAGTCAAGAATTTAAATACTATACTTACATAGAAAAAATGCCATGATCAATCAGGGTGCATCTCCAGAATGGCTCCAGAAAAGGTTTGAGTTTTGTTCAATATAACTGACTTGTGGATTAATAGTAAGGAAAGATTAGATATATGAACATGGTTTCTCTTAAAAGGCCCGGTATATAAATAATCAACTGTGGTGCTTTCTTCTTAATGTTAGATTGGGCTGGGGTTCTTTTGCATCCAGATGGCAGTGTCAGGTATGAAAAGCACCATCTGTAATAAATCGTAGAGCATTCTGATAGTCCAAGGATACGTCCAAGGATTTCTGGATTGGAACTGCAGTGTGTAAATATATCTCTATAATCCAATACAGTCAGGAAAGTTGCCTGAATGATTTCCTTTCTAACTTCTGCTGTGAGACAAGACCTATTTCTGTAAATAAACCCTGTTCTTTTTTCAGTTTTTACCTATGTCTTCAACATGACTTTGAGTGATAGTTTACCATCAACTCAAATGCCAAGATATTTATAAGATGAAGGTCCTAAGCTGAAATCGTTAAAGTGATTTATTTTTTAATTATGTTTTATTGCTTTTCAAAGTTACAGATGTTCACAAATGACAAGTTGCTTCAGCATATCAGCACCTATTGAAAGTCAACAAAGCTGCAATGTGTGTTAATGTTGCAAAGTCATAAAATAGGGGAAAGGCAAAGAAAATTATACAGTAAATGAATAAATGATAAATACATTAAAGAAAAACATCACAGGTGGGATTTTGAGATATGGACGATCTATAAGATCAGTTCAGCCCAGAGGGGAGAATAAATCTGAATAGAAGTCTCTTTGTAAAGCCTCATGTGTAAGCTGTTGAAAGTAGCTCCCTGTCAGCTACATTGTCACTGATGAAATCTCTGTCTCTGTGACCACATTATACTTAATTTAGCAAGAGGGTCGAAATTCCTGACTAACATTTAAGTCATGTATATTAACATTTAAGTCATGTATATTAATATTTAAGTCATGTATATTAACATTTAAGTCATTTATATTAACATTTAGAGCAAAGGCACTATTCTGACTTAAGAAATACTAGCACATGTCATGAGTGACAAGCCCAAGTGAGTATAATGTGTTCTGTCAACCAAATCCATAAATAGAAATCCAGACTATTATTTACAGCCAGTAAAAGTTGTAATGAACACAAAAACAATGCAACACTCCAAACTGTAAGAAGGTGGAGTCGAAATACCAGGCAAAGTTTGAACACCACAGAGAACGAGGAAAGACTCAGCAAAGCTTAGTATAGTGAACTCTTGCAAAAAAAAAAAAACCCACTTGTTTACCTCACAAAAGTGTGGCACACGAGTCTTCCACACAGTGTACTCACATACAGAAGTAATCGAGTTGATAAGTTACTATTGGTGATAATACTGGTGGAACATGGCTGGATGGGGTATGAGCTGAACACTGAACACTTGTATTCAGTTGGTTTGGTTGTTAACAACATGCAAGATGTGGCTCAGAAATTTGAATAAGAGAATCTCAGTTTAAATGTGCACGCTAAGGGTGGGTGTAGACATTTACCAAAATTAATATTAATACTACAATTAAAGTTAATAACGTTTATCAAAATTAAGTCACTACATTCTGACTGGAATAGATACCACATTAACATTAATTCCTAGACTAGAGAAGAACGGCATGTACACGAGAGAAAGGGCCGGGTTTTTTCTCTCCAATTGTAATGTCTGAGGAGAGGCTGAAATGGAGATTAAGATACCACACAGGGAGAGTAGTTCCCACAAAGGTAGAGGAGTCACAACACCAGGGGGAAGAGTTATCACTTATGGGGAGGGGTCACCACACTGGGGGAGGAGTTATCACTTATGGGGAGGGGTCACCACACTGGGGGAGGAGTCCATCCCTGGTAAGACCCTGTAAACAGAAAATTTTGTCACAAATTATTTGTAGTGATCAAAGCCACTTGGTGGGTTATATAGTTTAATAGGTAATAACAGTTGGACCCAGATTCAAATTTTCAAGAAACAGGGTATCACAACGAACAATATCAAGACATGTTTGGGGGCCTGAAGGACAATTAATGCCAAATTACACATTTTGATTGACATGGTCCAACATTTAGAACCATGTGTTCATTTTCTAAACCATACTTAGATGTAATAAATCCATCTTGGGTTTTACTACATCCAAGAGCAGATATTTTAGTCTCTAGGTACATGCTTTAGCAGCAGTATTAAGGCCCACATTTAATAAGCTTTTTGCTCTAAAAACCTGTCAAAGGGATCCTTACCATTTAAAAGCACACTAACTAATGCTAATGCTAATGGCTGCTATAGTTGCTCAAAGCTTACCATACCTACTGCTGATTGGAAAATTACAACGTGCCAAATGCCAGTTCAACATTTATTTTTACCACCATTATATGCTGATAACAAGATTTGTAAAAAAATAAAAATAATAAAAAAATTGTTTTTAAGTGGCATGATGTCTCTCCTCTCTCAAAGGCCAAATGAAAGCCCTACTCCTCATTCAATATTAGAACAAACCTTACAGTCTCAAAAGAACCATAATTTTTTCAAACATATTGATTGCTTTGCCTTCTAGGAACAATTCAGACTCTCTCCCTCTCCATGGCAGTGAGAACTGAACAGACTTCCACATTCCGTTTGTCTTTGTACAGTGACAGGACGCTGTTTCCCCCAGCTACCATAGAAGCCCTGCACACTGATCTCATCAATGTGAGCAGGTCGATGCCATGTCTTAGAGTGTCACTTAAACAAAGACTGCTCATTAAGGAGCACAGTTTCCTGATCGGACAGGTGATGCCTCTCCCTTTACAGCATGTTGACTCAAGCGGCCCACAATGCACTACGGGGGGCTCCGATCGCTCAGCTGCCTTTTGTAACGCACACTGTGCCATTGATTCAGACAAGAGGCTATTATACACTCTGTCTGAAGAAGATTGGTGCTGGTGGGCTGTTGCCTGATACGCAAACACTGAAAAATAAGTTTAACAAACCACAAAAGAATTCTCAGGGAGGAAAAATATGATTTCTTAAGGAAAGGGCTGTTGCAAACAATTTGTTTGTAAGAACAAGGTGGCGTGACATAAAATGTATTGTATCATTAAAATGGTCATAGCCCAAAGGGCAAAAGAGGATTATAACCTGCTGATGTACAGCTCCTAACTGAATGGTCAGTCACGCTCTGAAGCAGGAAAGTCTGCCTAGTCAACCAGAGGCCAAGGGTGAGTTCATGGCTCTGTGCACACACAGCATCGAAACGTCTGCAGGGTTGAGATTGACTTGTAATTAGGGCTAGGTGGAATCGGTGAGGAATTAGTAAACATTGCAGGCCCTAATGGGTTGATTAAAGTAAAAACATGCAGTATTAACCTTTTCTGGGGTGCACTCATGCATCCCCACTGTCTTCTGCTGCAAATTCATGATGGCAATGAAGTCCAATGACACCAGTCACCCAACAGCTGGGGGCTGAGGCCTAATTAAATCAAATCTGTCGGTTTGAGAAGGATCAAAGTAGTCCCATTGTCCTTGGCACGCGCACCAACACTCACATATTCCTGCACATATATGCTCAATCACATGCAATTGCTCACAAATGCACTGCACTCCGATTAATACGTGTTGATTGTTTTTGACATTTTCATCAAGTGCAGCCTGCGAAGGTTAATTAATTCACAAGTTTGAGGCATAATGAATCTAAAGTGCTTGATATATTTATAGCATTTCTTGTTGATGGAGGGGCAAACAGAAGACCATTTAGAACAACAACAAAAAAAACTGCACTCCAGCAAGGCCTTCCCCTGGCTTCATTAATCATTTATACTAAATATTTTGTCAGAAATGCAAGGCATGTTATTAATGACTACCACAGCCTTTTAATGTCTAAAATAAGTGTATGGTCAGATTTGAGATCCAAATAAATAGTTTGTGGGCAGTTTTGAAGGTATATTACGCTGGTTGATATACTGGTATGCCACAACAAATTAAACCAGATCATTTTATCACAATGTACTGGACTGTTAGTGAACTATACTTAACTTGCCCAAAGTCAAATTTCATCACTAGTGGAAGAAAAATGTCACTTTTAGGTCTTGCTGCCGAACATCTGACACCTAGTGCTTTGCTGACAGGCCATTAATCTGGCTGTTCACCACCCTGTGTTTTCTGATAGGGATTTGGCCTTTTGGGTCTTTTCCCACTGCTGATGCGCTGCTGTAAGGAGATGACTTTGGCCAAGCTCAGCGCCGCCTTCAGGGCCGGCTCCTACATCCTGCTGGCATTCTCCACCAACACGTGGATGGTCTTCTTAGGTAGGTTCACCACACTCGTGCCCTGGCATGGCAGACCGGCTCTGTGATTGATGCCCGCATGGCTCTTTGAGTGAAGGCACCAATAACGACGCGCCGTAATGAGATGACGAGGGACTTCACAAGGTCAGCATGACACATGTCATTCGACATGAGCAGTTAAACAGAATAATGACCAGATGCATTGTTTGTTGTAAGCAGTATGCGCATTCTGACTACTAATCTGGAGCTGAATGATGGTTCCATTAGCATTTACACAGCACCAAGAGGTTCATGAAATACCGACTTTAAGATGTTATGACTAAAATCCCATCAGTGCAGCTAAGCCCATTAAAGATTATAAGTCTATTAACATATATTATTATCCATTACCCACTACGCCAATTACATGCACATTAAAAGTCTTCTTGGTGGACATTGTTTTTTCCATGTAAAAATGAATTCTTTGAAGCTTTAGCAAGGCTAAGCAATTAGGTATAATGGTCCTGCAGCAGTTATCCTACCTGACTAGATCTTCTCTAGTCTGAATTCAGGCTTCTGTTTGAAACTCTAATTTATGCTGTAGAACGTCTCTGAGCAATGAGCTGCAAGTCATTGCAGGGGAAGGCGAACCGATCAGTATCGATATATTTAATTGCATAAATGGTCGCAGAAATTGTTATTCTAATCGACGTGGCAAACCGAATCGCTTTGGCGAGGAGACGAACGGCGGGCCTGGTGAATAAGCGGCAGCTGGAAGGGGCATTCTGCATTTCGTCGACTTTTCTTTCGACTGGGATAATGAGGGGCACGGTGTCGGCGCGCTAGCCGCCTCATTCACTCCTATGCTAGTGCACGTGCACGTGCGGTCGGGGGACGAGCACGCCTTTAGCCAAGAAAACCACAGCAATAATCAAACATTATCGCCTCTGCCATTGTGCGGTGAGGAATCAGAATTTGCATACCTGAGCTTGCGCGAGCGCGCATCATATTATGGCTGGGTGGACTCTTTGGAATCGCAGGTATATACAACATATCCAAATTCTACTATTTCCACGTTAGTGGTACACGCCTCCCTATAATCTATTTTGTTCAAAATGTAATGATGTCATAGCGTTTTTTCTCCTTTCTTTTTGTTGTCGGCTCTTTAGTGGCTGTATTATCAGCTCCAGCAGGGATCACGCAAGCAGTCATTCGCTCTGTATCCTCTTCCATTGTGGGACCTGATGAACAAGGTACGCGTTCAATGTAACAGAACACCCCTGTTGCCACACCGACCGCAGTCGGCAGTCAAGTTTGTTCTTTTTTCTGTCCTTTTTGGCTAAGTTTAGTGTCCAGAGAAGAAAATAAATGGCACTTCTAAAAGAAAAAAATGTTATCCACCACTATCACAAAAAGATATGAGCACCATTAGCAAGACTCTCATTTCCCCCTCTATAATGAGACGCGTAGCTGTGCACATTAATTAGATGGCTAACAGCAAGGAAATAAAGTATTAGAGTTTTTAAATGTTCTTGTATTTATTATGCTGTTTTATTATTTTTTTATTTATTTTTTTTTTTTACCTTTGCTACTTTTCTAATTTTGCAAGTCTTTTGTCTCTGCGTCAGACATATACATCAGCAAATACAACTGTTTTAATAATGCAGGAAAAACTGAATTTCAAACAACCAGTCAGGTGTAATTTAAAATTAACTACTAGTGGCTGACATACAGTACTTGAGGCTTAGTGATACTAGTGACTGACAGGAACTTAGATGGTTTGCACTTCTATAGGCAAAATAGTCTAGCTTCCCCCAGTTATGCTATGTAGAGATATTTCATATCTTTTAAGAATGACAGCATAAATGTGACAGTATAATGTTATTGTCAAAAGTAAACCATTTGAAGATTATATATGTACCAAATATGGTAATTGTATTTGTATAAATTAATTTATACTTTGCCTTTTAGGAAAAAAGGGAAGTTCACTCTTACTGAACAAGCCTTAATCTGACTGATATCATCCACTTATCCCAGATCTTAGTTATCCATCCTTTTATGAATGAAGAACCTTACAAAACACTGTTTATTTGCTTTGACAAAATGGGCCATACAAAAATGGCAAACGTGTAAAGAGGCTGTGGGTTTGCTAGTTTTTCTCACCTTGCACCCTCTTGGTCAGGACTGGGTGATGAAGAATCACCTGATCAGACTCCTATGACCTTATCCAAGTACCAAAAAACTAAAGAGGTGCTCAACCCAACCACCTCCCCTCCCACAAATTTGTGTGTGTATGTGTGTGTGTCTGTGTGTGAGTTAGTGAGAGAGTCCACTTAAAACCCATGGCTCACACTATGTATGTGTGTGAGATTGCACAAAAACCATTCCTCACAGTGTGTGTGTGTGTGTGTGTGTGTATGTGTTTAGATCGGTTCAATCCTGCTGCATGGAGATGAGGCATCTGACAGATCCTTTTTCAGTTTCCATCTGATCCAGTGTAAATATTTCTGTGATTATCAGACTTTCACCTTCACAATGGAGTGCTATCACTTTTCTGGGTCATTGTGGACATTGTGTAGTACTTAAGCGAGGGCCTCAGAGACTCTCTTGTTTTTGTACTTCCACAGAAAGCTGTTTTTTTTTTTATTCCTCTGCATCGAGCTGTCTCTCAGCTGCTGGCTGTCTTTCAGATTGCCCATGTCACCCACACTTCAGAGTTAGCGTTCAGGAGCGCTTTCGTCTTAGGCTTGGATCAATACGGATTCCACGTTAGAGGCCCTGAAAGGGCACCGACTCATTCTGCTCCAGTTAGTCGGAGCCATCCGGCAATTCACTCTGGAGCGGGGAGATGTTTTATCAATGCCGATCAAATCATTATTCCTGTCTCCACTCTGTGCGGCCTCCAGCAAACACGGCCGTTGCTCAGCCTCTTCAGGACAAAAGATAAACAAAACAGCGTGTCCAAATTTACAGCCGTACGCAGCATATGTGATACAGATAATGTTTACAATAATTAGAGTCTCACAATCATGCAGTAAAACATATTTGGAAAATACAAGCATCATGCATCTCAGCTGAAATACCCACTATACTTTAAGCCAATAATATGTGCCTACTATACTTTACTATACTTTACTATACTTTATAATATGTGCCAACAGCCCCAAATAAAGGTGCCATCTGCACGACCTTCCATCCACAGGTGCCATGTTCTCCTTCTCAGCATCGGTGGAGGCCACCTGTTTTATCTTCGCTGCCATCTTATTCAATGGCCTCTACCCGCAGACCCTGCCCACCTTCCCGGGTATGCCCTTCGTCGTTATGGCTGGCTTTTGCATCATCGTCCTCATCTTCATGCAGTAAGTGACTTTACGAGCACTACAGAGCCTGAGCGTTTGCTATATTTGTATATATCTGTGGCGGCATACTGGCTCATAAATAAGATGTTAATGTTTGTTGACATTAATAACAATGCTGGTAACCCTTGTAGTCAAATGAGTTGACACTATAATTATTCCATATTAATGTGGTTGTTCTCTGAGCATTATGTATGTTTGCACTGCAACTTTAATGATTTTAGAAGAGCTCTAGCCAGCCATGGTTCAAAACACACACACACACACACACACACACACACACATTGTTCTTTTAAGATTCACACAAAGAGCTTCGGTATAATATCCATTCTGAATATAATCACCTACTAACGTACTGTAATTGCACTGAGTAGGAATTCTGTGTGTTAATTTAATTGATCTGATGCATGTGTTGTACATGTACATTGTTTGGTCTTAATAGCAGGTAATATCCTTTGCTGGAAAGATTCCTATTTGTTTACTTGATGTGCCTTTTTTGCTATTAAATGTTTTCCATCTTCTCCCATTGTCAAACTGATGATGAAATATTTTCATATTTACCCAATTCATAGATAGTGTTTATCTTGTATAGTCTAAAATGCAGACCAACTTTCACATGTATTCATCTGTGTGAGCCACTAACTTGACTGCAGGGTATCATTAGATGGAGGAGATAATGCAGAGCACCACTGCCTTGTGTTACACTTGAATGTAGGACACTGTACCTACTTGTTCCCAGGTACAGGACTATGTACAAATGAGAATTAGATATTGATCTCTCTCTTGTGGATTCCTTTAGTTACCGGCATTGCGAACAAGAACGCAAGATAACAATGACACACACAGTGGCAGGGGTCATTAACATTGTAGTTTGGGGATTATTTAAGATGAATAGTTGTTTTGTACCTGTGTTTATAAAACACATTAGTCTTATGTTACCATTTTAAAGGAATAAGAATCTATAGTAGAGTGAGAAAAACGGGAGTCTGGCCATTGTGCTTCCAGAAATGATCAGGCTTCTCTGCTTTTGTTCAACCCTAGGTCTCCATTTTCTGCACTGATAGCAGTTCTTCTGTGCCTTATTTAATGATAGTCTTCTCAAGCTCTTTTAAACACAGGCCTAGTGCATTTTACCAAACCGAATCCAACATGTATCCAACACATCCTTGCTTGGGTTTCCTATCTCTGTTGGGATTCTGCGTCTGCATGTGACGTGATGCTTGCTTGCATAAACTAATCTCTATCAATAGTACATATAATAACATACCTAGGGTTACGCAGTCACATGTTCAACAGGTACCGCTGATATGTGATAAAGATTTCTGTCATATTTGTTATATTCATCTGAGTGATAATATTCTTCACAGCTGCAATGATACTTATATTCCTGGGATCAGTACATATCATTTCTGTTGTAATATATACAGTCGATGTGGAACTGACCATAAACTGTAAGTACTCTTACTCTGACCAGAGATCAGAAGTGCTTTTGTTTCTGCTTGGGAAGCAGCTTTTTTTGGGGGCTTCAGTGCTTGAGATTAGCAGCAGCGGATAACCTGTAAATCAGATTTTTTATGGATTTTATGGACACAGCCACCAGAGCTCATTTGTTACACACATGAAAATAAAAAATCTTCCAACGTGACATTTCCATGTCTAATGGATAATCCTACAGTTATCAGAAAGCATTTGACTGGTGGAACTTACCTGACAGACTTGTCAGGTAGACAGTAAACAACTCTAGCACTCTCCATTGCCAGCCCATAAATGTATGCTGACGCACATTTGATGTTCTTCTGCAGACTCTATAATTAAGCGATTGTCTTTTGTAATGAAGGCATTAAGTAAAGCGCCCCTGAAATAAGGGTGCCATGTGGTGGTTAGTGGAGTGTGCTGCAGTTATTGCGCCCAGGCTGTAATTACGCTGATAATGGCTTGTTCCCTGGGGCCGGGCCCTCTTGGGCCCCCCACAAGGGACCCGCAGCCATGCTCCCTCTCCCCCGCACTGCCATTACCGCACAGCGCTGCCTGCCTGGAGCTGCGTGAGACACGGCGGCAGTAATTGCCCCTCTTTGGCAAAGCCACCGGGGAGCGATCGGTGTACAATCAGCCGTCGGTGCGCTGGAACGACGGCATATGAAATATCTCAATATTACTGCTATATTCAACACTTTAACACTCGTTTCTGTCACTCACCCACCTGAAGCATTTGAATTTTGTTTGGGCAAAAGCTGAGTGTTGCAAATTGAGGTGCAGATGGTTGCTGAAATTACCCCAACCAAGGTAAGAGGGAATCTGTTGGAGGGGCATATTAGACAGCATGCATTAATTGGTCTAGTGAGAGATTGATTTGTTTTCTGAGCTTTGGGGGCGGCACCTAAATATCCACCACTGTCTACTTACACTCTCATCCATCTCTGCTCTCACCTCTGCCTTAAGTCATGAATATAATTCAAAGCCTATTGATGTGAACGTGCATTATCGAATAATCTCCAAAAAAAAACCTTGAGGTGTATATAACAGATAATGAAAAATGTCATCAGAAGAAATAATTGTCAGAACTTGTAGGCAGTTTCAAGTGCCTGTAAAAAGTAAATTTTCGCTCACCTAAATCTGTGTGTGTGTGTGTGTGTGTGTGTGTGTATGACTGCACGTTCACGTATTCATTCACGTATGTATCGTACAGGTCTGTGGGTCTTCCCTGTGCTAACTGTGTGGAATACTGAGGAGATCTGGGTGGGCAGTAATGATGGAACAGTCAGTACAGGAGAACAAGAAGCCTGTCAGCTCTGTGGTGACTCTAACCCAAGAGAATCCAGGTTTAAGGCTGGACTTACTATATCAATCAAGGTGTCTCGGTCTCTCTCCATAACAATTACCTTGCCACGCCCCCAACCCCCCCAACACACCATTTAGCAGCCTTAAAACCCTTGCACTTCATCTCAGTGTCCATTTGCTTCTTCTATGGCTGGTTTCTTGTCTAACCAAAAGCTTATGTAACAGCTGTGTAACTATTAGATATACAAGTGCGAAAACCGGCTCCCTGTCAGTTATCTGCTGCTTGTTTACGAAGCAATATGCATTTCTTCTCCTTTTTAATTTGTAGGAGAATGAACTTTTGGCTTCAGGTATTCACAGGTTCACGGAGTCACAGCACAGGTTAATAACTTTGCCGTGAAAGGGCTAATAATCCATCTGCTCTCAGTTGGAATTTCACAGACTTCAGAGCGACGCCTTTACATGAATCACTGCATTGTTGACAACCACGTGAGTCACTGTGATCTTTCAGTTGTCGTGCAGAATGACAGGCAGCATACGTTCTGAATATTCAGTAACTACTGACTTTGTCCAGATTTACCCTCTAAAGTCAGAAGAGCACTGCTGGATCCAGGTAAACAGAAGGCTGAGTTTGTTCTAGTCACATGTACCTTGCATTTGACATCCCCAAATGCAATCTAATTGAGATTTGTTGAACTTCTAGCATTGACTCAGACACTAGATGGATTCAGGCTGTTAAGTCCACACAAATCCGCCACTGGAGCGAACCTTTTGTATAGCTTCGAGAAAAAAAGCGCATGCGGCAGCAGGTCGATAGTTTGCTCTTGTTTAATTGTTTATTTATTTCCCTTTCCTACTGAAGCAGCAGTTATTGGCTTTAGCCTGGAGGGGAGTACAGCGTTGAGAATGAATGCATGACTTGTTTCCATGGCTGCGTCACCAACTATGAATGACAGCTCCCTCTCTAAATGCCTGAGTGGTGCACTAGCTTTGCTTTTAATCATTATAAGAGAAACTGATGAAAACCACAGCCAAGCGGTTCATGATCTTGACATGGTCTGAATCTCAAGCAACTATTTGGATGTTGAAAAATGCACTTTGTCATGCAAAGTGTTGTTCAGGTACGTTTTGATGTTTCTCCTGGATGTGGAGGCAGGATGGATGGATGTCGTTTAGAATGCAGAGTAGAGGATTTCATTGTATGGTTAGCATTAAATATGCACGGTGTTGGAGCCTGTGTTAGTCGGTGAGGTCCTTCTTCTGTTTGCATCATGAATATGCTCTTTCTTAGTCCAAAGGAGTGTGGAAAAGAGCAGGTGTACAACAGAGTAAATTTGCATAATGGGGCAAAAAAGTAAAAGCTGGTATGGACGACCTAATGGCTTCCTTTAAGATTCTTTTAGATTTCATTATGCAAAAGAGCAGCACCAGGAGAGAAAGACCAGGAGAGAACAGCGAAGGAAGACGGAGGAGACAGTTGCTTCGGCCGTCATTAGAACTTGCGTAGGAGATCTGAGATTTCACATATGCTCTCACAGGCTCTCTGAGCAGGTCCTGTAACCTCCGAGTGACCTTCCGTGGATCTGCGAAAAAAAAAAAAAAAAAAAACCCACGCCTTCCGATTATTTTGAAATTGAGCTTCTTTTTGGTTTTGGCTGAGCTTGTGAGGGAAGACAACAGAGATGGAGGATTAGTGGTGATGTCTGATACCGTTCCGCATGTGTAATCTCTAATTAAGAGTTGGAATGAAGACCCGTCTCTATGCCTGACAAACCCAAATGCGCCCAGACTGAACATGCTGACACGCCCACACATTGTCTGCCAACAACAATTAGCTATTGCCAGTGTGGCCCACTTGAACCCCATGACAACGACAATTAATTCCATAGCTCGATTTTGTTTTAATTAGATGTCATTCCATGGCTACGTTGGAAATGTCTTTTGCGTTGATGGTTGATGGTCAGTGTGCTGTAAGCATCGAGCACGAACGTTTTTATGCGTTTTGCTGCATATTTTGCCCCATCTGTTTAAGCCCGGGAAACTCAGCCAAGTGCGTTTAATGAATTTATCGACTTTCGATTTAAAAGCAAGTGCCCTGCTTATTGTGAATACCTTTTTAGGCCCACTTCATTCCTGACCACCAACAGACCATAAATGCACAGACACACAAAACTAATACACCGAGAGTGCCACCATGCTCTCAGCTAAAGTGCAGTGCAAAACTAATACTACAAGCATCGCCGTATGTCTTATAGGTTACTGCAGCGTGCTTTTATCAGAGTGGGCTGGCAGTCAGTGCTATAATGTACCGTGCCAGAGAAAAGTGTGTGTGTGTGTGTGTGTGTGTGTGTGTGTGTGTGTTTTAGGGCTGAGTGGGTTTGTTCTTAAACCCAGTGGAACTAATGCCATTCAACAATGTTAAACAACCACTTGAAAATGAAACTTTTTCACATAAAGGACTTTTACTTTGTAGATAGAAAGGACTATTTAGATGTGTGATGAACCGTGGTGAGTTGTGCACACCGAGGGTTAATTCCCAGTGGTTAGTCATCACACTTGCTGCTCTTTAAATCTTTCAGTCTACAGGCAGTGTCTAGACTGCACATCTTATATGTGTAGTCAATCACTATCTATTATTCTGGGTTATATTGGTCTGAGCAATAAAACGAATAAGTTAAAGGTTTTCTCTCATTCTGAACACATCCAGATTTCATACAACGAACAGATTATTATATTATTATATGAATGTGTCAACAAAAACCTCTACGTTATGTTGATCTTCTAATAGTATTTACAATAGGTTTCATTTGCATATTTAGATGAGTGTTTATTCTGTGTTTGTTTATTTTGACAGCGCTCGTCGTTGTAGGTGTGTGTAAGTCACATGCAGTCCTGACATGTATTATCAACGGGAGCATTACACACATTTCATGCTGTGTGCGCCTGGCAGTGTAAAAGGGTGAGAGGGTTGGTTCACCTAAAGTGGGAACTACATGTAAACATAAGAGGAACAGAACGAGGTGCTGGTATGTTTGGGAACATTAAGTCTTTGCTATTAAAACCTCAAGCCACATCTAATCACAGCGCATCAAAACCTGGTACTGGTACAGTTATTTGGTGCCTCTGCAGGCAGCGAACAAAATGCGTCCTGGAAATGGATGGCTGTTACATCAGGTCCTGGAGTAATGGAAAATAAACCCTGCTTGATAATCATGACACTGTATGGAACTAGATGGGTATGATTACTGACTGTAATTATCCACAACTATAACCGTATCCATAACCTGCTACCCTTTATGATAAAGCTCACCAGTGTTTAATTGTGCGCGTCATGTGGTGAGTTTTCGCCATGCAGTGAGTTTTAGCTCCGCAGAGTTTGAAGGGCTGTGCAGAATACGGACGAGCTGTTTTCACCAGGACTCTTTGTGTTTCACAGACGATTCAAAAGTATGAGAGAAGTGACACCTGGCTGAGAAGATGGTCCTGAATCACCATATGCTCTGAACCTTGACATGTTAACAGTTGAGAAGCCTGTAAGAACTACATAAGGATGGG
Organism: Tenebrosternarchus preto; assembly: GCA_025802075.1. NCBI lineage: Eukaryota > Metazoa > Chordata > Actinopteri > Gymnotiformes > Apteronotidae > Tenebrosternarchus > Tenebrosternarchus preto. The sequence goes on along the minus strand of JAOYMR010000010.1, from coordinate 2,635,770 downwards.
TAGATAACTCTCTCTCTCTCTCTCTCTCTCTCTCTCTCTCTCTCTCTCTCTCTCTCTCTCTCTCTCTCTCTTCTCTTAGGTGGGTCAGTGAGATGCCAACCACTCATCCTCGTTTGGTGCTCCTGGACTGAATTTCATTGTATTCCCAATTCTCTCTCTCTTTCTCTCTCTCCCTCCCTCACACACCTCACACACACCACACACACACACACACACGCACACACGCACACTGCTTACGGTCTGCTGTTTTTATGATGCACTGAAATTCCCCTCAAGCTACACTCTGCCTATTACTGGTCAAATCATATGGCTAAAGTTTATACCTCTCTGTATATACTGTACTGTATAATAATAGCATTACATATGTGTTTGCACTTATCTTTTTAGATTAGCACCTGAGATGGTTGAAATGAAATTAACACCTCAAGTAAAAGTCCCTGCTGAGTCCCATTAGAAATGCACCGTGCATCTGTGATCCATGCTGCTGTAACCCAAGTTGCTTATAGCAAATGCTTTTAAAGAACATGCCCAGGAGCGCAGCTCTGTGGAGGGAAGGCCTGCTGATGGAGAACAGCGTCTGCGGGTGTGCAGTAATCTGCAGAAGTCCTTCAGAGAAGTGTGGTTTGATTGATTATTCAGGGAGTGCAAGCATTAATAACCCCATAATAAAATTAGAATAGTGAAAGGTCAGCGCCATTTCAGAAGGAGGGGGGTAGATAATTGAGAATTGCCGCTTTAAACTATCTCTCCTGATAAGCCACTTCCAGACTGGCAAATTAGAGCTCAGGACCAATCCTCTTCAGCTTCTTTCACCTCTGGTATAGAGGCCTGGAGTATTTCCCCAATTAGGGAGCCTGTATTTAATAACAGGGAAACTGTACTTTAAAATCATACCCAATTAATTGGGCTGCAGATGCATTTTATAGGTGCTGCTGAGTGACACTGGAACAGACAGGCTCTGTGATCTGCACTGAGGTACAGCCAACTCCCCCCCCCATACACACACACACACACACACACACACACACTCACTCACACATGTTCGAGGATCTTTGTGCTTTTCAAGGTATAATAATTTTTGAACACTAGGTCAGTCTATCCAACATTAGTTGCTACACATGAACTCACTTTTACTGTAAAAAAAAGTCCAAAAAAAGTTTCAGGAGGATATAGACAATATAGTAGCATTGGGGTTCAGGGTTGAGTTCCATTTATGTTATCTTATGTGAAGACTGGGTCAGGAGCATCAGGGAATACTGGCATAGAAGAGTCTAAAATGAGAGCTTGTACTACGACCTGTGCTGTGGATTTATGATGTAAAGTTGCAGTCTGAGGCGGTGTAGAAGTGACCTGCCCATGGCAACTGAAAAGGGAAAATTTCAGCTGTGCTTTCCAATCTTTTTCCTTCAGAAACATTGACATTTTGAACAAAGATTCAGTTTCTCCTACACACATTCTCTCTTATCTCTCCAGAACCCCATGTTGGATATAGTGAAAGATAAAGTCATTGGACGCATGGTTAATATATTCATGCACACACACACTTATGCTCACACATATACACAATTCACATTCAAGCACTGAACACCATTTACCACAGCAATAATGATCATCTCCAGACCCTTTATAAGTGCACATAAGATCAGTCCAGTTACGGCAGGGCGTGTAACATGAAATGCTTTGCTGGAATGATCTAGGCTTTATCTAACAACCCGTATCAAGACCGCGGCAGCAGTCGTTCGTTTCGAATGCTCCTAGATGATCCTGAAAAAGTAATCTAACCTGGACTCATAAGGGGGCCCTATTTTTAGCTGGGCTTTTTGCTGCTGCCAGTAGAATCAGACTGGGAGCTGCGGGCACATCATAAACCCAGAGCACACTTTTAACTCTGTTTGTGTTACAGGAGACTGCTCCTTTGCCCTTGGGGCTGGGGACAGATGACACTGACATCTCCCATAATGAGAAATATAAGACACTAATGGCCCTGCATTCATTTTCAAGTGGTTGGAAAACTCATCTGATCTCGAATGCCCCCACCACCTCCATATTCGCTCTCCAGAACAGAAAGAATCATTATATTTCAATTGACTCACCTCATTACCATCATGATCAATACACACTAGCGAGCCTGAACGGGCATAAGGGTTTATAGTTTTTTTTATTTTTTATTTTTTTTGCCGCAGCAGTGCAAGTTGTAAAATTCCAAAAGAACTCAAGTAACTGCTGACGAATAAGATTAAACAAGAACAAAAGTACCTCTCAGATGTAGCTGGTACTATAGTATTGTGCGCTGATTCTAGCTCTGTGAGAAGTATGTTATTTGGTGCTATCTGGGGTTTATGGGCAACACACCCTTTATAAGGAGAGAAGCATTCACTCACTCGATTCTGTCAACCTTACACCACACTCCCTCCCCAATGGCAAAGTCATAAAGTGTCTCACATTCTGTGCCTGCTCAACCCTGAATTTAATCAAATATGTGTGTGTGGCATTTACCATCATATCTTTGAAATATTTGAAGAGTGGCACATGGAAAGAGAGCGTATGCGAGAGAGAGAGAGATAGGCCCGGCTAGCTTGTCACCTCAATATTCACAGTCAATCAAATGTCTGACTCGAGTTTCCAAAAATAGATGGATTTAAATGCAGTCTTGTGATGCTAGAGAACTTCAAATGTGACAAAGTTTTAAAAGTAAAGGCAAAATGTCTGCTGTAGCAAACCGAACAGTCCTACATGGCAGACAGTCACATCATGTTTTATGATAATTAAGAAGCAAGCCAGCAGGACATCAGGGCCAATCACAATATTTGGGTGTGAACAAAGTCACATTAGCATCAAAACTGTGAGCAACACAACACATCGTGTCTCTGACACTCGCCTCACATGACACTGTGGTGATATGTGGCTTCCTTCCCTGGGTTCAGTGCCTTGCAAATTCATGGATGTTGCAGCAAATGAATTGAGGAGCACAGCCACCAGGGAAAGATAGAGACCCATATCGTTAGTGTCCAAAATACCGTACGTTAAGGCTTGAACAGTGCCATGCACATCTCAACAATACATGTTCTTTTTATTTATAATGCAACTAATTCAGGAGGTTGATGCTTCAGTAATCAAACAGACTTCAGCCAATGTCATCAGGGTGCAGTTTTATTGATGAAGACTGGAGAGCCAAAGGAAGAAAGAGGGGGAGTTTAGATGTGTGGTCCTTATTCATGGTTATTCATGTATTTGATTGCCTGACACCTCCATGCATATTCATGAGTTCATTATAAGTAGTAGATTTCTCACACTTAGGTGGAAGAGGTTCTTCAGCTCGGATTATGTGATGTACAAGGTGTTTTCAGTAGGTGATTTTTCTCCATTACAGTACATAATCACATACCATTTGCACTATGCTTCTGCGGTCACCTAGTATAGAATGGAATATAACTAATTAGTGAGATCATGATTTGTCTATAGCTGGTGGGTCCACACAACTGATAAATGATATGACTGTAAAAACCTGTGTCGCCCTTGAGTTCAGTGAAGTTTCAGGTCTGTCAAGTTGATCAAAGGTGCTCAGCCACTATTACTGGATATCGCTATAAAAAAAGCAATGTCTCGCTCTCTTCTCTTGCTGCGCTGCAGGAGATATACGTCGTACTTCCTCTTTCCAATTGGCCCTATTAATAGGTCACATGTTCTTCGTCTGCTCCCGAGCCGAACGGCACATCCATCCCATTAGAGGCGGTTGGCAGAAATCCCGGCGCGCGTCGAGCTCTCGGCTCGGCAGCCCCGGAGATCCGAATGCAATTTGTGCCAGCGCACACGAGCTCTTTGGGCACCTTCCATTCGGAGGCTCGGCTCTTGCATTTAGAGGTGCGGGAGAGCGTGGCGAGGAGCGCGAGCACACGCACGGTGGGCTCTGCACAGCCCTTCCACATCAGTCCCGAAGAATTAAGTTAAGCGGAGCGTCGTAAGAAGGGTTTATGGCTTCCACAAGCATATCGGGATCCATTTTGTTTATACATCATGTGTCTTGGTGCATGAAATTGCTTTTTCCTTTGCCCCTCTTGTTTTCTCTTACAATAAAACATTAACGTATACATATAGACAGAGCAGATTGGGAGGGTGAGAGAACCTTTGATTATGACTGCAGTGATGAATTATGAGCGATGGAGGTTTTTTACCTAAGGCTAGTGGTACCACATATCATTAAATGTGTTTGCTTGTTTGTTTTCTCTGTATTGGGCTGCTGGGCAGATCTGTATTATCTTAAATTACCTGATGCAATTCCCAGTTTCATCTCCAGCCAAGAGCAAACGGTCACGCCACCCTTGGGGCCACTGTGCCTACGCACCTCTCGCCTGCAATGCCTTGATTTGCATTTTGCTGCTTGCCAGTGGGAAGCAGAAGAGGTGGTGTTGCAGACAGACGTAGGTTCTGTGTGCACCTGAGTAATGACGTGCACTATCTAGGTCACGTGGTGGTGTTGGTGGAGGTAATGATTGTAATCTCACCTGTTCACTTGCTAGGTGAGAGTGAGTAGTGAGTGGGTGATGGAGGAAGCCTACCATACTTTTTGCTGACCGTTTTAACGCTGTAAGTTGCTGATGTGAACGTTGCCTATGAACCGTTTGCCTTTGGATTTTTATGCCGTTTGTGGATTGCAGGTGTCTGTGTACGCTGAAAGTTTTAAGGCTTGGATACTTGATTTTGATATAAAATAAAGCAACGTTAACTGGACCTTGGACTCATGTTTTGAACAGCCAGCGCGTCGGGCATTAGTTTCCCCTATTCAGCTGCTCGGCGACTTCGAAGTTTTTTTTTGTTGGACAGTCGCCAATAGGTGGGTTGGGATTAAAGAGGCCGTACCAAACTAGGACAACGCTCGAACCGGAGCGGCGCTGGTCCTGACGTGAACGCGCTAAAGCCACCTGTGCCTTCAGTTGGACTTTGTGAGCAGTGCAGTGAATCTGCAGCTGTGCTGCTTTGCCCTTTGATGTCTTCTGCCGTACACAGATCCACAAAAAAGAAACCTGAAGTGAATTATTCTGCTGATATTCAGTCCCACAGCCACCTATTACAATGTGGTCCATCTGAGAGGTTTATGTATATTTATATGCGAGATGGTGAGTGGATTTTGTGTGTCATTATTATGGATCACGAAACTATGCCCTCATTATTGAATAATGTAGCACATTGCCTCAGTGGAGAGAGTAACCCCCCCCCAGATCTACTTCAAAGAGTCCTCTATCACATGAAGCATCTGCAGGAGTGCTTCACACACTCTCTCAGTTCCTTCTGCTTAATTACCTGTCCCATTAGCAGCTTGAAACAAACGTGGGAGATACTGAGTGATCAGAGTTTCAGGTGAACGGCAGCCTGTTGGGATTCGTCTATTCTGACCACATGATTAGGACCATTTCCTTTGTGTGAAGGAGGCAGCACAGTGGGCAGAACTAAGTGTTTCTGGCCGGGGACCCACTGCCTTCCACCGACATTGATCCACATATTTATTTTTTTCAGTAGGAAAACGCCGGCAGGCTCTTTGTTTGAGGCCACTTTGAGTGACTCTCCAAACTATGTCTCGTCGAATTTACACCAGTGTCTGGGACTTTGATATTTTCCAGTAGCTTTGTCCTTAAAAGAAGAGCTTCTCTAATTTGTTCCTGCAAGATTAAATTCTACTGTGCCTCAAAGAGAAAGAGACCCTGGGAGATTAATTTTTTATGTCTTTGAAGCTTTGGATTCCTTCTATCCATACTGAGAGGCATGTGGCACTAACAAGTCTTCACATGAATCAGCATGTGTCGCTAATGAATTGCAAGTAGGGCAAATCCATTGCGAAAACAAACATACACATTAAAAAAGTTAGACATTCTGTTGACACCCTTGAATGCAGGTATTTATTATGACCCATGGCAGGTGCATGAGAAAGAACACGATCCTCAGCAAATGCTTAGATATTGTGATCTAACCATGGAAGAGGCTGAGCTACAGAAAGACACAGCCTGGGTGGGGAGGTGGGCGTTTTCAGAGAAGCCGGGATTAAAGTGGCGTAGATGAACATCAAAGGATGCTGGGGGCCTTGTGCTCCATGCAGCAACATGAAAAAGAACTTGCTGATATCCAGGCCCCGTAGCCCATTATGGCTCTCTCTCTCTCTCTCTCTCTCTCTCTCTCTCTCTCTCTCTCTCTCTCTCCCTCTCTCTCTCTCCTTCTCCTCTCTCTCTCTCCT
>JAOYMR010000010.1:2610785-2626229 GCA_025802075.1 Tenebrosternarchus preto | reverse complement strand
GTGTGTGTGTGTATGTGTGTGTTTGGGTGTGTGTGTGTCTAATGTGTGTAAGGAGCACACAGCAGGAGGTGCTCATCACTTGTGACTACACAGGAGTCAGTAATGAACCGGCACAAACAACCCTGCCATCACAATGGATAATGCAGCCCAATTCAGGATTCTGAAGCTCATTAAAATGAGGTTGTCGCATGAACAACAAGAATTAATTCTTTAATCTTACAAAAAAGGCCCACCATGAATTATTCATCTGAGCTGTGGAGCAGCATAGCTGTAGAGACAAACACAGGAAAACTGTACATGCTGGTTTGCTTGATCACCTGTCCCAGAGGCTGGAGCGTGCGAATCCCATCCATTCACTTCCATTCTGGTCCCATTGAGAACAGCTTCTGTGACCTTTAATTAAATGTGACTTTCAACATTGTAACAATTACGCCCTGTGAATGCTTCACTCGGTTTGGTTTACCACCGAGAAACTTTGTTATGGCTATTTATAATGGAGAATGTGGAGGCGTTGGAGATAGACCCGCTATCATTAACTGGGCACATGGAAACAGGGAATCTAATCGTTGAAAGAGCACCAGGCCTGCACGCTGCGCCCAACCATCCGTACTTTGTCGATCACGTTCCTCCCCTCCGTGTCGTGTGTGTGGAGCTGAACGTGTTCACTGATGCGACCTGTTTTTTTGTGGCCTGGAAACATTCAGGCCAAATGGGGTAAATTGTCCTGCAGTGCAAAATCAGTGACTCTCGATCCCCTTTGACTGAACCCCCCCCTTCCACGTAAGCCATATCCAGCCACCTTAAAATGTCACCCAGTGGAGTTCTGCTCTTCATCTTGGAAAAGGTCACAAGCACTATGTCTTACTCTCATCAGGCTTCTGTGTCCCAACACAGCCATGATTGGGAAACAGAGTTAGCATATTCTGCTTTAAAATGAGGTCAGTGACTAGCATCATCTACTCCCTGCATCCCCCACAGTCCTATTATGTGGACCAACGCTATATCACCTCTCCTATTCATTCTTATATCCTCCAGTTTCCTTATATACTTTGGCAGTGCACCCTGTAAGTGAATGCTATCCTGTCACCTCGAACTATTTTCCAATTATCCTCTTATGACCCCTTAGAACCCCTTATAAACCATAATACCCCTATATGGTCCCCACATAACCAATATCTCCTTACATTTACTAATACACCATTCTATCATAATGTAGCCTTGATTGATCCCAGTAGCCACTAACATGCCCTATTTTTTTCCTACATTTGGCTTTTATATCCTCTGTTGTCCCTCAAGCACCTCCCACTTCTACGTGTATCGAGAAAATTATGTCACTGTCTGATTAAGTCAGTCACCTTATGGCTAAACAGAAACCCTTTCAGCTTTATTCTGTTCCTTTTAGAAAAACTCTAAAGAAATATTTCAGGCAACAAAAAAATAATATCTTTGTTTTGTTAAGATGTTTGTTTTGTTACTGATTGAGAACAGTTACACAAATTACAAGAGCCTCAGTGCTTAAAGTTGAACACTGCAACCTGGAAGCTGAACGTTTGACCTCTGTTTGATCTCGTGATGCCACCCACTTCCCAGAGAATTCCTGGAAAATGTCTACTTTTCCTGTTAAAAATGGCACATTGTACAACTGAATTCATGTTTCTGATCAGACACTGTCCTTACACCATGAACGTTTATTAGATGACTTCAGAGGACAGAATTTTGCTTGCTTTTCAATAATTAATATTATTAACACTAATCTTCTCCAGCAATGCATGCTAGGCAATTTAGTTGGTCCATAATGATAATTAAACAAAAGCTCGATAAGTGTCACTAATCCACTGTAATGTCAAACGCTTCCCTGGAGCTATGGAGAGTATAGGCTATAGCACTGTATTTAGCTGGTTCCATGGATGACCCTGTTTACCACCAAGGTTTTTCATATAATGTAAGTCTATCTAGGTGCAGAATAAAGTGGTGCCTTGTTTGAATTGCGTGATATTTCCTTTTTTTCTCCACCATTTATGGGAATAGCATCAGAGACTCCATCATGAATTTTGCTACATCATGAAGCAACTCTCTTAACTCTATTCAGTATGCTGATAGTTCTTTCTTTGAGGCTTATATTGTCTTATGAAGTTTCAGTAAAGAGGATGATGGAATAGAACAGAATAAAATAAGATTGAATTGAATAGAATAGAATAGAATAGAATAGAATAGAATATATGCGTGAACACGTTTGGCTACTGTTTTGCTGATCTACTCAGTATGTACATATGAAAGTGTTCTCATCATATTTGGCTCAGGAAAGAGGACAGGCCCCCTCCACATGTAGGACCCACAAGTTAATCACACTGACATGATTGCTCTGATAACAGGAAACGTCTACTTTGTTAAAGAGCAATGCTTAAGTTCATTACTTAATCGCATGTCTCCTTAGTAGCATCTAGCAGACCCATTTTAGTTTTCAGGAGTATCAATTGAAGTGATAATCTCTTTAATGGTTCATGTAATCTCTATAATTTAGAGCACAATATTCAGACATGACTAAAAGCAGCCATCACCACTGTTCTGGCCAAGGGTCTTGGCTGAAATTTCAGCTTCCAAACTCTTGTCCTCAAACTCTAAACACACTATTAATCTTTCCCTTCATGCTATTCAGGAGCTAATGCATTATTTGTCTCATGGGTCAGTCGTGTAATTATTTTCTAATTAACTCAAGTGAATCGATTAACGGCTGCTGTCGTTTGATACAGTGGCTGTGCTGTGGTTCAGAGCTCTTATCGCTGTCATTGCAGTGAGAGCTGTGGGAGGAGTCCTGGTGTGAAGTCCCTCCTCCCGTGAGCGTCTCTGTCCGCCGTTCAACACAACTCCATTCCATTTGAAAAAAGAAAGATGGAACGAAAGCAGCTGGGTAGAAATTGGTGTTATAAAAACAAGCACATCATAGAGCCCAGCAACAATGGCCACCAGAATCCTGAAGCAACAAGATTGTATTCAAATTGCGTAACGCTTTTCTATTACAAATCCCATACACAGCCTGCGACTTTGTTAAGATGTTGAAATAAACTCATTTCTGGGCGAGGGTTTTTTTTTTTTGTGAGTGGATGGCCGTTTGTACAGAATCGCAGAGGGGTATGAAAAATGTATTGATGTGGATAATGAGGGAGGCTGGCTGAGGGGCTGTGGATGTTTTTGTTATGCTGTTCGACAGGATCAAAACCAACAAAACACTTCTGACGTGTCAGGATTGAATAGTAACGAAAAACATGAATGAGGTTGGTGAGGAAAAGAGGACTTTTCCTGGAACATGGTCCTGCAGAATGTGAATGAGGGCACACTAAGAATTTCCACATCTTTCCACCTAGCCATTGCCTTTTTTAAAAGGTTGTAAACTGGCTTGATAAATTAGTTTTTGCTTGGATAGTAAAATCATTGCATACTAAAAGTAATGCAGCAGAAAAAACAAGTGAAAATGATTTGTGGCCCTGCCCAGCCCCTCTGTTTGAAAGACGTCCTCGAAGGGCCTCAGGGGGTAGACGCTTCTCAGCACTTACTGAAATGGCACCACAGATTTTCCCTCATCAGGTAGTTATCAAGGGCCTTTATGAACTGAAAAGAGTTATTGAAAGAAAATGACCAGACTTTTCAGTGCAGTGGTGTTCCAGGCTAGGATGTGACAATTACTACTTCTTTGTGGGCTGAATAACCATTAACACTCGGCTGTGTTTTTTTGTGGAGGCTGACACAGCTACAGTAACAGTCCAGTGGTAAACTGATTTAATTCAATGCTGCTCCTATTGGAGGATCTTTTTTAGACTGTGTTAGAGAGCAGCAGGTTAGAATGGTCCCCCACTCTCTGTCATCAATATCTTAAATAAGACATGTGCTCATGTTGTGAAATGTTTTTTTATAGCCACTAGAACCATGGATCTTGTGAAAAGACTTAACTCAATACAAAGTTCAGGTACAAAGTAAAGAATTCCAGAATGGCTAGACCAGTGTTATATATTATATACCTACCTGTTGTGTCACTTTACCCACTAAATATACCTACAATTTTTGCATCAGTTATTTCTGACCCTAGTGGTCTGGGTGGGTATTGCGCTCTGAAAGCAATTCAGAAAACAAGTGTGCTGGGCACAAGATGTCAACCACATTCTTGCATTTGAAAATATGCAAATGTGGAGGTGCTGGAAAGGGGAAATGCTTAACATTCAGCCTCTTTTTGCTGATTTTGGCAGCCTGGCAGTGAGAGATCAGTTGGGTCAGTTACTGATGTGGCTTCATTAGAAACTCATTATGTAGTTCTAGGAAATGACAGTTCAAAAGTTCACCCTTGCAATGCAAGGTTTGAATTGTACTGTATTTATTTATTAAGGTTTTGGATTGAATACGACCTCACTGAACCTGACATTTTGTTTGCAGAAGGCCTGAGGTTGAACAAAATACTCATTTAAACTAAGCATGTGACTATTTATATGCCTCTTATAACCATGTAAATAGTGTGTATGTGTAACAATGGGCTTCAGTTCCGTGTTGGAAGCCCCATGCATTTTATATTATTGTGCTTTCTTTGCTCTCCATCACCTGATTAAACTCCCATGGAAATGACCAAGCTGTTAATGAGCAGAGACTTGTGTATTAGACCAGAGATAACATGAAAATGTGAAGTGCAGGAGGTCCCCAGGTCTGAGTTTGAGAAGCACTGCAGTGTAATGATTGGTGTTAAACGTAAACCCTTATATATAAATTGTGTTTAATCTGTGAGCTTCTGCTGCTGAAAAGGTGAGATATACAAAGTTGGAAGGTTCAATGACTGCGAGTAAACAAAAAGCCCAAAGAGAACAATTTTTCCCCAAAGGTAGTGTTGATGAAAATTGACAATATTGTGGGCACATCCATGCCTCTGGGACTGAGAAAGAGAAGAGCCTAGGGGCAAAAATAGAAGCTCCATCCACATAAACAGTCTCATCGCATTCGATATGGAGTATTAGAGCCTGCGAATAACCTTCTACAAATAGGCCAGCTTTAATCTTAATCTTTTATGAGATGTCAAGCTCCTTGGGGCTAAGAGCAGTTTTTGCCATCACTCTAGTGTGAAATAAGAAGGTATAATGCCTTGGCTGGAAAAATCATCCATGAATCTCATTGCATGTAGTGAGAAGACGTGTTCCTTCACAAACAGAACTTCTGACTGGACCAGAGAGCCGTCAGATGAAGCTTCAGATGAAGCAGCGTCATGTTCAAAGAAGCGTTTATGTATGGATCACATGTATTTTGTAACACTGAACTCTGCACTACGTGGCCTCACCCAAAGGAATATGAAGGTCTGCTTTGCAGATTCTACTCTTTTGTGTTTGTGTGTGTATGTGTGTGTGGACAATTCAACCAAGCCGATTGTATGATCTGTTTCAGATCGGTCACTCATGACTGGGTGACACCTGGCAACGCACCTCCTGGGCAGTGAGAGTTTCATCTGTCCTGCACGATCGTGGTGGTGACACCTCCTCTACCTGTTGTGAGCACAAAAAGAGGAGACTGTCATATCCATAACATGCTGCTAAAGTTAAAGCTCTCTTTGACTAAATCTGACTAAACCCTAAACGTAGCATGCATACAAATGCACCTTTTTTTCTTTTCTTTTTGCCAGGTTTCTCTGATATCAGAGAAGAGCCGACAGTGAATGTGGGATGAGTGCTCACACTATAGCTGTGGGGTCTGATACAAGAGCTGAAATTGCCTTCAGGGCACCCACTGATGTTCCCCTATCCTTCCTGCAAAGGTTCATGGGTAGTGAGGAGGGTGTGTGTGTCTGGGGGCTGGGGGGGTATAAGGGCTCCCAGGCTAACGGCGGCGCGCTCGTCCATACTATACACCACTCCTGCAACCCCACAGGGCCAATTAATCTCAGCTTTGCTCCTAGAGTAAGCAGCCTAACGTGGCAGGAGTGGACTCCCCGAGTTCCCCAACTCTACGCTCTGATCACCAAAGGCCAAGCAGAGGTCTGATGCCATTGCCCCCATCGAGATACTTAGCCTCTTCCATTAGCCAGAGCGAAAGATAATTACTCACTGTACGTAATCACGCTGGCCCGTTAATGAGAACGGTAATGCTGGGCACGATACGTTTATAGACAGAGCTGTCTGAAGGTCATCTCCGTCACATCGCACAGACCTGCTTGGCGCAGCGTTCCTTCACCCTGGCCAGAGAAGCCTGGAGGACCACATAAGGGCAGATAGTGTACGCATTTCCACATTTGCCCCTTTTCGATAAACCTGAAGTGAGCAGAGCCGTTTATTTTTTTCCCTCGTGTTCTGGGATTCCCTGGAGACCTGAGCAGTGCTGATCAAACAAAAGTTCACTGCACAAAAAAAACCAAACAAACAAACAAAAAATGTAAATATAAAAAATGTTGACGCTCTGAAGTTTCTCCTCTGTATCCCCAAAGATATTTGCGGCAGCGGAGGGCAAAGGACCCTGCATCGAGGCGTTAGCATTCGGAGGACGGTCGAGGCGCATAGCCAGGTCTTCCCTTCACCGCCTCAGCTCCGTGCCTTCAGCCGGAGACAGCTGGTCTCTCTTAGAAAACCAGACTGCAGAATGAGCTCACTGTGCTGTCATTATTCTCATATAAACAAGAAAACACAGACGCAGTGTCTGACTGGAGCTTCCTGAGGACGGAGGGCCAGAGGAGTCTTCCTGGAAAGCCAACACCTCGCGCTCAGATACTGTACTTAGACCACGCATGGGTGCAAAAGTTTGCCACGCAAAAGCGTTATGGCACTTTTACAGCACTATGGTTTCTGTCTGGTCTCTAGTGTTTCATGCAGTCATTTATTATCTTTTGTTCCTTCAGACTGGCTGGTGGTGCAGAGTGTGGATGTTATTTATCAAACAGTTAACAGACACCGAATAGCATCAGCTCAAATCAGAAGACAAAGAGCTTGGGAGGAAATGAATGCTCTCTACAATGGCCTCAGGAAGGCACAAGAAAAATGGATAGAGTAAAAAGGAAATACATTCCAGCTCTGCAGTCTGTGACATATCACTAATTTGTAAAATGCTCAAAATGAACACATTCCTCTTGAAGTGCTGTCCCACAAGGACGAACTTTCTAAGTCTAATCCTCAGTGACAAAACCAGGCTGGAGCAGGTTGGCTCTACCACTGGTTAACAGTAATGTAGGGTTGATAAGGTATATTGGGCTTGAGTGCTCTCTGACATAAGTGATTTGATGAAGACAGATGGTAGAACGTACTGCCAGCCTGGTTTCTGAAATTCCATTAAAACCATCCACCCCCCCAAGCAGTCTATTATGATATATGGGGGGCACTGGCTTTAAGAAAGGCAACCACTCTGCTGCCCTTGAACCTGCACACATGGTTCAGGACTCATTCATGCTGCTCTTCAGTCCTCCGAGATGCAGGGAAGCCCTGCCCTTGCCATCGATGCGCCAAAGAATTGTCATTGCTGAGCTGAGATGCTGAGCTGCATGTTAATATGTACGGAAGGATCTCGGTCCCGCACCACACTGCTGTTACGGGCACGCTGCCCAGAACCTAGTGAAAATCATGGGAGCTTTCATGGGAGAGCGTGATACAACATGACATCTCCCAACACAGGTGTGCAGGGACGAGGATATACATTCAGACAAGGGTTACGCATATCAGGTGTTCAGCAATACTGCACTTTACATTAAGATCCTGCCCAGTCGCAACAAACCCAAACCAGCACACTTACACAGCAAACCAGTGTACACAGAAAATAAACTAGTGGGCTGCACATAGAAACCAAACCAGTGCACATACAGAGCGATCCAGCACAAATAAAAAACAAACCAGTGCGCATGCAAAGCAAATCCAGACAGTGCACATGTAAAACAAATATTTATTTGCTTGCAGTAAAGAAATATATACTGTCTCCCCATATTAGCAGAAGCATGCATTATTCAAGGTGAGCAGTACCTAGAGGATATTGCATGCACAACCTTTCCTCATTCACTCAGTCCAACAGTGGAACACTGAACCACACGCACATAAACATTATTCTTTTATTACTGACAGGTATTCAGATTCCCGCACGCTTGTCAATATTTGCATCCAAAATTTCACGCGCACCCAGATAACATTTGCTAATCAGTTTTTAATGCCATGGTGGCACGAGATCACCGCCTGAGTGTCTGAAATGGTTGCAGACGGACTTTAACGAGGGTTTCATTAGAATTTAATCTTTTTTTCATGATGTGTATATATAACCTGGGTATTAATATTTCACCTGCATCATCTAGAGCTGGAGGCATTTCAGTGTTCATATTTTCTGATTCTTTTAATAGAGAGCGACAGTTCGGTTCAGGATAATTCATGGTACAAAGCAGAGACATCACATCCCACTAAAAGAATACATTATTGAAACCTTCGGAATCCGTGTTGCCATTGATGAATTATGGAGCTCTACTAAAACTTTTCTGAGATCTAACGTGAGATTTGAGGCGTCGACTCTCTGTTCCTTCGGAGTGATCTGCTTTTCAAAGAGAAGACCTATCATGTTTCGCATATCGTTTGTAGTTTATCTTAGCCACAAAAAACGAACAAAAGGAACCCCGACAAGCTTGCCGAAATCGGAATTTATTTCCCCATTTCACAGTAATGCTGCGATAAATCCCTTAGAACGCGAGCATTTCAATGACTACATTTTACCGCGCGTGGCGCCGTTTGGTCTTGTGTCAACAGCTGTGGCATCTGTAGTGGGATACGGTGTGTTTGCGCTTCCCCTGTGCTGTCCTTTTTAGCCTGTGCTAGGCTACTACACAGCTTCAGGTTTACGGTAAACGGCAAAGCGTGTTGATGTTCATCTGTGAGGGTAGTTGCTCTGCTCGCCTGCATGGGGCCCGCGCCTCCGCTAGCAGACTGGGAACGAAGATGGAGGAGTGGGTTCTCTCTGACACGCACACACACCAACAAAGGGAAGAAGATAAAGATGCCCCCTGTTGTTGTTTTTTTTTCTCTAATTAAAATGTTTACTCCACAGTAGAATAGAGCTTTATCACACATCAGACAAATACAACATGTAAAACAATGGCCGTGCATATATTTGCGTCGAATAATCTAAAGTTGAATAATAAATGGTGTTTCCTTTTATCTGATAGAGTGTAGAATGCATAATACTTTGGGAGAAAAAAATAAAAGGGAATACATCTGCGTGTTAATTGAATTCTTTTACAAATTACTCCACGTAAATCCTATTATGACTATGTTCAAAATAGCATCATGTAGGCTGCTGACATATTAACTGTCGTCAATAGTATGTAGTATACAGCAAATGGCTATAAAGAATTTTCCTAGTAAATTTACAGTATGTGGGCAAACCTTCAAGGTGTACTGCATTTCTTAATTCAACACAATCCTATTTCCAATATTCATTCTTAATAAACAAGCAAGCAAAAACCCCCAAAACAACAACAACAACAATGACAAAAAATGCAGAAAAAACTATGGTGCCTTTGAGGGAACATGGTGTAATTTTAAAAGTAAATATCAAATGTGCACCAGTTGTAATAACAAGGAATAAGAACAAGATAGTAAGTGGAGAGCACCATTCTCTTGTGGTGTATCACTTAGAATGTGGTACTAACAAGATGTTTACTTTAAAATTGACACAAGGTCCTTTCAGACATTGTAGATGCGTTTTCCCAGTTGAGGTAATATATAGCCCAAGAGAACAGGGAATTACACTAATAATCTTTTACGAGAAGTAATGTTTGTGTGCGGCTGCAAGCACTGAGAGGTGAGACATTTTGGGTCAAAGGAATTTGTTAAGAAGAAGAAGATGAAGAAGAAGATGAAGAAGAAGAAGAAGAAGAAACAGAAGCTTCCTCTAATAATGCCACAGTAAATCCTTCCACATTCTGGTCTCTAACTGCATGCATTTCTCCCTGCGTCATGAATGCACCTTTGAGCTCAATACATACTGACTTACACACTTATTTGCACACACTGAGGACTTTGGCTAGTTTGCCTAGAGTTATGTGGAATATAGACTATACCAAGGTTAGTGGATGTTAGGTAGACTGTATTACATATGAATGATGTGTTATAAATGCATATAGTCACAACGCCTTCAGTGTTCCTGCAACACAGAGTTGCCTGCGTCGCCCTGAGGAGGACATCATTTCCCTCTCACGTGCATCTGCACTTCCTCCGCTCCACGTTCTGCTGTTATGGTTCAGAAAGACTTCGAATTATGGAGAGCTGCCTGTTCTGTGTTCAGTTCCGTGTTTTCCTTTCTTGCTCTCCAAACAGAATAATACATCCTAAGCCTCCATAAGCACCCCCATTCTCTCTGTTCACCTCCTTTCGATCAGCTCTTCTCTAAGCGCAGCCCTTAGCTTATGTGCTCCAGCCAGAGAGCCCTGCCTCCTCAAATCCTCTATGTGGCATTATATTAGTACGGCTGTCATCTCCCATTCAGTCCTCAATCAAGACAAATGACACTGTGGAGAACAGGTCTCAAAAAAGCCTACGGCAAATATACCTCCATCTACACTGGAAATGGACTCTTGTAAATTAAATCTAAGTGGGGCCCCTTGGGCTTTGCCATATGTAATGAAGAGATTTAAGGAGGGGGGGGGGGGGTCACATGAGAGGAATCCAATGAACTTTCTTCACTTTATAAAACATTCGCACTCAAACATATAATTTCCTCCTTCAGTGAAAAGATATTTAATACAACAGTTGCCTTTGCTGTGTATTAGTAGGTACCTGCATTCTCTATCTTTGTTTAGACATCTTATTTTCTACTCTACATAACCAGTGTTTTGCAATTTTTATCTTTAGGGTTTTTTTAAAGACAGCAAGTCCAGTCCTCTAAATCATTGCTAGCGTTTGTCACAAAGACTAGCTTCTCCAATTTTGCCAATATTTTGTACACAGCTTGTCAATTTCTTCTCACTTTGTGTGCCGAACACTAAATGATTTAAAAGCCTTGTGTTACCTTTTATTAGGCTGTTTGGGTTGTAAATTAGGCTGTTTTTTGTTCCTGAAAAGTTGCTTTTGATTTCTCTAAGAGAGCAAAACTCATGCAAATCCAAGATACTGCCAAGGCTACCTGGTGCCTGGACCAAGGAGAGCTTGAGGTCTTAAGAGTGCTTAGTGGAGAAGCAGAGTGGCTCACATTCACTCGAAACCTGAGAGTGGGAGGAGTGGCTTTGTGCTGATGGGAGTCTGGGCTTCAGTGGGAGAGACTACCTGCAGTGAGCTGTTACAAATCTGTGCCATAGTGCCTGTTCAGGAGGAGGTGTCCAACAGGCTCGCTTCACGGGCTAATCCCCTGCAAGAGACTAACGCTCACGGTGTGGTTTCTGAACCCAGCCAAGCCCCTATAAATAGAAAAGGCCTCCTTTTTCCACTTCCTAGGGAAAACGCTCTGATAGTCGACACAAGCGAAATGCTGTGACACATTATGTTTTACTGTATTCATTAAAAAATGGCAAGGCTTACATATATGCAGCGTGTTCTTGCTAGGGTTGGCCTGATTTTAATGAAGCACTGATTTGGCTTAAGTTTACTGCAAATAGGTAAAACACTGCCATAATTCAAAGCTAAATGGCATTTTTATTCGCCAGTTATGTGTTTTCTTCCAAATAGTCCTAGCCAGTGGTCCAAATCCATTAATGCCAACATGTGTTTAAATGTGTTTAAAATGCCACCTGGGTAAATTTGTTACCTTTCTGTTTGGTAGTGTGTGCCAGTTCATTCCCTTGACAGCCTTGTCATAGCTCAGGTGCTCACCTAACACAAAGGGGGTATGCAAGAAACCACAGACTATCACCTGACTCAGGAAGCACCCAGACTCACCCAGCCTTGTGAGTACATAATAAAGTCTTCCCAGCATGCCCTCTCACTGACACGAGCACAGGCGTGTCCGTACGTGAAGCTGCACTACAAGTAAGCATAATTCAGCCCATCTGGTTTTCATTCAGTGGCTGGCACGCTACCCAATATAAAAGAATAAAATGGGCTGTATCAGTGTTGCAGTGCAGTTGGCAAACCCGTCCTGGCTGCTCACACGGCTGCCTGGGCAGCTAGGAGATATCATTATTTGTGTTGTTTGGGTAGAAAAGTGTGAGGATGTGAATATAGGAATCAGACAGTGTGGAAATTCTCTTATGCTGTATTGAATTAGGTCTACCAAAGATTAGGTCTTTAATGCTAATTATGGACATGTACAGATAGAATGAAAAACGAATCATTTGGAAACATTTTGAGATTCTGGGTCATATAAGTGCCGATAGTGACAGTCTTTAAATCTTTCAGGTTTTATTGTAGAAAACTGAGTAGTTGGATCATTCAGTGATGTGTTTTCCCTGGATGTAATTTTGACTAAGAATGCTAACGGAAACCCTTTCCTTTTGTGAAGCAAAGAATTTGAACTAAATCCTTCACGTTAGCATGCAGTCCATCCCATGCAAAGCCATTTTTAATTAAACCTTAAAATAATGAGTTGAAATATTACGGCAAGGACACAAGTACATTTTTATGAGCAACTGTGTTTCACAGTTTAAATCTGACCTCACTGGCTGACTTTCTCCTCTGAGTTGGCCATATCTAAAGTATTGATTCAGAATAAATATACTGCTAGGATTGTTGTATACATTTCAGGTGGTAGTAGTTTTAGGTAGACTGAAGTCTATTGAGTTCGAAAGAAACCCTTTCATTCAACTACGCAGTGCAGTACTATTCTTTACTTGATATAAAAAGAAGTATAGCCTGAGATATAGTTACTTGTCACTTCCAGCTGACCTTGCACAGCTTGCCACTCCATGTTTTAAAAACTATCAGTTGACTGCTCGGTTCAGTTTCATTCTTGAGTGGTCTGGTGATGACCCAGAGTCTCCTGTCCCTGAATCAGTGCAGCATGGCCAGACACTGCATCTCAAAGTCTTGGCTCCTTTTGCTTCTGTCACTGGTTCAGTCATTCCTCCATATAGATAACATACAGCTCCAAACTAAGCTATCTCTGGAGACAGGTTTATGAAGGTGAAGGCATGTGCTCCTGTGTGCGACTTTCTCTCTCCACACTCCCAGTCGCCACTGGCCCACGTTCCTCAAGATGAGGCTGAAGCATGGGACCCACACCTTAGGTCGTATGCACTTTGAATTGGTAAAATACTCACATTAGGCCACTTATTTGATTAATTTAAGATCAAGAGAAAACAAGTAATTCACAGTTCACAAGTTACTGAAGTAAACCACAATTTTATTGTTATCTGACATAGCTTTGTCCCAACTGATTCTCTCTTCCCTCAGTTAAAAAATGGACCTCAAATTTACAGTTTTCAACCATTAACTACTTCATGAATGTACTGTGCTAGTGACAGTAAAGCAATGTTGAACCTGACTATATATGTTATATATATAAACCTGACTATATATGAACCAGAATAAGTCATATTTCTAAAGATATAATCCATCTTGGGGAACGCACTTAAGATAATGCTATTTATAGTTTTGATACTGTTGGATTATCACGATATCTTTAAAAATCTTTAAACATAGAAATTAGTTTCTTTTTCCTAGAGCGTGTTTATTTGGTATCAAAAATAATCTACCCTTACATCTCTCCAAATGCAAACATGAAACCGAATGTAGTTTTTTCCTTATTGAAACCCCAGAGGCCCTTTATTTGTTGAGTTCTGTAATTACCTACTACAGAAAAATGTATGCTTTCCATATATTACCAACACAGTTAGGGTTAATATGATCTCATTCAAATCCAGTATGTCACTGATGAAAAAGCAACCACAGGTTCTAGGACACGTGCATCCACTGACTGAGTGGATATATTTCTATTGGGAGCTTTCAGAGTGTGTCTTGTACATTGCATGTAGATTAGTGTTTTGTTATAGACAGATCTGTGGTTTGTTTTGTGCTTATCACCCCACCATCCTAAGGCCCTCAGGCTCAGACCAGCCAAAAGGAGTGTCAATTCATGGCTAAAATAAGGTAAAATAAGCCCTTTTTCAATTGCCCAAACTTGAACACAAACATGATTTTCTCCAGAAACACAAGCTGCGCAATGTAAATTTAAAAGTGGGTCTTTTTTCTCCTCTCCTTCTCTCTCTTTCTCCCTCTGTCCCCCCTCTCTCTCTCTTTCTGTGTGTGTGTGAGGTGTGAAATATGTCCTCAGTTGAAAGAGTGACTGCAACTAGGATTTAAATCTAAACGAGGCCAGTGAGTCTGAGGCTTCGGCAGTTTTCTGCAGGCAGAACATGCTGACGTTGGCATATTGGTTTAAATCTATCTCTCTCTCTCTCTCTCTCTCTCTCTCTCACACACACACACACACACACACACACACACACACACTCATCAACTGTGCATCCAACCTGCTGTCCAAAGCCCAGCTAATTCTGTCTGTGTTCAGGTGACTAAGAACAATGGATGTGATGCTTCCTCACTTTACCTTTTTAATGCAGCTGCCAACCTGTGAGTGGCAGCTTCTGCCTTATGCTTCAGTTTCATAATGCCTTTTGCCTAAAATGTATAAATATCACATTCATTTGTTTTATACTACTATACTTATATGTAGTTAGTACCCAAGTTTAAGTAATGGGTCCTTTACATTTTATTGCTATCATCCTGCCAGATATCATGGTTTAATGCCCCAAGTTAAGAAGTTTTGTTTATGTATTTTAAACAGCAATAATTAAAAGAATGAAGAATGATCACAATTTAGGCAGATAAAGACTACAACATGGAACTGAATGCATAATGCCACCTAGTACTGAGAACAAGGATTTAACGCATGATTCATGATTCGTGATTCGTGATTCATGAATTTGCACAAAGACCAGTAGCTCTATGAATCTCTTCACACCCTCCTTTCCTGGTGTTTATCTGGTGTTGGAAGGCGAAAAATAGGCTTCATGTAACTTCTTACTCACTCCTCTTATTAAACTCTAAGCATTGCTGCATACATACGGTATGATAATCAGCTGGATAAAGTCTCTGATGCTCTTAGAGGCTAAAATAACACATGTATTGAATAATGCAGCACTAAATAACATGTTGTACTCTGTAAAATAAACCCAGCCTCTCCCCAAAATACATGACATTATAGTTTATTCACAAAGCTGCAAGCATTTGTTTTCTTAAATATACATATTTTCACCGTGAAAGCCCTTGCAGTACATATTGGAATATATTTATCCAGAAAAATAAGAACATTAATCTTATATCTATAAGTGATTATGTAATTATGCATGACAGAGCCAGTAAGAGCACGTGTGAGGGGTACATTAAGAATGTTCTGTGGAAGAAAACCAAGAGGTGAATATGTAGATTTATCTTAGTTTTATTGGTATAATTAGCCATAACAAATCTCTCTGATGTGCTGGGGTCTGATGAATGGGGTCTGATGTACTGGGGTCTGATGAATGGGGTCTGATGT